>BMAU01006478.1:12500-57500 GCA_019973935.1 Trichonephila clavipes | reverse complement strand
TTTATGTTATCTTAATTATAAAATGTTTTTGTTGTACACGCACATTCATTTTCTTGTGTAGGTAGACATGCAATTTTGTAGATAGATGTAATATGTATGAATATTCGATAGTTTATATAAAAGGTAAATTAAATGTTGAAGCAGACATGTTGTCGAGGAACCCTGTATGCCATTATATATCACCCATTTGTCATTTTTTAAATACTGATGAAATTATTAAATACCAAAAATTCAGAGAACATTAATGATCCAAAATATATAAAAATTAATGATGTATTAACAGTTAAGAAAAAGAATTTAATTAAAATTGTAGTACCGTTATCTTTGAGAGAAAAAATTAATTACAACTGCACATGAACAATTTGGTCACCCAGGTGTAAAAGATGTTAAAATTAATTTCTCCAATTTACTACTGGAAAGACATTATATTAGACATTTTTCAAATTTTGTTAAATGTTGTGAAACATGTCAATTGAATAAAAAAGTCTACACAAAAAAAAGTATGGATTATTGCAAGAAGTTCCTGTAGCAGAAGAACCATTTGAAATGATTTCACTAGACACTGTAGGAGGATTTAATTATCATAACTCACAAAGAAATACCTGCATATTGTTCTGGATCATGCTACCAGATATGCTTGGACATTTCCATCCAAAAGTGTCACTTCTGAAACTTATACAAATTGCTTAAAACAAATTTTTTTCAATTCAATGTCCAAAACAACTTTTAAGTGATAGAAATGCTGCATTCACTTCATCTAAATTTAAGAAATTCTTAAAAACATCATAATATTAGACAATTACTAACTTCAGCAAATAGACCACAATGCAATGGAAAGAATGAAAGAGTTAATCAGACATTAGTAGCAAAATTAAGATGTAAAGTTAATTCAACTACAAAAACTCCTTGGACAAAATTATTAGAACAAGTTACATATGAATACAATAACTCGCCACATGATGTTACTGGCTTTCCACCTGCATATTTAATGTTTGGAACTTTGCCATATGATTCGCCATTACCTAATCAAGTAAAATTAAACTATCCACCTATACAACAAGCTAGACAAATTGCAGTAAACAGAACAATTAAGCATCATAAGATAAATAAACAACGGTATGATAAACATTATGTTGATGCAAAATTTAAAGTTGGAGATTTAGTATTATATCAAAATTTCTCATACCCTAATTCAAGTAAACTTCAATCTCCTTATAATGGTCCTTTTAAAGTTGTCAGGAAACTCTCAAATGTTACTTATGAAATAGATAAACCAAATCAATATACAGGAAAATTAACAGATATTGTTCATTCTACAAGATTAAAACCTTTTCATTCAAAATGCAATTTCCAATTATGCTAAATTCTTATTTATATTTGTTATAGAGTTTGTTTTCTCAAACTTTGGGGGGAAGAAGAAGTGCATTGTAATTTTAAAAGAAGTGCATTGTTATTAAAATAATAATAATAAAAGTTGTGTTTAAAATTTGAATTTAAGACTTGTTTACATTATGAAAATCAAAAAATTATATGTAATTGAATTTGTATTGTATCTTTATTCATAATGAACACATTATGGAAGACTATTTAAAAAAAAAAAAAAATAACTGAATTATGGGCTGTATGAAAACATCGTGATGAGTCATTTTACGATACATTGTGTTATAATAATTTCATTGTGATTATTTGTGATAAGTATATTCTGAAAGTTAAAATATAGTATGTGATGTTATGAAGATTTTATTATGGTTGTATGTTGTTGAAATGAGTTGATTGAGTAGTAGAGATTCTAATAATAAACAAAAGAACTGTGAGATAAACAATAATTGGATGATGAACATTGAACTATGATTTTTCCAAGACAGGACTGTGTGAAACATTACATTACATTGATTGAACTTTTACCTGTACTTGATATATCTGAAATACCCTTATTTTTCTTTGCATTTTATATTTCTAGTGATATTTTGATATAATGTTGATGTTGTGTTTATTTTGATAAATTTCTGTGTTATAGTTATGTAATCTTTTCTTTTGGGAGCTCTAAACTCATTTGCTATTACTTATTTTATATCTATTCTTTGTATGTACTTACTTTACCATTATTCCTAAAATCATGTTGCTGTTAGTTACTCCATATATGTTTTTTTATGTATTTACCATTATTCTAAACTCATTTTGCTATTACTTATTTTATATCTATTCTTTATATGTATTTATGTACTCATTATATTCCAACATTCAATACCATTTTGAAGTACTTGTAACTTTTCAACATTTATCACTTTATTAACATTGTTTACTATTGGTGTACATTTAGTGAGAATTTCACTTGATCTTATGTTATGTTGTTTAGCACTACTATATTTTTGAATGTCTAATGTGAATTATCTTTATCTTATGTTGTTTTTTCTTAACCTCATTATTATTATAGTCATAGTGGAAGTATTAGATGTGTGATATTTTTCAGAAAACAATTCTATGTAACACAAAGTTTTATACCAAATTTTTGATACTTTGTTATTCATTATTGCTATTTTTTTGTACATGTTAGGATTCACCAGCCCACTCTTTTACACAATTATTATATCTTCTAGATTTTTATTTCATTTAGGGAATTTGATATCATTGAAATATAATTTTTCCCTGGGGACTTGCCAGTCAGAATTGGCCAATCTGGCTGTGCCAGACTTCAGCGGAGGGGAAATTTGTCAGGTTTGAAAAGTTTAGGTTCAAAATTAAGGAAGTAATAAATGAAAATAGAGCGAACTCTTTACCATCGCGTAAGGATTTATGAGTAAACAAGCCTGTTAAAAGGAGCAACGAGCGCTGACGAAGGCGAACGCATACTAGGAAGGACTTGGCTGGTGTGTCTCCTCGCTGCGATGTTGTATTTGGTAACGCCCGGTTGCGCGGCAAAAAAGGTCCGCCATGTTAGATTATATATGATGAAAGCGTAATAAAGGAATATTGTGAAGATGATGCCCTCTTTATTTTACCAGCAGGCCTGGGGCCTGTCATATATATATATATACATACATATATATATATATACATACATATATATATATATATATATATATACATACATATATATATATACATACATATATATATATATATATATATATATACATACATATATATATATATATATATATACATATATATATATATACATACATATATATATATATATATATATACATATATATATATATATATATATATATATATATATATATATATATATATATATATATATATATATAAATCTTCTGTGCGTGTGTATGTCATTAAACTCCTCCCAAGCAGTTGGACCGATTTCGATGAAATTTTTTGTGTGGGTTCAAGTAAATTAGAGAATGGTTTAGATTCACAATTCGGTCCGATATTACAATCAGTTAAAAGATATTAATTAAAAACATTCGAAAAATACAACTCAACATTCACCTGCATTGTTGTAACAACGCTATTGTTATAAACACAATAAATATAAAAAAAATTTAAATCAATTCCTACTTAGGTCAACCAAGAAAAATTTATTTTAGCTACTTTTTATTAAATAGTTTCAATTAATATAAATATGTATATACATATCACAGAATCACAACATTAAGTGGTAATGAATTTTTTATTCATTATCATTAAAGTATCGTATTGTCATCCCAAACAATCGTGTTTATAAAATTTCCTTTCAACTGAATGCTTTAACACGTGAGAAAAAAACCTTTTCAAATGTTGACATAACTCGCCAACGTGGCTGTATTTGTAATTTTTTTAAATAATTAGTTTTAATCAATTAATTTTTATTAATTATAATTAAATTAGTGTATTGTCATCCGAAATAACCATGTATATAAAATTTCAGCTCAATTGAACGCTTTAAGATGTATTTTATTAACGATTGAAAATTCCACCAAGATAAATAAATAAACAAACAAATAAAATATGTATAGAGATCGTGATAGTCGGGTCCTCTAGTATATATGTTTATATATATATAAATATAAATTATATATATATATATATATATATATATATATATATATATATATATATATATATATATATATATATATATATATATATATATATATATATATATATATATACTATATATATATGTATATATATATATATATATATATATATTTCGCAGATTAGAATGATGTTTGACATCATCATAGTAACAATTATAATATTCCAGTAAGACATTTGTTTTTAAAAAATATTGTTTCATATTTTTCATTGACATTAATGTTTTCCCATTTACAATGGAGGAATATTTTAATTTAACACTTTCATCCGAATTTAATCTGAAATACACTTAAATAATTTATACATAAATCCCACGCAAAATAAAACGTAAGAAAATTTTAATTACTAGGATTAAGAATGTTTTATTATTAATTTGCAAATTTGAGGAAGAAAACTTTTTTATTCACTTCAAAATTTCAAAGGAATAAAAACATTTTCAGAAATATCAATAAATGCGTACTCATTAGGAAACGTAAATAAAACGTGCATATTCATGAGTATGAAAAGTTGTTATTTTTGGAAAAGGTCTACAGTTCATTTGGAGTTACATCTATTAAATGCATGCACAAATTGCATGCATCATTAAAATGAGTATAAATTCACATCGCTGTCTATTTGAAATATAATAACTGTATATAACATTATAAAACAACAAGTCAAAATTTCAGCATTGCAAATAAGCATTTTTCTTACATAAAATAATTTTACACCATATCTTATTATTGAAATTACAGAAAATGTCAAATAACTTCAAAATCCCCAAGGAAATAATGTATTTGAAAAATGCACAGTAATTTAATATGACAAATAAACTGCAATTTATAAAAAAATTGCAACACCATGAAGGAATCATCTGAATAAAATGAAATTTAACGCACAAAGGACTTATGTTAGTAATAAAAAATGACGCAATTTTCAAAGCTAAAAAACAATATTAAGCGTCCGAAATCAGTATTTGGTAAAGCCACCACACGCTGCAATAAATGCAGTTATCCGACGTGGCAAGGAGTCAAACCAATTTTTGAATGCCTGATTGTGGAAGATAATTCCATGTTGCTTGCATGTGCAGCAAAGGAGTTAAGTCTTTTGAAGCTGTAGGATACGGATAACGAGCGAGACGCCGACCAACCTAATCCCACACATGGCCAATAGGCGCGACATATCCGGCGAATAAGCAGGTCAAGGAAGAAATTGCGTGTATTGGGCTGAACAGAAGTGGCGAACACTCTTTTCAACAAGTGGGCGTGCATTATTCTGCTGAAAAATAGCTTCAGTGCTACTTTGAAGGAAGGAAACGACTTCAGGCTGTAGCACTTCACGATCGTACTTGTTGATATTGAGATTAATCTCAATTTGTAGCGAATTGGTTCGTCCGTGATACGAAATCGCAATATACACTATAACTCTGGGTGTTAGGCCACTATTTCGGTCGATAACGCACTGTCGAAGACAGTGTGAACCGGTATGGCGTCTAACATGAATGCAGCCATCATGGACCCACTAATTGAAGAGTGATTCATCTGAAAAGACAACTTGGTGCCAATCAGGTTGCCAGGCGCTGTGCTCATGAGCCCATTGCAGACGCAGCTGACGATGGTATCTCGTGAGGGGTTCCAGTATAAAGGCACAGTTTTTGTGCAATCCATGACGCAGCAAACGTCGACAAATTGGAGAAGCCGACATTAGTACACTTGTAGTAGTAGACTAAAGTGCTGCCAACTGCCTGATGGAAGCTGTACGGTCATTCACCACCCATGTGGAGCTAATGTAGATCGTCGCGCTCTGACGTCACCTTCCATCGTCCAGTGCAAGTTTCTCGAGTTGTTCGGTGTTCGTTTGTCCACTACTTTTCAACTCATCACTGCGGAACTGTTACACGCACAAAAGTTCCTATTGCGCGATAGGAAAATTCTCCTTCTCGAGTTCAATAACCCTCCACCTTCAAACTCCTTAAATTGTTGAAATTTCTCCTTATTTCGTTGTGTAGGTATACTTAGGTCTCACTAAACGTTCGCCACTAACAATTAATCATTAACTATTTTCAACCTACTGCTACAGTCCTCTATTTATACGCTTTCAGCATCAATTTAGAGGACGCTGCGCGCATGTCACGCATGTGCGATGGCTCTGAAACTTTACTATTTTACATTACATCCTATAAATTATATTTACTGCAAAGTTTATTTATATTTGATAATTCCTTCATGGTGTTCTATTTTTTACAAACAGCAGTGTATAAAAACTTAAAACTCAAACTCAATGGCGCAATAGACCACGAGGGTCAAGGCATACTGTGCTCATTCCAGTATACGTGAACACTGGGCGCTGAGGAGCTAGAGAAGTTGTCTCGATAAGGTGGTCAGTCTGCAATGAGGCCCTCAATGTTTAAGTCCTCAAATCTTAAGATACACATAAATAATTTGTCACGTATACAGATAAATAATAATTTCTAACAATAAAAAGATAGTGTATGTTTCATGATTTCGGAGGGGACTTGAGAATAAAACTAAAATAGTTTCTAAACTTTACAGTTTAAGAGAACTTGGTACCCCAAAAATGACAAACCTGTCATTTTTTCATTTTATTTAATCGGATTCTTTGCATTATTATTTTTCGATTGATGTATCACTTGCGCGAATCGGAAAGTTAGAAATTGAATAAAACTTCATTTGAAAAAATTAATCTATTCGGCCACGCCCCCTTTTTAAAAAAGCTAACTTTTGATAAAAAAAAAAAAACTGCTTTATGAAGAGAAATAATAACTATAAAAAAGAATGTGTAATATATAAAGCAGAATATTTCCAAAGCAATAAAATAATGCAATTTTTCTTCTTTGTGAGATGTCTGCATGTATAATTTTTGATTAAGGCATTTTATATTAATAATTTCCTCTCTAATTTCAAATCTTATTCCTGATATATTTTTCATAAAAATGTAATACTTCAATAGTGTGTGAAGAAAAAAACTAAATTTTCTGTCGTGAGAGAAAAAAAATGTGTTAACGTTTTCTTGAGTTTTCTTGTGCAATTAATACCTTCTTAAAATTGATGATTTATAAAAATTTATGGGTTGAAAAAAAACGAAAATGCAGTTATTTTAAAGAAAAATATATAACTAATATCTTAAAGTGGTATTTTAAGTTTATTTAAGCTTATTATATTTTTTTTCAGAATTATAAACTAAAAAGTGGTTTTTCTCAGATTGTTTCTTTCGAAACATTAGTGCATTCAAAATGCTACTCTTTCCACAACTATTTAACAATTACTTCCATTTTTTTTTCATGTGTGTTGCATATAAAGCAGTGCTTCTCAAACTTTCAATACTGGTGCCCCCTTTTCAATCACAATTTTTATCGCGCCCCCCCTTATACATTAATAATGTACTGAATGTAATAATAATGCACTTTGACGCTAAAGCTACTATACGCGATCTTAATTATAAACCATACAAATTAATAGCATAAGTATTACATTTTGTATACTACTTTTAAGCAAAATAAATGAATTAAGTAAGACAGTGCTTCTCAAACTTTCACTACTGGCGACCCAATTTTCAATCATAATTTTCATCGCCCCCCAATAATAATGTATTGAATGCAATAATAATGCACTTTGAGTATTAAATTTTGTATACGTTACTTTTAAATAATATATATTTTAAGAAAATTACTTTTAAGTAATAATTATAATGTTATGTTATTTTTCCTTTCTCCTTTTTTAAATTGGGACCGATTGCAAAATGACATTTAATTAAAGATTTATTTCGTCCATCAAGCATTTCTAAAAGTACAAATGTCATTAGAACAAGTATAATATAAAAATAAATTTTAAGTCAATTCCTACTTAGGCCAACGAAGAAAAACTCTTATTTTAGTTACTTTCTATTAAATAGTTACAATTAATACAAATATGTAATACATATGACAGAATCACAATGTTAAGCGACAAAAGAGAAAGCTATTTTCCTTGCAATTTTTCCTTTCTATATATGGGGTATTGGACTATTCTTTTTTCGTCGTTATTATTTATTCATTAATTAAATTTAATTATTGTAAGAAAATTGTGGTGTGTGTGTGTGTGTGCGTGTGCGTGTGTGTGTAAAGAAGAAATCACACACATTCTCAAAAATTAGGCCATCTCGGATGGAATTCGAACTACCGTCCTTCAGATTAGAAACCCAGCGCGCTATCCATTGCGTTACAGGGGACAGCACGAAAACTTTTCTTTTCTATAAATGCTTTTGGACTATAATTTTTGTTTATTACTATTTATTCATTTTTTTAATTTAATTAATGAATTAAAATTTTAAAAAACTGTATTAGCATGAAGTGTCACCCACTACAAGTTTTAAAAAATGTATTTGAACTTGAATGAATGAATAGAAAGTATTTTATCAACGATTGAAAATTTGGACAAGATATATATAAGAGTTAACTTATAGTAGAAATTGAAAAATAGTCTACTTTATGTTGCGCTCTCTCATATCCATCACATCTGGCATTCTCGCGAGCGTCTGCGTGAGTCTGGCCAAACTATCGGACGTCTGCGCAAAACATGTAATAATGTTGTACCTCGTACAATTCAATGAGTCTTGGTCAATTCAATGCTTCTATAGCTACCAAATCTATCTTGAATGTACATTTTATAATTTGCGCGTTAGTTGTAATTCACAGTATTAAGTATTACTGCAGAAAATTGGAACAAAAAAAATCATGGATAAATTTTTAAGTCGTAAGCGAACATTCGACGATAATAAAAAGCATCAACAAGTGCACAGACGAGCATAGTTCGAAAATTAAATCAAGGAAATTGTGACACAAAACCTATACGGAACTTTATCACTAACATTCTGAGACGTCTTTTTAAAAAAATTTAATTCCCTACCTTTTTCCAATCAGCTCCAAAAAGAGGACAGGATCCTTGTTATGCAGATTAGATAAAGTATTTTTAAGTTACACGGAATGGTAAAGTTAGAGCAGTAGGAGAGAGATTGAAGTAAAAGTTATAATAGTGAAGTTATAAGTATATTATTGGAGATTTCTAGGAGGATAAAATCTCAGAAAAAGCTGAGCTGAACTGCAGTGTGGTAAATATTGATTAAAGTCTCATTAAAGCTTTTTATATTAGAGGTGAGATTAAAATTAAATGTTCAATAAGAACATTGAATATAATTCTGGGATCTCTTATTGTGGTAATCTCTGCGTGATCGATATTCTAATTGTTAATTAATTGGATCATTAAATATTTAAGTTTATTTAAAAGGAAAATCTCTTTTTTTAAACCTCATAAAACTATTTAGATATATTTGTTAATAAGTCTTTGAATCTATTTGGAAAAATATAACCAAATAAAGAAAGTTATTTATAAAAATGGCTACTGGCTCTTATGGCTCCAACATTTCTCGTTCTCAAAGTGAGGTCAAGGGGACCTTCACAAAAATATTCTCAAAAATACTTGAATTTTGGATTTACCATTACTGAAGTAAATGGAGAAGAAAAGCCCCTCTCTGTTATTTATTAAAAATATTGGCAGCAGACGGTATGAAACCTAATAAACTTAAAGACATTTCGAAACGCTTCATGGTGAGTACATTAACAAACCTTGAGAGTTCTTTGAATCAAAATTAAAATCATATGAAAAAAACATTTTTAAAAAAAAGACTTTGTCAGTGAATGAAAAAGCTTTACTTACTTCTTACAAAAGTATCATATAAAATAGCCAGATGTAAAAAGCCTCCCACTATTGGCGAAAGAGCTTATTTTGCCTGCAGCAATTGAGATGGTAGAAACTATGTTTGGAGACAATTGTGCCAAAGGTTGCAGTCCATACCCTATCAAATGGTACTGTTTCAGTCGAATTGATGATATCGCTGAAAAGTAGAGCAACAGCTTTTCGGTAAAGTTGCGTGATAAAATGTTTCAATTCAGCTTGACGAGGCAACAGATAGCAATAAAGATGCTCATTTCATTGCGTATGTTCAATTTTGGGATGGTATGTCAGCGGTAGAAGAACTACTTTTGCAAACCAATAAAACTTAAAAACTTAACAGCAATAGCATTATTTGATATTTTAAATAATTTATAAACGAGGCAAATATAGAGTGGAAAAATTGTGTCGGAATATGCCGATGATTGCTCGTACAATGTCAGGAAGATTTAAAAGTATACAAGCACTTGTGAAACAAAAATCTCCACTGTGCATCTGGACACATTGTATGATCCTGAGGAACCTCTGGCTTCAAAGAAATTAGTCCTGGCCTGAATATTGTGTTAATGACCAGTTATGACTGTAGTAAATTACATAAAAATGGGTTCCTAAAATCAAAGAATCTTTTCTGGACTTTTTGCAAAGACATGGGCGCAGTGTGGAAGTTGTTTATAGAAACTATTGAATATCATTTAGCTATGTTGGCAAAAAAATTTAAAAATATTTTTTGCTGAGGACAACTTGATAGCAAGTTACGAATGGGTAAGAGATCCATTTCAAAAATACCAGAAGGGCTCTCCACTACCGAAGAAATTTTCATAGATTTCACATCTGAGTGGCGAGTTAAAGACAATTTTGTAATAAAACTCTCTTTTCCATTTTGGGCAGAAGTAGATGATGATGATTTTTGAACTGAAAACAAAAAAGCATTTCGTATACTTACCGTTTTCAACACCATTACCTTTGTGAAACCGGATTTTCTGCGGTGGCTGCTTTGAAGACAAGATATAGATCTCAGCTAAATATAGAAAAAGAACTCCAGGAGTGTCAATTTCTAATATTAAAGGCTTCATTTGAAAACCTTTGCTCTGCAAGACATGAAGCCCATGAAAGTCACTAATAATAATTAAACTTTCTCTTAAATTAGAATTAATAAAAAAAATTAGTTATCAAATACATTGTGCAGTACTGATACATTTATAAGTACACTGGCTGAAGTACCCGTTCTGCGATTATTTTTTTTTAAAAAATAATACATTATTCTTGATATAATATAGCTTAATTGTAAGGAGAGTAAAACCAAGTGCACAACATTGCATACAAAAATATAAAATGATTTTTAAATGAATGCTCCTATTATAAATAGTTTAAAACGAACTGTAATTTTTAAGCCTCACAGAATTAGCATTTAGAATTAATATTAAATAAGGAAAACGAATGAAAAAATTCAATGAAGAATAATTGTGTTATTTTTTAATATTTAAAGCGAAGAAACTGGCCAAAATGTTTTAACCCTGAAACGGGCGCCCACTCCACACTAACGTTAATGGTCGCGCGATCACTTCACCAAGTCGCCCCAATCCTTTTTTTTTTTTTTATAATTATTTTTCAGTGCTCGATAAAAATCACAATTGCAGTGAATAATTTAACTAAGAGAAAATACTTACCTACTTTAAAGGACTTTTTAATTTTTCTTTGATGATTTGAGAAAAAATCAATAAAACTAAAGAAACCGTTCCAAATGTGCGTGACCTTAATAAAGAACATAAATCACAGACACTTTTCACTAACAATACAAGAACGTTATTTGCAATCAAAACTGTCATATTTTGCTCACGTTATTGTAATTTTGCTATTCTCTGATGATCTACAAATAGCATGTGTAACCTTTTCTTGCTTGTGTCTTTTGACAAGGCGAAGTGTTACATTTATGGCTTCTTAGTTTTTCTTGATAGAGTTCTTTAGGCAGCATTTGAAAATTTAAATTCAACTCAAACGTTTCATGTCTATCACTTTTGTCATATTTAAATTCGCTATCACGATTAATATGTATTATTTCAACAGGTTCTTCAATTGCTTGGTCAGTTTCATTCCTTCAATAGACAGATCACAGTTGCTCATTTTTTTATATTCTGCTCATTTACATTTATAAACCATAACAAGTTGTATAACACAGCAATTAAAACCACAAAGTTAATCGTAGGGGAAAGTATAGCATATTCATAGAAAATATTTCTGAACAAAAGTGGTCGTGAAGGGAACTCGATCAAAACAAGTACCTTGATTGTAAAAAACCGTTTGCCACTCTCAAAAAAGAGGCATAAATGTGACAAATTCATTTTAGTTTCCATTAAGACTGTCATATCGGAGGATACTGTCAAGAAACTGTTAACGAAGAAACAGTTTTACCAGAATTTGGAGGGATTCAGCGCCTCATGCGAAGCTCCCATGAAAAAAATGTATTCGATATAAAAACATCGATGTCAGTTCTAAAAAAATAAATGTGTAAAACGTTTTTTATAATGCATTATATATTTCAGATTACTCATGAAAATACATCTTGGCCAATTAATGCTTCAAAGTGCTCAATATGCTTATCCATATATCATAAAACATGGGGAAAAGCAACAGAAAAATATTATTTACAACTTTCCTAAAAGAAAAAGTAGACGGAGTTAAGCATACCAGTAAGTTTGAAGGTCAAAGAGATGATAATCAAAAGTACTATTTTAGGGGTTACAAGAAACGTAATAAAAAAATCTCTCATCGCGGGATTACAGCAAAGCAAACAAAATATCTTTTTTATTTGGTTTTAGGATTAAAGATAGCTAATGAACGTTTGAAGTGGAAAACCAGATGAGATATATAATTTATATCAGTGTAAATGCGTATTTTTATTTTGTCAGAAAGCATTTTGTTTTACTTCATTCAAAAATTAATTTTTAAGCCTTTTATATTTTCAATATGCTCGCGCCCCCTCGAAGGGTTATCGCGCCCCCCCGGGGGCGCGCCCCACAGTTTGAGAAACACTGATATAAAGCATGTAACAAAGTTAGGGATCCATTTTACTGTAAACTGATGTAAAATGTAAGAGATATTGGCTTTTTCGTTGATTTTTAGCATGTATGTCAACATTTTATTTTTTCTCAAAAACAAATTAAGTTATTGTAAAATAGATCACTAAAGCTATTTATAACATCCATAAGTATATTACAAAAAAAAATTAGGTCAAAAAAATTAATAATTACAGAAGGAGTAGAAATTTAAAATTTTCTTCTAAAAATTTAAATTTTTAAAATTGTGTGAATAGTATGTGAAAAATTTCATCTTGTATCATTTTCTTGAATAGAAAAATTATATAAAATACCTAAAATATAATTTTTAAATATATAAATAATTGAAGTAGCTCATAGGGTACCAAGTCACCTTATACCTCTCCTGGAGTTGCTACAAAGAGTACCGGCTATTACTATTCACCAGCTCATTTTTCGATAGTAGTACGCAATCATCTCAAAGCTTCATATCCCTGGAGGTGAATTTGACACGACGGATCTTTTGTTTGGCCCTTACGGAACCGAAAACCTCAATCCCTTAAATTTCTCTTCTCGAGCTACCTAAAATTGCTTGTGTATGGTACACTACCATTGAGGATATCAGGTAGCTACAGTGGAGGATCTAGTAGCAAGCATCGTTGTCTCTTCAGCTGACATCACCAGCACATCGGAAAGGTATGAACGTCCCCGACAACCCATCGACTGTCGTTGTCGGCTGTGCTATAAACTACGCGGTCATTAATTCGAACAATTCCTGTAGAAATCACTTATTGCATTTTTGATGTTATTCGTATCTTAAACATGCTTTTTACATCTAATAAATGTATTCCATACCTCTTAATGTTGTCTCGACATTTCACCCTCCATAACTGTTTTTGAGAATTACTCTGACTAAACGTGGTTTGTCACCCCCATTTTGCCTACTATCGCCCCTCTGATAGTAGGCAACATGCCTACTATCAGAGGTTGCTGAGATGATTGCCGGTTGAATACGGCCAAGACCTGCAAATATTACAAATACTGCGAGATGGTAAAACAAAACCATGCGTGGCTAAAAGAGCTTTACGCCTGGTGATCAGAAAACTTTCAGATTTTAACAATTAGCTCTTACATAATGAGGATTGCAAGTTAATGCTGTTGTTGATTAAAATTACAGTTTTACATTTTCAAAACAAGTAAAACTGAAAAATATCAATTATAACGATTTGATCAATGTTTCATTAGAACGAACTAATAGTTGGTTTGTATTTTCCTCTCATTTATTATTTGAACCCTCATACGCACGCACGCGCTCGGAATATAAAGGACAAACATCTCGACAATCGAATTGAACGTTTTCCCGTTAGTGAAATATTGCAATAGTCTAGGTACTTGTTAACAGTTAACACCCTGTCCTCCTAAAATTTAGAGTTAGTTAAAGACTGAATCAAGCATAATCTTTAGAATGCTCTTAATTTAAAACTTATTCCCAAAATAAAACTTACTTCAGATTGTCACCTAAATGGGAATCAGATATAGCTGGATGATCATTTGAATCTCAGATACGACACAAGTGTACATTTGATAACAAACAGTTGTCTACAACCATATTAATTATCTTAGGGTCAATAGAAATGTTGATACACTCACAGATACAATTGACAGTTAAGGGATGTAATTAAATCAATTAGAATTTTCGGTATTCAATGCGTCGTATGTTGAAATCAAGATCATCTCTCAAATGAATAACTTTCAAGGAAAACTATTGATACAAAATGAAATAAATAGTACACAGATCACAAGTAAAATAAAATTTTACACGAATAAAAATCTTACAGTTATCTCCCAAGAGAAGTTGAAGTTGAATACGAGGAGTCCAAAAAGGACGTTGATCAATGTACGATCATCTCAACCGTATAATTAAGAGCTAAGAAGCATGTTTGAGGAGAAGGTTGCTAACCATTATATTCAAATACAATTCCTGTAAATAGATTGCTGACATATTTAAACTTGTTAATATATTTCATTAACATTAAATACTGAAGCAAAGTGGTGACCAATAGTGACAGACCATTAATTTTGAAACTTAGCCATGCGACGTCTAAGCCAGTATCCTGTATTTCATGCTAACTTGAGAACTGAGTTTTAATAGATTTAATATGCTTCGACCTCTCTATAAGGTGGGCTTCAGTGACACCTGGATTTAAGACCATGATTCGAGAGTGTGTTTTGTACTAATTTCATAATTTACTATGAAAGTGTAGATCATTAATTAGATGGAGATGACAATTCATGTTAATTAGATTCATCCAGTTTGTTACTACCCCATTGAAATCTTAAGTTAGAGGTTTTGAAGAGTTTTTGTCTTTAAAATAATCACTTGAAACCATTGTCATTAAAACTCGAGGCTTCATGCTTATTTCCAAAGCTACACAACCCTCAAAATAACACCAAATATGCCATCACATTGTCATTTCTTGACATTCTTACCCTGTAACCAATTGTTTTTCTGTTGATGCCTAATTTATATATATATATATATATATATATGTATGTATATATATATATATATATATATATATATTATGATGTTATATAATATATATTAAAATATATATATAATTTTCGGGATTCTCATGGTATGCATATGATTCGAGACCTTAATAACTATTTAGTACAAAAAATGAATATTAAATTAGATGCAAGTGAAAATTACACTACAGAATATTGCACATTATTATTTATGAATAAATCCTTAAACAAAGTTAATTTTTCAGGTATATTTCAAAAATATCAATCCATTTTTCCTATTAAAAATATTATTACTAAAAAGGCTTTCAAATACAACAAGAAACTTGGTAGATTTATATTTAATTATAATCAAGTCTCGGAGCTCCTAAGTACAGAATCGTATAAATGCAATCTATATCGGGACTATATTGATGATTATCATCAGCACGTTTTCACGGGAGACCTTGGCATCATGAAAGATGATTTGCTAAGAAATTTTATGAAAAAAGGTACCGGTTTTAGACTGATGATCACAAAAAATAAATCTAACGTTATGAAACAAATCATAAAGAATTTAGAAAAATTCTACCTTAAAATTGCAATTAAATATGGAATGCCGATTGAAGCTTTCAATCAATTTAGATCTTATATAGCAACAGAAATTCGGGAATTAGATTTCAGTGTTGAGAATGAAATTATTTATAAAGATCTTAAATCATCAATAGAAAATATGCAAAATGACTTCGTGATTACATATGTTGATAAGGTCTCTGCTAATTATGCCATAATTTGTAAATATTTTTACAGTAAAATATTAAGTAATCACATTTTAAATAATAATTCATTTCAAAAAATCAATTCACAATAATAGTGTAAACTTGTGGGTTCTTTTCTGATCGTGTTCGCATTGTGAATTGAAAAATAATTACAGACAGGATTTGGTCCCACTGTTTATTCCACACCTTCTATGGGACATTTTTTAAAATCAAGAATATTTTGAGATGTTACAAGATTACGATACATCGTTCAGCCGTCTCTACTTTTCACCACCCCGGTTTTCTTCGCCACCGCTCTCTCTCTCTCTCCCCCGTTCCGACCTTTTCTCCTCTCTCCTTGCCAGATCCTTCTCTTTATATCGTCTCTCGTTCGACCTGTTGCCAGGTGCAGGCAGCGGTTCCTTACACGCCCCACCTAAGAGTAAAATTTGCCCCTTGTGTGGCTGATTTTACCATATCAGACACCAGGAACAGAAAATTCACAAACCATGACACAGAAAATCCACAAACAGAACACACAATAATTGCAACAGTCAAAAGTCTTGATGATTGTTCTAGTGAAAGTTCCTTAATACAAACACATGAAATAATATTAATAGTTCACCCAATTGAAATAAGTGACTATGTTCCCAGAAAGATCTAAACTGTAATGGGATTGCAAACAGATACATGGAAAACACATTATACAACAACAAAAAAAACAACACTAAATATATACATTACAGTTTTTATCTTAATCTAGACAATGTTTATTTCATTAACTCATGAATGAATGCTCAATGAGTTCACTAAATCCATATTAAGTCCACAGTAAAAGCTTTCCTACGGCTCTAATTTGCCTTTGGCCAGTATGATTTCCGACCCAACCCATCTCACCCATTCTAATACAAAGTTAATTTGTTTTACACGATTTTTCCAAATTTGCATCAGATTGTCTATGTCGACTATTCGAGATACAAAAAACTGCTCTAACATTCTTAAAACCTGAGCCGTTAAATTACATCCATAAGAAGTGTATTCAATCTTAAACCTCACTTTTAGTCATGCAAATTCCAAACGACATAAAGCAGGCGGCATAATTCTTCGTGAGAGAACGACAAAAATACCACTTCCACAAATCCAGTACCGTGACCCACGATGCTGCGCTATTCTTTTCTACAAAACCTTCCCTTTTCAACAAAAGATAAATCCCGGTTCTCGAAAATATCTTTAACAAAGCTTCACGGGTTACCTTCGCACTGAGACTAGTCACCGGCCTCGCCTCGCCCCCACCTAGTGTGCTGATCAACCAGACATAAAATATATGTATGTCCCTTTGAACTTGGCGGATCAATTGGACCTATCAGATCCATATTCACCACCTGAAATGGCAATTCAGACCTTGCCACAGGTGTAATGGGTGATTGGTCTTTAATCCTAACCGATCGAGTGAGCTGACACTCTTTACATGATTCACAAAATTTCTTCACATCGGCCCTCAGACCCTCCAAAAAGAAAGAATACTTGATTCGTTCAATCGTGACTTCTGGGCCCCATGTGACTACTGAACACTGAAGTATGCGCTAGTCTCAACACCTCAGTTCTTCTGCACTTCGGAATTACCAGTTGCCCAATACTCTCCCCGAGTATTTTATCTCTATGAAATAGATACCCATCTACTTCATAGTAGTTTCCTTTGCCTTCCTTAGCATGCTTCCAAACCAATGCTAACTCGGCACAACACTCCTGTTCGGAACGAAAACTATCAGCCACCATGATTCCTTTATCCATCTCAGCGGTAACCTCCTCATCCTTAGTACCCAATGTTCCCACTTCATTCCGACATGAAGTAATATTCCTTTGAGAATCCTCAATGTGATCCTGTGCTTTCTCTGGCAGAATACCCGATGAAACCTCGGTTTCATCTACATTTCCTGAGTCAACCCTCAGGTCCTGAGAGCTTTGAGCCAGTGAATTCTCTTCACTCTGGGCTCCTCCCAACATATCCAAAACCTCTGGTGGAAGCAACACGTCTTCTACCAAAACTTCTGCCAAAGCACATAACACTTGCTGGTGCACCACATTAACCTGGCCACCGGTAGCAAGACCAATTGGAACATATACTAAAGGACATTTAACCGCTGGACCGAAAATACCTTTCAAATAAATCGTGGAAGCTCCTTCAACCGATATTCCAGGAACTAAGTCTTTCTTGATAACAGTAATTTCCGTACCAGAATCCAATAACGCATGGACTAACTTCCCATCTACACTGATAGATGTTTTCACTAATTTACTTAATTTGTCTTCAATAGCCCGTCTAGGAATGACTTTACCTAGCAAATCAACTCTAGCAGCTACCGTTCCATCTACCAATTCTGTCCCTTCTGTTGACACCTTATTCACATTAAGTCTTTTATTATCTACCTCTTTGTTTTTCGGACAATCCCGCTTAAAATGTTTATCTGATCCGCAGGTGAAACAAGCGAATTTTTTAATTTCAGTTACTTGACCTTTATCAAAGTTTTTCCTAGAAGAAAATTATCTGACTTTTTCTCCCCAAATGGCTGTGTTTACCCCAACTACCATTAAAACTTCTCTTTTCACTATCATTCCATTTAGCTCTCTCAGGTTCATCGTAGGATTTCCCTTTGGAAGCATAAAATATATCACATTGTTTGCCCAAGTCCCTGGGTTTGTACCATTCTTCCCCTTGGAGCATACCAATATGGGTCGCCGTCTCAGAATCCAACATTTCAAACATTTTATCTGCTACGATCAGTTGATTAACTGACTCAAAATCATTCGCTTCTCTTAACTTACAGTAGTATAACCACATCGATGTTAAACGGGACGCGAACTGAGAGAAAGTTTCGTCAGAGTTACGTTTGGCCTTTCTAAAATTTTCTAAACATATTTTTGGGGTGAGGGTTCATACTCCTTGAGCACAACCTGTTTTAAAGATTCGTAATCTTTTAATTCTTCTTCGCCTAGGTTAACTAATAAGTTTGACACTTTGTCTCCTAACATGCATAACAAAACCTTCGGTTTTGACTCGTCGCTAACCATTTCACTAGCGAAAGCCTTTTCAAGACTAGAAAAAAAAATAGTCCCACCCGTTTGATTTATTGGGTACCTTTACAGTTAACAGCCTAACCATTTTAACTATTTCATCTAAAGATTTTACACGTGGGGTTTGACCATTATTTTGAGTAGCACTCTGATTAGCGTTCCTAGATAATTCTATTTCCAAGCGTAATTTTTCAATTGATAATTGTTCTTGTTGTTCAAGTTTTGCTGCTGTTCTGTCTCTAACCTTTCAGCTGTAATAACTTCCAATAACTCTTTTGCCTCTTCCTCCTTGTAATATTTACTAGAGATTATTAAATTCCTTAAAACAATTTTTAGACATAGACGGATCAGGTGACTCATCTAAGTCCCGCGCTAATTGAATTAAGTCAATTTTCTTACTTCTAATGAGAAATGCCATTTTTAATCAAGCTAAACCTAATGCCAAATTACCTTCTGACAAATTTAACTACAAACACTTAAATGACCTAGTACTATATATTTAACAAGCAAGAAAAAAATTCTACTCGTTTTTTCTAAGAGTACTCAAATTCCAGAAACACAATACGAAATATGTTTACAATAAAACTTATATGAGACACAGTTATTTGTTACTAATCAGAACGCAGAACCTTTTTCAAAATAAAAAAAAACACAATTAACAACATACTTTAGCTACATTACCATAGAATTATTTCTCAAATCATAAATCTACTCTTAGTTTCTTTTTTTTTTTTTAATTAAAAGAAGAATCTTATGCAGGAAACAAAAAACAATATACATATACATCCTAAATTACGAGCAAAGGAAATAACCTCAGATTGCATTAAACTATCAACTAACTGACAAATTGCAACACTTTTGCTTAAAAATGAAAACTATCATATAATATTCAAAAAAAAACATGCCATATTCTGAGTCATAAATAACCTATAAAATCTCTTATTTACAACATTTTAACAGGAAGTCCGTCTACTTGAAATACATAAACACATTTTTTTAATGGATATTTTTCACCCACACAAACATACATTTTTCGCAACCATTATTTCAAGATAAATTAATCTAATTCTTTTTTTTTTTTAATTCTGCAAACTGAATTGTTATGCAAAACACTTTCTATACCCAGATTTTAATTTTTGAGACAACTTCAAAACAGTAAAGAATGATGATAAAAAATAAATTTTAGTTTAACCCTAGAACTCTAAATACCATATTTTACAACATTTAAAATGATACCCTATCATTTCCAGGTAAAATAAGTACACAATTTTCTTATTTCATCTACACAATAATCCAACAACATAGAATATTGCAATAAACCAATGAAATTTTCTTTTTACAGATATATCTGCTTTTTCTATTTTATTTTTAAAAAAACAAATTAAATATGACTGCATCCCATTACTCTTTTAAATATTCACACAATATTTTAACTTAGGGGAACAATAGCCACTTACCTCGACATGAACGCTGTTTCTGTACTTGAACACTACTGGGATTTCCTTCGTTGTTTTCAGATCACGGCTCCATTCATCAGAAAATGAAGAAAAAAAGACATATGTTCGTTCATAGCCCAACTCGGCAGGTGATGGTAAAACTCCATATGAAGAAGGTCTTGTTTTTTTTTTTCACTTGAAACTGCTGCAGGGCAATTCCAGGGATGCACGTGGTCATCAACTTGAAGATACACTGCAGGATTCTATTTCCTTGTTAAAAATTTCCTTTCAAACCGAATGTCCACTAGAACCTTGTTCACAATTATGTAGCACGAACACCGATCAATTTGAAATATTTTATTCATTTAACTTCTGCTCCATTGCATCGCACTTCTGACACCAGTGTAAACTTGTGGGTTCTTTTCGATCGTGTTCGCATTGTGAATTGAAAATAATTACAGACAGGATTTCGTCCCACTGTTTATTCCACACCTTCTATGGGACATTTTTTAAAATCAAGAATATATTGAGATGTTACAAGATTACGATACATCGTTCAGCCGTCTCTACTTTTCACCACCCCGGTTTTCTTCGCCACCGCTCTCTCTCTCTCTCTCCCGTTCCGACCTTTTCTCCTCTCTCCTTGCCAGATCCTTCTCTTTATATCGTCTCTCGTTCGACCTGTTGCCAGGTGCAGGCAGCGGTTCCTTACAAATAGAGAAGATGATAATCGCCTTTTAGCTTTGAACAAAATACTGAATATTCATCTAAATAAGATTAAATATCCAAGTATTTTTTTAACACCAAAATTTCATAAAAGCCCTATAAAATTCCGTAGTATCACTAATGGATACAATACATATATCACGAAGTCTGGGAAGATCTTACAATCTCTTCTTCAAAATCTAATTGATAACTTACAAAACACGGCAATAATTAAAAGTAGCTTAGAGATTGCTAGAGTTACTAAGGATACGTCAATTTTTTTCCATGCATGGCTTTGATTTCAAGGACCTTTTTAATTCTATAGATATTGACGATATGATTAAGGTTCTACAGTTGATTTATGATAAATATGAATTACATACTTCAATGAAAAAAGAAAAATTTGATGTTCTTGTTGACCTCATATTAAAAGAAAATTTCATTGCATTTTATCAGAATCTTTATAAACAGATCAAAAGATTATCTCAGGGTGGTCCAGCTAATAATTGTTTAGCGAACCTATATTTAAATTTTTTTGAAATTGATCATGTTGTAAATGATTCTTATTTGATTTATCGTTATATAGATGATTTAATAATCTTTGGTTAAAATAGTGAATACAAACCAAATATGAAGTTCTACCCTGATTATCTACCTGATTCTACAATGATTATCTCAAGCTCCTTAAAACTAACTTTAACTCTAATATAGTAGAATTCTTGGATTTAGACTTGCATCTTATTAACAATAATGTAGTCAGTAACATTTTGACAAAAGAGATTCTTTTAAGTTCCATATAATTAAAATTCCTGTATGGAATACTAACTTGCATATATCAATTCACAGAAATATCATTTTGAATTTTATTTAGAAATGATAACTTAACTACTAAAAAATAGATAAATACAATAATATAAAAAAATTTTCAATGTTGTTTAGGTCATGTAAATACCCTTTTAATTTCTTAAGAACTTATATTCATCACAAATACATTAACCGTCTTGCTACTTCTAATTCCAAAACCACCACAAAACAATATGATTTCAAAGTCAGCATGTTAGTTGTCTTGCTGCAAAGATTATATCATAACACTCTCATATCACGGTTTACATTTTTCCCACACACATCTTGAACATCTTACACATTTTTGACAACCAACCAATTCAAAGCCTACCATATTTGATTGTCAACTCTCTTGGTATCTATCTATCTATTGAAAACATCTTCAGGATAAGTTTTCCTCCTTTATTGTAAAGCACATATCACATACATACGCACACACACAATAGATTAAAACACAATTGTGATACATTTTCACATTGAATAGGCAGCGGCATGTTGGAGGACACAAAGATATAGAGCTACAGTTATTTACATTCTTACATGATGAAGGCAAAAAGACAGAGAGAGAGAGCAATTACACAAGAATTTTGCTTTTATACCAGCAGTGCAAGCGCGTGATTATTACGTAATAGTAGTTCTGATTGGATAGAATGGGCGGGACAGGGATTTCGGACTAGCCGATTAGGATTAAGATTGCAATGTTAATTTTAAAACAAAGAGTTAATAAAAAGGATACTAGAGGGAATTATTACACACACACACAGACATGCATATATATATATATATATATATATATATATTTCAATAAACATCTTAATATCTATTTCTAAACCTGTAACGTAAATTAACCAAGTGTTAAATATCTTTTAAATTGTGTAACTTTATAAAGGGTGTTTTTTTAGAGGTATAGAACTTTAAATTGCAATAAAACAACGATGTATTATTCGATTGACATGAATTTTTTTTATTAGAAAGATAATCTTGTGACATTACATTTTAAATATGATTTCTGGCATATGACTGCCACGGCTGGCTCGGATGTAGTCCAATCTGGACATCCAATTTTCGATGACTTTTTCCAACATTTGTGGCCGTATATCGGCAATAACACGGCGAATGTTGTCTTCCAAATTGTCACGCGTTTGTGGCTTATCCGCATAGACCAATGACCTTACATAGCTCCACATAAAATAGTCTAGCTGTGTTAAATCACAAGATCTTGGAGGCCAATTCACAGGTCTAAAACATGAAATTAGGTGGTCACCGAACGTGTCTTTCAAAAAATCGATTGTGGCACGAGCTGTGTGACATGTTGCGCCATCTTGTTGGAACCACAGCTCCTGGACATCATGATTGTTCAATTCAGAAATGAAAAAAAGTTAGTAATCATGGCTCTATACCGATCACCATTGACTGTAACGTTGTGGCCTTCATCGTTTTTGAAGAAGTACGGACCAATGATTCCACCAGCCCATAAAGCGCACCAAACAGCCAGTTTTTCTGGATGTAACGGTGTTTCGACATACACTTGTGGATTAGCTTCACTCCAAATGCGGCAGTTTTGTTTGTTGACGTAGCCATTTAACCAGAAGTGCGCTTCATTGCTAAACAAAATTCGCTTATGAAAATCGGGAACAACGGCAATCTCGTTTTGGGCCCATTCGACGAATCTAAAAGCGTTGTTCAGGCGTGAGTCTATTAATGATGAATTGCCAAACCAATCTGAGAATAAATCACTTGACAGCTGTTAAATCGGTCGCCATCTTGGAAAGTAATCCAACTTAAACTTCTATACCTGGAAAAAAAACACTCTTTACAAACAAAAGATGAATTATTCTTTGAATTGTATTTGTCTAATTTTTATTTGTATACACAGTTCAATGTTTTTGAAAAATAATATTCAATCAAAAGAAGATTCATTTTTAACTGCAACATGCTTCTTAAGGAAAATTTATTAATAAATTTAATCAACATTTTTATTGTACGTTTACATATATAGCATTAAGTGAGCACTTAAAAAAATTTTTACAAATTATAAAATTATATTTGTAGCATTTTATATATATATATATATATATATATATATATATATATATATAAAATTGAGCAAAATTTATTGTTTTTAGTACTATTTATTTTCTTTCATTTAATAAATATAACAATTTCACAGCCTATCCATTCTCAATTATGACTATGTATTATTTTAATTTTAAAAGACCATAAGGCCTCAAGAATACGAAAACAACCTGGCTTGAACGAGTAAAATTTGAAACTTTTTGTAAAAAATGAGTGTGTTTAATATTCTTTCAGGTAATATATAAAAAAAAAAAAAATATGTATTATTGTTGAACTGCTACAAAAAGTCATCAGTTAATTATAATTGTTCTGTTTAATGAAATGTTGTATCACCACCTAATCACGCCATCTATGATCACTACTATCGTTCTTTTTATTTTAACAATTTTAAAAAGAAAGAAACTTGTGAGTAGTGAAATAACCATAGTAGAATATAATTGTATTTACAATTGTATTATACTAATGTTATTAATTATAGAAAGTTTTACGTGAGCCGTTACTCACACAATAGTTATGTTCAAGCCATTCTAAAGCTTGTTTTATATCGTTGTACAATCGAACTTATTATTTACCATCTGATAAGTCCCCTGACGTTATATCCATTATATTCTTTTATGGTATTAATATTTATGTTTTTAAAATTACACCATATACTACATAAAAAAGATAGGTTTTCGAACTAACCATGTTTATTTTAACATAGTTATTATATAAACCTTATAATAACATTTCTCTTATAGATGACACTAAAGCTAACTTTATCGCTTCCTATGCTCTTATGACTCTCTTCATTTTCTGTGTATGAGACTTAGAAGTACCTAACAAATAAAGCATTTCCCGTAAGATGCCATACACAGTGTTTTTATTGAACATTACTTAGCTTCCTAAGCTTTTCGTATCACCCAAGAAAACGCAGATTGACAATATGTATGAATTTTCTGTTAGTTTCTGATAAAAGTACTAATCTGACAAAAATTATCAGCACTATTTACATATGTCACAAATTGTACAAGTATCAACTGTAAAAATTTACAGATATAATTTTACGGGAGTAATATTTATAGAAGTTTTAGCTATAAGTAATAAGTCGAAATTCATGTTTATTTTAACTTGTTAGACTTCATTAACATTAGACTTTATTTTTAGTTCATTTATGTAAGAGATGTAATGTTCATTAGGGGTTCATTATATTTAATTAAATGTTAAAAAAAAATTAATGTAATGGGTTTCTTATTTTCGATAAATACGCCTCATCATGTTTTCTCTGAAATGATATTAAATGGTTTTTTTTGGAAAATGTTCTTGCGTTTCGATTAAATTCTAAAAAGTCCTATATACAAATGGCTATTATTGCTTAATGAATGTAGTTAGTTTTGCTTTTTTTGTAAATTCTGTATTAATATTTAGTTTCATCTGCTTCTATTAAGTAAATGAAGGGGAAAAGATACCAAAATGTTTTTTTCTTTTTACAAAAATAATATTGAAGCAGTTTTATTCTAAAATCGTCCACATATTTTTCTCCTTTTTATTAAATTTACTTTAAAATGCAGCAGGTAAGAGTGGATCAATTTTAGAAGACAGAAATTTCATTTTTCATTATGCTTTATTCCTTTTTCAATAATCACTGAATTTATTAATCATAGTTTTTAAAGAGATATTTCTGATCCTAAGAACTTAATGTCAATAATATAGAATGTAGTCAAAATACATTTATGGAGAGGGATTCTATTCAGGATATTTCCGATTGCGAAGATTTCATATAAAGACAACTGAATGCTATGATATATTACTAAGCATAATTAATCATCTTATCAGTTTTTAGTACTAATCTTTTGAACTTAAAGTTTGAACTATGCTTTCACAAAAGAATTGCTGTTAATAAAACAAGAGCTTAGTGAACAAAGAATTATCAATTAAAACAAATAAAATGATAAACTGAAATAAGGACAATTGCTTTATGAACAACTCAAGAGAAAAAGAAATATTAATGAATTAAATTTATAAAATGAAGCTTGTTATTCTCATAAATATTTTTTTTTACTTTTACTTAGATTGATTTCCCAAAGGCTTATGACTAATAATTCAATATAATTCCTTAAATAATTTTATTTGGCACATCATAGTTATGTTTCTTGGATATAAGATAACGCGATGTTACGGAAATAAAACTTTAAGCCAGTTTGTATAAGTTATATTGCTAGATTTAGTTCGAAGGCAATCTATATAAAAGTGTCACACCTATACTAAAAATAAGGTGTTTTAATAAAACTAACAAGTAAACGTAATAAAACTTGCTAATAAAATATTTAAGAGGTGTTGTTGCTAATTCTGCAAATTGAAACTATTTTCAAATACATAAAGTATAAATCAAATATGTTTTAAGGTCATAAATAAAGAATAATATATCTATAAATCGATATGTATCGATTATCAATGTATTTTAGTGCTGCTAAATAGAAATCGTGATGTTTTATGGGTCCATAAAATTTCACGATTTCTATTTAGCAGCACTAAAATATATTGATAATCGAATAGAAGTAAAAAAGAAGTAAATATATGTATAAATTAGTTTTAGGTGCATATAACCAATGAAGTTTAATTATTGTAACTACTTTAGTACTGTATAAATATTTCCCTTTTGATTAGATGATTTTTAATATCTAATAAAACTTTAAATTCATTTTGTAATGCCATTATTATTAATTATGATCTGTTTTTGTATTTAGTCTTTTATCTAAATCCTTAATGTGCTTTCGATATTTATATAATCACTATTTCTTTTATGTTCCAAAACTGTATTCGAGCTTGAAAATGTTTCAGCTACAATATTTTTATTTATACGAGGTGTGTTTATTAAAAACGAAGTAATGTTTTGCTCTACTGCAATCACAGCCGCAGTATCGGACTTCAACTCTTGCGCACACGTCTCTGGCTGATTGTCAGTACAGTGACACCATTACCGTTAGATTGTGTAGTTTTACACGGGATAGTGGGCGTTCGAAATTTTTAAGACAATTGCCGATCCCGTCGAATGTGAAGTGCGTTCTGTAATCCGTTTTTTGAAAGCAAGGGATGTTAACCCAGTTGAAATTCTTTGCAGACTTCTAGAATTTTATGGTGAAAATGTAATGAGAATATTGAGAAAGAGTGGATTTTTTCGACTATTCAATGATAGGTGCACCAATGTGCATGACAAAGCACGGAGTGGCCAGCCTTCCGTTCAAATTTGTTTTCCGGTATGAAAAATGTCTGAGCAATGATGGGTAACTATGTAGCAAGATAGTTTCCGGTATGATCGTGCATGTAGAAGCAATTTTTTTTTTTGAAAAAAGTTTTTTTATGCGAGTTTTTCAAAAGCAGCAGTTTTTCAAAAGCAGTTTAGAGACACACCTCGCAGTTAAATCTTATTCATGTTTTTCTGACAGAATATGAGTAACTTTTTTAAGCCTAGTTACTCTTTCTTCATTTCATTGGCTATCAAAACATTTTATTTTTATTGATAAAAATATCAAACATTTTTTTTTCTTATTTACTTTTGCATAATTTCTTATTTTTAACATGATTTATCTCCCAAATTTTTAATTAAAGAAATATTTCATTCATTCATGCTATTTAGACTTTTTTTTAAACTATATTTTTATATTAACTCCAATATAAAGTCATTTATTTATTTATTTATTTTTATTTTAAGCAAATGTAACGATATATCTTCCCACTTTTGAAAATATAAGGGAATTTATTTTGATATTGCATTCATTATAAGTGGTTTTTATGTGCATACCAAAATTAAGAATTATCTTTAAGAAATAATAAATAAATGGTTGCTTGTTAATTGGTTTTATTAACTTAACTTAAATCAGTGGCAAAACATTACATCCCATGAGAGACAAGGCCTAGTGTGTCCAATTCAGTATACGCGACCTTGGGTCCTGAGGTACATGTGCACATGTTCCGGTCACGCGGTCAGTCCGACGCCGAAACCACTATTATTAAATTCCCAAGCAAGCTTGATACTCATTTTATTGACTCCATGAAGGGATGGAAGGCTGAGTCAACTTTGCCCAGCCCGGGGTTTGAACCTCGGAGCTGGTGGTGTGTGGAGGCCCGATACACTAACTACTTAGCCACTGGGCTTCCTAATTGGATTTATTAATTAGCTTGAATTTTATGTAAAGTAAAGGTAATATTATCTGTTTTGTTTGATTAGATTCTTTTAAAAATTTTCAGTTTGAAAATCATGAAAACTTTATATTATTTAAATAAAATATGGTGAAAATTACGGATGTATATATTTTTTATCGTATATAATATTCATGTTATATACATTTTAATATGAACAACCTTGAAGAAGGTTTAAATAAAGAACTAAACAGTTTGTTTCTGCAACACAGCGTTCTTCAAAGTGTGGCGCGCGTCCTCCGTAGGAGACGTCATAAACATATGTTTGTGTGGGGGGGCACAAGCATATCAAAAAGGTGAGAATGAAATATATATTTTTTAACATATTATAAATTTACCGCAAGGAAGCAAATAAAAATACACTCTAAGATAATAAATAATAAAATGCATATTTACATTGATATAATATTCTTATAAATGTATCTGTACTGTGTTAAATGTGTTTGATAATTAAATTATCAATACTAAATTGATAACAACTTTAATAATTACTAGTGACTCACATGGATATGTTATATACAAAATTTAATGCTTATCTTGTTTATAATTAAAGTCACACTGTAGCTTAAGCGCGTCAAAATGTACATTATTACTGCATTCAATACATTATTATTGTATGGAAAGGGGTGTGATCAAAATCATGATTGAAAACTGGGTCGTAAATGCTGAAAGTTTTAGAAGCACTGCTGTAATACCTTTCTGTTTTAAACATATTCCAGAAAAACATTTATTTGGACATATGTTTTTTATTCAAGAATTTCCTTAGTGGAAATGTGTCAGTTGCAACTGCAGTTAATAAACATACTTTTTTCACCCGCATCATAAAGAATGAATAGAGAGGCCATTTTCTATAATTTAAAGAATTCTTCAGGTGCGCTCCATTTATTCATCAAAAATTGAAAAACTTGAATATATAGTTTTATGTTAACACAAATGAAAAATCTAGAAGTATGCATAAAAAATTCTATGACTTCCGGAACATTTTTTTAGAGGTAGATTGCTGACACATTTCATACTAAAATCATTTAAATGCTTACTTTATTAGAGAAAAAGTACGAAATATATGAGTTTCCTGGGAAAAATAAATTAATTGAAAACTCAAATATTTTAAGTTACTATGATTCTGAAGCATTTAAGATGTTATCTCATGAGTATGTTCAGTGATCATTATGAAATATTTGTAGTAGTTTAATTCTTAATAATTAATAATTTACAAGTAAATGAGGTTGAGTGAGAGTTATGTTAAAGTTACAATATAAAGCTTCTCAAGTGCTATGGTGAAGGACCTTGTAATCTTGATCCATAATCAAGTGAAATGGACGACACCTGAGATGGCACCCCCTCTTCTAACTTTCACAATTACACCACACCAACGTTTGAGCATCGACTGATTTACGTTCAGTGGTCTTCTCTACCCGGTTTACCAGCTTTACCAGCATAGAAAAACATTAAAAAACCATAATGATTAAAATTTCGAAGGATTGCGTTATATTAATTAAGTAACTATGAAAGTGATATTTTTTTTTCTTTTATTGAAAAAAATTATCTCTAATTATGACATTTGTTGCATTAAAATGGTCCAATTGCTTAATTTATCCAACTGAATAGACAGCCCTAACTTAAAAAATAGTGCATTAGTTGGCCCGTTGTCTGCTTAGCAAAATTATATGAATTACAAGCTTTAACAACAATCAAATGCGTTATATTAATTGCGTAACTATGAAAGTGATATTTTTTTATTGAAAAAATTTATCTCTATTTATGACATTTGTTGCATTAAAATGGTCCAATTGCTTAATTTATCCAACTGAATAGACAGACCTAACATAAAAAATAGTGCATTAGTTGGCCCGTTGTCTGCTTAGCAAAATTATATGAACTACAAGCTTTAACAACAATCAAATGCGTTATATTAATTGCGTAACTATGAAAGTGATAATTTTTTTTCTTTTATTGAAAAAAATTATCTCTATTTATGACATTTGTTGCATTAAAATGGTCCAATTGCTTAATTTATCCAACTGAATAGACAGCCCTAACTTAAAAAAATAGTTCATTAGTTGGCCCGTTGTTTGCTTAGCAAAATTATATGAATTACAAGCTTTAACAACAATCAAATGACATAACGGACATTTTTAATGAATTTTTAAAAATATTAATGCAAAGAGTTTCAAAAAATGTTTTGAATGATATACTTTCCATGAATAAAATGGTTGCTGATACTCATTTAATAACTTTAGCATAATATAACTAGTTTTCTCAAATATTTGATAGAATTATATCTTATAAAGTAACTGTTGAAATTGCAAAATTGCTGATATGCAACATCAGGAGTATATTCTAAAATGCTGTTAAGGTAACCTAGTATAAGCATTTCACGTATTTCACCCTCTTAAAAAATTGGTGAATTTTAAACTTAACAGAGTCATCTAAAAAAACCCGTTACTATCACATCTTAAGTCATGGAAAAAGATGGATTTTAGTAATTTTTTTAAAAAATAAACTGCATTTTAATTACATTTTTTTGTAAAAAGGGAATATTTATAGGTCAAAAGCAATTTTAAGTTACTATGCTGGTAAAATTGAAAAGAACAATTAGATCTTTCATTAAACGATAGCAAGATTGGATGTTGAAACAAATGTAAAATTTATACAAATTGAGTATATTATGCATATTCAAAATTCGATGTTTTCTTTTTCAATAAAAAATTCAAGGAAGTTTTTAAAAGGGCTAAATTTTTACTGAGGATCACGTTAATATCTTATTAAGTGTATTTCCAACTCTATAACTGATTTTGTTTTACACCGGTATGCAAATTCATCATGGATTCCAAATCTATTGAAAATAGCATTATCTATTTTCCAAAAAAAATATAAAATTTAGTTTAAGTTTTCCTGTTATCTTCTAAAGATTTCTTTTTCTTTTACTGAAGTTATTCTTAAATCCAACTAAACAAACCTTGTTAAGATTTTTTCATTAATCAAAAATATAAAATTTTCATTCTTACTATCTTATTTCTGCTATTTATTTTCATAATTTTAAATATGTCATTATGATTTCATGTTATAAATTATTCCACCTAAAAGAAAGTTTTTTTGCAAATTAGATCTAAGGTTTTTAGGTGCTTGCGCTATTTTCAAGAAATTGTATCGAACATGAAGATGTTTAAAGCTAATTGAGGACATATTTTTCAAAAAAAAAATATAACTGAAATAAAAAAAAAATGTGTAGCTAAAATTATCAATGTAATATTTTCTTATTTATCACAAACAGAAAAATTCGTAATACCATTGAGATAATAAAAAAAATTATAAATTTACATATATGAATAATTCTCTGACTCTCTATCTTTATATATACAAGTTCATATACATATATTATACATAATATGTACATATATATATATATATATATATATATATATATACACATATATATAAGCAGTATATTAATTTGTACATAATCTGTTAATAATTTTTGTAATATGTTTCTTACGTAATTCCTACTTAATTTGTTTTTGAGGAAGAAAATAAAATGAATAAAAATGAATTAACTTATTTTTTAAATGAATTAGATTACGATTAACCAAATTTTGAAATGATTATTAGTATTTTCTCAACTGATATAAAATATTTCTCTTACTGGTTTTTTTCTAGCATATCATACTGTATATTTCAAAAAGTTCTTTATTCAATGACTTGGTTACATTTATTATTTAAACGGAATTGTTAGATGCATACTTTGTAAAAAGCAGAAGATAAATAATACAATCATACTTGGAGGGATTTTACCAGCGTTATTTGTTTCATAACTTTCTTTTTTCCTTTCTTCTATGTTTCAGTTGAATTTCTTCAATTTCTTTCGTCACATTTTAAGAGAGCTTCATTTTCTTACAGCCACGCTAAGACATTACCTACATTAAAAAAATTGTTTTTATAACTAGTTCCCATTTATATATATATATATATAATGTTGAAGAAAACTCTACTAATATATTTTCTGCATGAAAATTTGGGGCTCGAAAAACTCAAGACAGTTTGTTCAGCGTCATTGTTCCATGCACTTCTGATGAATTAGAATAATATATGATAAACTACAAACTGCAAAAAAGTTCAATGTCTTTGCTGCCCGAAATTCAAAATAACTGGATTTTTAATTTATTATTTTTTTCTTACAACCATAAATATTCTTATAGGATGAAGTAAATGAGTCAGTTAGTTACAAAGAATGCCTATCAGCAAATACAGGTGCTTTTGAGTAATCAAATCAGTCGGAAATATGTAAAAAAGAGGACGGAGAAATATATATATATATATATATATACCGGGTGGGCAAAAAGTCCGTAAAAACTTTAAAAATTCATAAAATCCGGAGAAATGAACGAAAAAAAACTGTTTGCAGAATCAGCATTAGTATGTCACGGGATTTTTTTAAGCTAAAAAAATAATAATTCTAAAATCATCCGGTAGGTGGCGCTGTTACAAGCATCAGTGGTGGAAATATGCAAATTAGATGGCTATAAAAACCTTTGCTCTCAATGAATCCACATTCATTTCACCATTACAAAGAGTGAATGTGAACAAGGATGCTCAGTGCGTCGGATAAAGCTTTGTTGGTGAAGTTATTTTACATGAACGAGGAATCAGCGACCATTGCCTTGCGTAAATTCCGAGTTCAGAAAAATGTGAAGAGGGGAAAAGGCCCTTAACACCTGCAGGACTCTTAAAGCTTGCTAAACGTTTTGAGGAAACTGGAAAGTTGGAGGATCGAGCACGAGCCTGACGACCATGTTTGAAAGAAGCACGTGCACCCTGCATTGCTGTCGAAATGGAAGCGATTGCGTCCGAAGCAGCTTCAGGGACCAGCTGCCAGACGATTCGACTTACCACCATCATATGTCCACAGTATTCTTCGTCGAATCCTCCAGATGTACCCATACAAATTGCAATTGTGCCATGAACTTTTGCCAGCAGATACCGCACAGAGGGAAGCATTTGCGAAGTGGGCCTTCTCTAAAATGGAAAGGATCCCACCTGGGTTTTTAACATCTTGTGGACAGATGAAGCTCATTTCTCGCTTCATGGTGACGTTAACAAACATAACTGTCGCATTTGGGTGGCCTCTAATCTACGTGAGTACACACAGAAGCCATTGTATTCCCCAAAAGTGACAGCATGGTGTGGTTTCACGGGTTCATTTATCATAGGACCCTTCTTCTTTGAAACGCAGTGCCCAGTAAATGGATGGATAACGGAAACGGTAAATGTTCAGCGTTATCTAACGCTTCTGCGGGGAGATTGTCGTGCCATGTTTAATTCAACGAGGTCAGATTTCGAATGTCACGTTCATGCAGGATGGAGCAACCAGTTACACTGCTAACCCGGTTAAGGCATTCCTGATACAGACGTTCGGGGAAGGCAAAATCGTTAGCAGGCGCTGCAGGTACCCATGGCCTCCTAGGTCACCAGATTTAACACCGGCAGAGACTTCTGGTTGTGGGGATATTTGAAATCTCACGTGTATCAATCCAGTCCATCAAGTCTGTCGGAACTGAAAGATGCGATCCTCAGTTAAGTATCCTCCATACATCCGGACATGTTGCACTTTGCCGTTGCTGGATTTGTCACTCGTCTGGAATGTCTTCTCCCCTGTGGTGGTGGTCATGTGGAGCATATTCTGGTGTAATAAAGTTGTGAAAGTTTTCTGTTCATTATTTATGCATTGTTTCTTTGATTTGCGTACATCAGCGCCACCTACCGGATGATTTTCGAATTATTTTTTTTTCTAACTTAAAAAAAATCCCGTGACATACTAATGCTGATCCTGCAAACAGTTTTTTTTTCGTACATTTCTCCGGATTTTATGAATTTTTAAAATTTTTACGGACTTTTTGCCCACTTGGTATATATATATATAGGGAAATTGAGATATTTATGAGGTGTGAAACAAAGGAAAGGAGACCGGTCCGGGAAATCATTGTATTTATAGAATCAGTTCTTTATGACATTGTTACCTTCAAAGTAGTTCCTTTCAGCATTCACACACTTTTGAATTCGATGCTGACATTGCTGGTCAAGATTTTTAGAAGGCCTTTCAAGACATTCTCCGTTTTTGCCTGAACCTCTTTAACTAAAATGTATTCCCTTTAAGCAAGATCTAACTGTAGGAAGTAAAAAAATTACATGGAGAAAATTTGATAAATAAGTAGGATGTTTCATTTCAGTAATGTTTTGCTGGTCAAAAACTGCTTTACAGATAGGGCCATGTAAACTCGTGCATTTTTTTTTGTGCGACAGCCATCCATCTCTCCACAACTATGGTCTTTTTTCCAAACTTTTTCTCGTAGTATCTTTGGTACTTTAATGTAGCAGTATTGTGTAGCAGTCTGACTACTAGGAACCCGCTCAATCATTACAGTTCCATTAATGTAGAAGCCAATTAATATTAGTTCGAATTTTGATTCTAACATGCTTGCTTTTTTGTGTCTTGGGGATCCTGGAAACTCCCACTACATCAACTGGTGTAAACTTTCTGGGTAATAGATAAAAACATATGTCTCATTACATGTTGCAACAGATTCTAACATATTTGGCTCGTTTGTAATGCGTTCTAACATGTCCATACCCACGAGCCTTGACGAATGTTTTTGGTTTTTGGATGAAACTTATGGAACAACCTTCGCCCAAATCTTCCTCTTGTGTTACTCGTCAGTTAAAACACGTCGAACAGCTACCCTATCCAAGTTAACCAACTTCGTCACTGTACGGACACTTAAGCTACTGTCATCTTGGATCAAATCATGAACATTGGTAATGCTTTGGTCTGTAATCGCTCACTTTTGGCGCTCAGCAAGTTTATCATCTTCCACACTGTATCTTTTCCTGAATACCACTTATACTATTCGACCACACAAGTACGAGACAGTTTTAACTTCATAAGACTCAGTTAACATTTGAAATGTTTCCGTAACTGTTTCTTAAATTTCACTAGAAACTGGATGTTGATTCGCTATGTAGTTTTTACATTAGACATTTTTCTGAGGGAATGCAGTTATACTTGTTCTCTCAACAACGCAGTACTCTCAACTGGCATGATCGGTTCAGTCGAAACTGATCAAATGAATAGAGGAAGTGTGTGGGATAACGTCATCAAAACATTTTTGCCAACTCCACCCTTTTCTCAAGCTACACACTTAGTCTCGTTTTTTGTGTCACACTTCGTTTACTAGAGTAATAAGCATTTTTTCGAACATTTAATTGAAATGTTAGGATTCAGAAATTTTTTTTTCCATTCTCCTTTGTACTTCAAAATAATTTCATCGTGTTATAAGCGACAGCTTTACAAGCCAAAGTTCCATTTGTGTAACATCCAATATTTTTACATAATAGTTAAAAAAAACTATTTATTCTTTAGATTCTGTTTTATTCACGAAAATAAAATATTTTATTACTAGCATTGAAATATCAAAATATTTGTTAAACTTTGAATTTTACGTGAATTTTTAAATATTTCTCAAGTAAAATACTCTTAAAAAAGAGACTTTTACAAAACTTTTTCTTCAGTGCACTATTCAATTAAGTGACGTATCCTTGATACAAAATAAATTATTTTGGATTTTCTTTCTACTTCGTAATTTTAATGAAGCAATGCGAATAAAATTGTATGATTCAGATTGTTTTTTTTAAATATGTTTTACTTATGGAACATTGAGATGAATAAATTTGTAAAATTATACGAAATGAAAAAAATGTGGAAACAATTCGCTTTAATAGCTCCTCATCACGCATATCAGTAAAAAACTGAATCAGGGAGAAATACGAGTAGTTTATATAAAATGTGATTATGGGGACTTGGTACCCTAAAAATCACAAACCTATCGTTTTTTTATTTTAATTTAATCTTATTCTTTGCATTATTATCTTTCGATTGATATATCACTTGTGCATGTCGGAAAGTTAGAAGTTGAATAAAACTTCATTTGAAAACAAATTAGGCAATTCAGCCACACCCCCATTTTAGAAAAAAAGCTAAATAATGCGTTATGATAAAAAAATCTATTTTATAAATAGAAATAATAACTATAAAAAAGAATGTGTAGTATTAAAAGCAGAATATTTCCGAGGCAATACAATAATGTAATTTTTCTTCCTTGTGAAATGTGTGCATGTAAAATTTTTAAATTAAGGCATTTTATATTAATAATTTTATAATTTCAGTTTTTATTCCTGATATATTTTTCATACAAATGTAAAACTTTAGTATTATAAGAAGAAAAACAGCTAAAATTTCTGTCGTGACAGAAAAAAAAAAAAATTTTAAGTTTTTCTTGAGTTTTCTTTTGTGGAATTAGTACTCTCTAAAAGTTGATCATTTATAAAAATGTGTGGGTTGAAAACATATGAAAATGCAATTGTTTTAAAGAAAAACGTATAAATATATCTTAAAGTGGTATTTTAAGTTTAATTAAGCTTATAATAATTATTTTTTCAGAATTATAAACTTTAAAGTGGTTTTCTCAGTTTGTGTTTTTCGAAACCTTAGTGCATTCAAAATGTTTCTCCTTCGACAATTATTTACCTTTCACATCAATTTTTTTCCTGCGTGTTAAAAATAAAGCATGTAATAAAATTAGGGATCCGTTTTGCTATAAACTAAATACTTTTTTTAAAAAATAAAATTTAAGACATGTTGGCTTTTTCGTTGATTTTTAGCCTGTATATCAACATTTTATTTTTTTTTTCTCGAAAACGAATGAAGTTATTCTAAAATCGGTCCCTAAAGTTGTTAAGAACATCCATAAGAATATTATAAAAAATTTCAGGTGAAAAATTAATTTTTACAAAAGGAGTAGAATTTTAAAATTTTCCATATTTTCTTCAAAAAATTTAAATTTTTAAAATTGTGTGAATAATACATGGAAATTTTCATCTGGTAACATTTTCTTGAATAGAAACATTGTATAAAATGTTAAAATATAATTTTTAAATACGTAAATAAAGAAGTTTGCTCAAAGGGTGCCAAGTCCCCTTAACCAGTCTTTACTTAAATTATTCTTTATTTGATTTAATTCCTTAGATATGTTTACACAGTAAAATTAACTTCTTCATAATTTAACAAATCATCCTCAACTTTCTATTTGGTTATGCTAAATATTAATTCATTTACAAATTATGTTTTTCGTCCATTAACGTTAAGTATAACAAAGTTTGCTTTTAAATCTAAAGTTTCTCGCTTCTATATTAACTCCGTCCCGGTCAGTAAGTGCATAATGAGTTGAACTCATAACAGACTTACTTCAGCCTAACTGCTTCTATTATTAGATATTGATATAATGAAGTGTAAATTATGAAAGCCTGTTTTTGTCGCTACTTTAAGAGCATTTTCTCTTCAGGTTCTTCGATTGCTTAGAGAAGATCAGGATCCTTAAGACCAAATTAGCATTGATTAGATGATAATAATAATATTCATCAGTCTTTTTTACGAAATATTAGCTGTTTATATAATTTAATCACATAAATACACAAAGAGTTACGGTATCCAAACAAGTTGAAATGATCCATTTCACTCAAAATAAACATTTTTTTATTCAATAGAGCAATCTTTTGGTTATATATAAAACTTTTATATTGTTTTGTTCTACGGGAAAAAGAGGCCGAGTATAATTCCATAAATTGCATAGAATTACAAATGGGGAAGTGGATCTTTAATCTACAAGAAATGGGAGTTTAAACGGTTTCCGATCTATGAGGGAGAGTCTGATAGCCCTGAATATTATAGATAAAGAGTGTTTTTTTTCAGGTATAGAAGTTTAAGTTGCCATTACTTTCCAAGATGGTGACCGATTTAACAGCTGTCAAGTGATTTATTCTCAGTATGGTTTAGAAATTCATCATGAATAGACTCACGCCTGAACAACGCTTTCAAATTGGGCCAAAACGAGATTGCCGTTGTTCCCGATTTTCATAAGCGAATTTTGTTTAGCGATGAAGCGCACTTCTGGTTGAATGGCTACGTCAACAAACAAAATTGCCGCATTTGGAGTGAAGCTAATCCACAAGTGTATGTCGAAACACCGTTACATCCAGAAAAACTGACTGTTTGGTGCGCTTTATGGGCTGGTGGAATCCTTCTTCAAAAACGATGAAGGCCACAACATTACAGTCAATGGTGATTGGTATAGAGCCTTGATTACTAACCTTTTTTATCCTGAATTGAACAATCATGATGTCCAGGAGTTGTGGTCTCAACAAGACGGCGCAACATGTCACACAGCTCGTGCCACAATCGATTTATTGAAAGACAAGTTTGGTGATCGCCTAATTTCACGTTTTGGACCTGTGAATTGGCCTCCAAGATCTTGTGATTTAACACCGCTAGACTATTTTCTGTGTGGCTATGTAAAGTCATTGGTCTATGCGGATAAGCCACAAACGCTTGACCATTTGGAAGACAACATTCGCCGTGTTATTGCCGATATACGGCCACAAATGTTGGAAAAAGTCATCGAAAATTGGACGTCCAGATTGGACTACATCCGAGCCAGCCGTGGCGGTCATATGCCAGAAATCCTATTTAAAATGTAATGCCATAAGATTATCTTTCGAATAAAAAAAATCATGTCAATCGAATAATACATCGTTGTTTTATTGCAATTTAAAGTTCTATACCTCTAAAAAAACGCCATTTATATTTCCATGAAACAAACTCGATATTTATTTTGTTTTCTAAGGCATGCACTTATATTATTTTTAATATATGAATATTTTTTGAGTTATGGCCTGTCATTTTGAAAACAGTCTTATAAATTCAGCACATTTCTTATAATAATAATTCGATCAACTCTTAAAACTCTAGTACATTTATTTCCTAGATAAATGTATGTTCATAAATGAGATATAACATTTTGTACTTAAATAATGACGAAAACATAGTTGCCCAAAAAAGAATACAATGTATATAATATGCAATCAAACAGAAAATGAGTTAATTGAACTCAATGTAACGTTATACATGAATGTTTGTTCAAAAGGAAGAACAACAAGCAGAAGTTCCTTAAAATTGGATATGCCCTCCCTTTACTGCAAAGTTGCTTCGCACCAAGACTGCACATTCACCTGTCACAATCTCTTTCAGTTGTTAAGTGTTTTCCGGAAGATATAATTGTTCCGCAAGGTGTAACTCCAAGACATTCCACACATGCTCTACGGGATTTTAATCAAGGGAGAACACAGGCCAATACATTCGTGTGATACCTTCATTCCCAGTAGCTGCTACACATCAACAGTCCGGTATGACCGTGCATTGTCATCGATAAAAACTAAGTCTGGTCCAACACCCCTTCGGAATAATCTCACATGTTGAATCATGTTCACGCCAGTGATTTCCAGTTACAGAGCATCTGTCGAAAATGTCACGCTCAGCCCACCCGTATAGTATAATGCCTTCCCAAGAGATAATTTCAGGGCCACCATAATGATCTCTTTCCCTGAACTAAAAAATTCTGAGGTTTTCAGTCTTCTTATAAACTTGTTCCCCACGGATTGAAATTGTGTAAATCCTTTATCTGTGTAATAGTATTTAACACCTGTATCGTAATGATTTTTTTGGTTATGTTTGGAAATACCTTGCGATATAAAACATCATTCGAGAAAAATTTAATCAGTGCCTTGGAGATAATATGGGTCCTTCCAAACTTAGCCGTTTGGAAAGTCCGTTCAGTGTTCTTGGATACCGTTTCCCTAAGACAACCAAATAAACCAAGTCTTCAATAAACCGAAAGCACAAAAGCCCATTGGAGAAACGTTAGGTGACTTTATAGGTTTTTCATCAAATAGAATACATTTTATTCCTATTTCTGGTTCTTTGCTTACTTAATAAGTGGCAGTTGACTTAGATGTGTGACTGGAGGATTTCTCCATATGGAGCTCACTTTTATCAGTGCCCTGTCCATATAAAGCTGGAATTCCTTCTTCGAAAATTGGTTCTAAAATATTATGCCTATAGTAGAGTTAATATATTTCGGTTTTACTTGAGACTTTTTTCGATTTTAAATTTGCAGTTGTAACAAAATCCTGCAAGTATCATGAATTCCTTTAGGAACTTTTCTGCACGTTGATAAAGGCATTTCGTACAGTCATTCTCGTCAGTTGAGAATAGTTAGTCGATCAATAGAAAATTTATCTTCATTTATTGCATTCGCATAAATATAACCATGCCTCATCGAGTGTTGCCATGAATTTCCATTTTTCGGTAGCTGGGTGTTTTTCAAAGTTTTCTGAAATTTGTTTTTCTTTCAGCAATATGTTTTGGCAAAAGCAGATGAACTTTAGGTTTAAACATCTTTAAGCTTTAAAACATTATGAATACAGTTCAAGAAGTTATACATACAGTTCAAGAAGACATTCCTAGTTTCGATTCAATAAATCTTTGGATCGGCGTAATTTTTTTATGATCAGAGACTTCACACTTCCTTGATAAATATCTGCGGTCGAACAGTTTTAATATGAGATTTCGTGGTCATGCTTTCATTTTTACTTTCATCTAGGCTTTTTTTTCTTTGAAATTTAATATATTATAGAAACCTTTTTTTATTAAAATGCAATAACCGAGATTTTTGCACCACTTTATAGTTTGTCCATAGGAATTTTTCTCCTCGGAAAGTGAAGTTACGTAACCTTCGAGCCATGTGTCAATTTACGAGCTATTTTCAAAAAAAAAAGTTATTTTAGTTTTTATTCCAATCAAAATAAAACATTATCAGACCATTATTCTGAAGTTTCCAAAGTTTCATCTCAAAATGCAACCAAGAAAATAAATAACGAAATCGTTTCCGTAAAGGGTAAATGACCTTCTTTAAAAGGCACATAAATCCCAAGTGAAGTATTAAATTTTTTTTAATGTTCCATTTTTTTTTGTCATTTTATATTTTCATAATAATATGAAATATGGCATGAATTCTCTCTTCGTTTAAATTTACTGAATATTTAGTTACATATTGTTTCATTTAAGGAAACAAAAAATGTTTCGTTACTTCATAGCGTTTTGGCCCCTTTAAATACATCGTACATTTTGAGAGTTCAAAAAAAGAATTACTTTAACAATCAGAATAATTATAAAATAAAACTCTCCCTAACAGGCACTTGAAATTCAAATATATTATATTTCATTTAGTATTTTTTCCATCACAAACTGATCAAAATTGATTTCAATAGAGAGAAAAAATAAATGTATACTAACTCCGACAAATATCTTTTAAACAAATACCTTTAGTTCTGCAAATAGTACCAAAATATAAATGGGAAACTATCTGCATTACATCATTAACATACAAATTAAATGAAATATTATTTAATATCCAATAAAATAAAATAAAAAGAATCTTTAAAGATTAAATTGTATCAAAATGAAAATAATAATTTCATCTCAAAAGGATATAGTCTTTTTTTAATCGTTTTAGACTAACTCATATTTCATGCATTTCATATAAAATTTCTACACTAATTACATTCTAATTAAATTCTGTTAATATTCTTAAACCATCATTTTTTCTAACATCCTTTTACACAAGTTCTTAAAGTAATTTCCTAAATTGATCAATGAAAATTCAAAACTAATAAAGTATGCATATTTTGTGATGAATCAAAATTTACATCTTCATTTCACACACAAAAAAAGGGTTCTTTAATTATTTGTATCCAGTAAAATTTGACTAAGAAGAATCAAAGCATTTTAATCTTCCAAAGCCCATAACAAGTTATTCAACTTTGATGTATGGAAATTAGAAGTCTTTATTCATTTGATTGAAATTTTCAACATCCTTATATTAGAAAGACGGAATTATCGCAATTTGTGCTTAACGGTCCTCGTTAGAAGGAACGTGTAGCGTTAAATTACAGGAATATTAATTATGTCGAAATTATTGGGGTGAAACTTGCAGCGAAATAGGACTTTATAGTATGTGTGTTAAACTCTTGTAACGACCTTATTATATTACAAAGTTTAAAAGATGTTGAGAACGTGTAGGAATTAATTACTTCAGTTCTTTCTCCGTAACATCTATTAACTTTATGGCTCATATGAAAAAGAAGCAATAGAGATGAAACGTTGTTTTCTCTATACTCCTTTGCTCTCAATTTTATATCCGTAATAATACGTTTAATTTCATTCATAAAGGATTAGTTTTATAGTCTAAGAAGGAAAACATACGTGCAAAGTTGTGACAAATATATACGGAACTTTATCACTAACCTTCTGAGTCGTCTTTTTTAGGGAAATTTAATTCCCTACCTATTTCCAATCAGCTCCAAAAAGAGGACAGGATTCCTTGTTATGCAGATTAGATAAAAGTATTTAAGTCAAACGGAATCGTAAAGTTAGAGCAGTAGGAGAGAGAGATTGAAGCAGAAAGTGATAATAGTGAAGTTAAATTTATAATTGAAGATTTCTTGTTGGATAATTTAATCTCAAGAAGATTTGAGATTCAGTGTGGTAAATGTTAATTTATATTTGAAGTCTCACTAAAGATTTATATTAGGAGCAAGATTAAAGTTAAATGTTCAATAAGAACAATATAGAATATAATTCTGGGATCTCTTATCGTGGTAATCTCTGTGTGATCGATATTCTAACTGTTAATTAATTGGATCATTAAATATTTAAGTTAATTTAAAGGAAAGACCCTTATTAAACCTCATAATACTATTTAGATATATTTGTTAATAAGTCTTTGATTCTATTTGGGAAAGATTACCAAATAAAGAAAGTTATTTATAAAAATGGCTACTGGTTCTTATCTGACTCCTACTTATTCTCGTTCTCAAAGTGAGGTCCAAGGGGACCTTCACAAAGTCACAAAACGAATAATTGTTTTTTTTAATTCCAGTGTTTAAAATTATGTATATACTAGCTGAACCACCCCCGTGGTGCTGTGGCTTTGTTGTAATGCGTTAATTTAATATTATTCCAAGCTATCCAACGCAGTCAACTTAATCTTCGCTTTTAATTTCGGACAGTTGAAATTAAGCATAAAACAACATAATATATATTTTTTTTAATTTTGCATCTTATTCATCTCCTTTTCGAGCATAATATACTACATAGTTACTTGCAAAATTGTTCAGTAACACCATATGAAAATTTAATTTTATAAATGAGGTAAATAATGTTAGTTTTCAACAATTTTTAATATGTTATTACGGTCATCCGTTATTATCCGGCAAAGTTATTGGAACTGATTTCAGACTCTTGCCCCCTGAAGGGGCACCTGGAAAAGTCTTTCGGTGTCCCAGTGTGTGTAGGTTTAGCAACTAGAGGGAATAAAAAGTAGGACGCGGGACTTGAATGCGAAGGCCTTAATCCAGCAATATTCTGCAAAGTTAGAGGAATTTCTGTAATCGTATTTCAGATTCTCGTTTCTCATCCCTAAAGACAACCGGGACCTACCTTCGGTGGCCCTGCGCCTTCAAATTCAATCCTTGGAAGGAGGGGGCATTTGCGTCGTACAGCATTATCCAGCAAAGTTACGGGAATTTTTAAATTTGATTTTCATTCACTACCCCAAAGTTCATAAGAAAAGCGACAAGGCAAAAACGTTGAGTGCAATCATCTACCACGGTCTGAGTAAAAGATGGCCGTCCAGAATTATCCGACAAAGTTAAGAAAATCCCTCAGATCAGATATCAGATTCAGATTGCTCGTCTCAAGATACTTCAAGGACCAAGATTTCGCTCTCCAAGGTTTTTATGGTAAGCCTCACACACTGTGTGCCTTAAATACGGTCGTTCGGCATTATCCGGCAAAGTTACGGATATTTTTTGGAAACCAATTCAGAGTATGTCATGCTCTAAAATACTCGGAGCATTCACCTTTCGTGCACTTTGGTCAACAGAATTCACTTTCATCGACACGCGTGCATTGTGACATATTGCGAATTTTCCCGTTTCCCAGATTCTTTGCAATTCCGGCGAAAAAAAATTGATACCACTAATTGAGATAAAAACTATCCTAAACTCCAAATTGGACGAAATGATACACAATATGCAAACATATTTTAAGTTTGTTTGTGTAGGATAGAAGCTCATTACAGATAATCACCGTGACACGGGCTTTTATATATAAAGATGTTTGTGTGTCTGTGTGAGTGCGTATGTGAGTTTGTATATGTGTAGTACCTATTCGCAGTGGCTTATGATTATCTAACTACATAAAGCAATAGTAACGTCTAAAGTAAAGCAAACACAATAATACGTTACTAAATTCTTAAGTTTAGCGCAAACATATTAAGTTAAATAATGTTTCAAGAGGCTACACACACTTCTCCTTCATTTTTTCTCATATTTCTAACTAGAAACAAAATTTAGCTGAGAACACATTGTTCGAAATAATTTGCTTTTTTTAATAAATGGTTACGTATTAGTACAAGTAGATTATTTCTCTGATATTATTTGAATACACCATGTTATGTGCAAGATTTTTTATAAACTTATATTAAAAAAATACTTAATCACATTTTTTATTGTAATATATTTTATTACGAAGTGAAAAAAAATAAACTTATATGCGTAATGTAAGCAGACCAAATAAATTTTTGAAATATGGGGCTTCTGTAATTATTTAAAATATAAAGTAAACGAAAAAATCTGTGTT
>BMAU01006478.1:0-10000 GCA_019973935.1 Trichonephila clavipes | reverse complement strand
CAATAAGTTTAAGATATCCAGAATCGTACATAATTACAACTGCTAGAAAATTGTCGTGAAGTATAACTTTGTGTGTGAAGAGCATAATTTAAAATCTTATATTATAAAAGAAAAATCACTGTTTTCTGGTTTAATAATTAATTAAATTATAAATACATTAAAGGTGCACATAAAATTGAATACCTCAATAAAATCATACAACCAAATTAATTAAAAAATAGTTAAAAAAAACCACTACATTTTGGACTTACATTTATTAGACACTAAGGACTGCAAATAAATAGTAAAAGTAATAAAATAAATATTTAGTCGCAAGTAAATGTATCTTAACTCTTGATACTCTTAACATTAAATTTTGAATTACACAAGAATAATGTATGCCAGTTGTTTCTCAAACTGTAAGGCACACCCCCCTAGGGGGCATGATAACCCTACTAGGGGGCGCGAGTATATCAAAAAGTCACAAACAAAAGATTATATTTAAAAATTCTTAATTTACTAAAAAGAAACAAAACAAAATACAATCAGACATAATAAAAAATAAAATACACATTTACACTGATATAATACACTTATAAATGTATCAATACTGCACAGTGTGTTTCATATTTAATTTAACAGAGCTAAGCTAAGAACAAGATTAATAATTGCTAATAACCCTATACAATGTCATAAAATTATATACAAAATTTAATACTTATCTTGATAATTTGTACGGTTTATAATTGAAGTGGTATTGTAGCCTTATGCCGAGGCACATTATTATTTAATTCAATACAAAGATACTTCATGGAGGAAGGCTCGATGAATATTATGATTGAAAATTGGGGTGCAAGTATAGAAAGTTTGAGAAGCACTGACATATGTATGTATGTATATATATATATATATATATATATATATATATATACATTGTTTATCTTTGCAACTAAAGCTGATCTTTACAAGTCTTTGCACAAAACGCATCTTTATTTAATTATTGACAATATTAATTTTAATTTTCTTATAAATACTATAATTTAATTTCAAAGAAATAACAAAAGAAACTTTTGAGTGTTATGAAACTTTTTTCCAAGAATCTCTCTCTCTCTCTCCTCACCAACGCTTCAAAAATTTATATCTTTATTTAAATGTTACTTGTAAATAATTTAAATTGCTTAGAAGAATTTTAAATACATAAATCCTTTAAAGTAAAAAAACTAAAAATTGAAGTTCAGTTTTACATTTTTATTCTTATATAATGAGTAAAATTTTTTCTAACAAAAATATTCTTAAGGTCAGCTATTGTCTTTGTTTCAAAAATGTAGAGTATCAATCATTAATATTTTCTGTTGAAAATTAATGCCTCTTTTCCCATACTTTACTTAAAATTAACAAATGTATCGAAATTAATTTAATTCAGTTTCATGATCCAAATGAAAATTAAATTAATCAATGTATACGTATACGTTGTTTAATTACAATTATGATAATTTAATACATAATTATAAATATAAAGCCTAGTAGTATAGGCAAATTACAGGTAAAAGTTGGCTAACCTCAAAAGATAGTTTAAACCTGCATTCTTGATTCCTAAGACCCAGAGTTCACTATTGTACTACTATGGTTAATATTTCTTACCCACTCTATACTGTCTAGTTATACTTAGGATTATTACTATTTGTATATATTATTACTATTGTGTGGATTATGTATATTTACTAGTTTACTTAAATTTTAAAATTAACTTTTATTATGAATTGGAAAAAAATATCTAAGAGTCAACTATGCAGTTATCTGAAGACAATTTTTAAATTTATTGGAATAAATTATTCTACTTTTCCTTTTCAATTCATGATGTTTTAAAGCTGCGTCCATGCTCCAATAATTTCTCCATCAAAACATTCAAACAACGACTTCCATATAACAATGGAATTATCTCTCTATTTTAGGTCATAATTTTAATTTATAATGATGCCATATATATTCTTATTGTTACGCGAACAAAGTAAGTACAGAGTAAAAAAGAAATCCTTGAGACAGATTGAAATCTTTTTTTCTGTCAATTCACGTTTTTTTCAAAATCTGTTTGCTCTCTTTTTTCAGAATAGTATTTGTATATATTTAATTATTATTTCCGTTTAACTTTGTGTCTTTTAAAAATGATAGTATTTAGAAGATTGTTCAGTGGAATATTTGTTTCAATGTTCTTTTAATGTGATAATTTTCAAATTATTTCAACAATACGAAAACAAAAAAAAAATAAATAAATCTTGAATGATATTAGAAATATTTTCTACTAAGGAAATCTTCTTGACCCATAATTACGGTTTAAAATTTTGGTATGAATTGAGAATATTGATTTTACGCGAGGGAGGATCTTACACTGAATAAAAGCAGTCTTATTCTACTTTAAATTTTTTAATAGATGAAAATATGCAAAAAGAAATCTAATATTCATTAACAGTACTTAAAAATGTATTAAATTATTTACTTTAAAAGTTGTTTTATTTTGTAACGTGTTTCTTAATATCTTTCTTGTAACTCATTGACATCAACAGTTTTGAAAATTTAGCTAACCTAATTGCCACGGGAAAAATTTACACACACTTGCATCAAAAGATACAGACATTTTATTTCTAATCCTTGTATGAATTATATATTCTAATATTTTTCAAACTTAATGTCATTGCGTATTTGAACACATCTCAATGAAAACAATTCTAATGTTATTGGTGACAGATTTCATAATTTTGAAACCCCTTCCAATTGAGGGTGAGCTTGAAATGGCCACTTACTCAGTTAACTCTCACACAATACCAACTTTAGAATTGTGAGTTCCGAGATATCTTAACACACGTCAGGCCCCTATATTACGGCCTAATGATGCCTAAATCCATTACAATTTTGTGACAAATCCGTTAGTAAGATAATTAAGATGATAAAGCACTAAAGCTATGTTAAAAAAATTTTGTCTCATAAATGGAAACATTCAAGATGTCGAGGCATTTGACAATCTTGTAATTCCCAAAAGTAAACAAATTGTATAAAAAGTGACTCTCCAAGATGGAGTTATCCGAATGGAATGTCAAATCGTGTTTGTAATTACTTGACGAAATATTACGTAAATGGTTAACGTTGAACACCTATAACAAATTCAAACGCATTACAACAAAGCTTCCGGAAGGTGCACAAAACAGATGGCATTCCAATGCTAAGGAATAACTTTCACACGATGGTAGTTCCATCGATGTATATAGACTGTACTAATGCTTCCAAATGTATTAGCGAACAGTACGTGCAAATATTACCCTTTAAGAGAGGATTCGCAATTGGACTAAAAAGAATCAGGATGGTGAGATATCAGGATCTCTTGATATTTGGATCAGAGTGATGGTGCCATCTGACGATGTTAGCAGGTATGCCTAAACGAGGGGTCGGTAACCTATGGCGTGCGTGTCAGGTGTGGCATGTGGTATAATTCACAGTGGCTCTCTACACCAATCAGTTAGGTTATCACATAAAGTTAAATTGCCTTGGTCTCTCTTTTCTGCACCTTTAGCAATTTTTTATTATTTTATTTCGTAGCACCGACACATGAATACCGAGTATGATTTCAGCTGAAAGTAAAATAAAATTTGGTTTGATACACACCATGCACTATAGAATATTTGTAACTTTACAGCACGTTCTTAGTTTTTATCTTGAAAACCGGCGTTGTTTTATATAATGTGAGAATTCATACCTTCATGTTCAATTCAAATGACCAATAAAACAAGAAAGCTTGTTGTTTGTGATTTTTAAGACTTTTGGACGAATAAAAATGGATTCGTGCCGAGTGGTCGTATGTCGAAGAGAATCTACACCTAAAATGTTGTCCTTTCTTTCATGAACTTCTGGACATACATTTCAATATTGAAGTGCCTTGCATTCCACTTTATTTTTTGACCTTGTACTTCCTCAACATTTCATTGATCGGCGCGTTTGCCAGCTCTAGTAAGCCATCCGCCAAATCTACGAGTCAATACATATCAGAATAGTAGCTTGTATCAGGACCAAAAGTAGGTCATACTATTACTGTCCTTTTTCCCCTTGAACTTGTAGCTGTATCTCTCCTACGTAAAATATCAAATTCCTATTATATTGTTAACTTTCAGCTTCAATAAGTTTTGCATCATATCTACAGAATGTCATCCATTTTGATAAAAGCTTTCTTTGTGCACGTAGCCTTTATGCTCAAGTGTGTATTTGTTAATGAATTCAAATATTAAGGATCTAAAACATTTGGAATAAATATAGTAAGAGTAATATATGCTTAGCGTAATAATAAATTCTTAGCGTGTATGTGCTTAATAGATTGCTTATACTTTTAATATTCCTTTTTTAATATTATACATTGTTATAAAATATTTTTTAAAGTTATTTTCAATTTGATAATGTGAAAGAACTTTTGAGATGAAAAAACAGTATTATAATGTATATTTATTTGAATTACAATCAATGAAGAAATTACCTGTAAGGTAAATTATCTGACAAGCATTTTCCTGAGATTTACATAAAAGCTGAAATAGTTATCGTAGTTTATGATAAAATGTTATGAAAATAAGGATACAAAAATGCATGTAACAGTTAAAAGGTATTAGTATAAAAATAAAATCTCAAGGTATCTCCTGTTTCTTTAATGTGCTTAATATTTTCCTAAAATAATTCATTAAACGTAATATTATTAAATATCTTAATCTAATCTAACAAGTAAATAATTTATTTAATTTTCATTTAAGCTTAAAAATGTAACACCATTTTGACAATAACTGATAATCAGTAATAACATGAAATTTTGTGTATTAGTTTTTTCAGTAAATAATAATTTTTTTTCAAAAATATTAATATTACTCGTATATTATTTAAGCAGTATTCTTAAGGATTGAACATTTATTACCAAATGCAATAACACGTTAATGTTATTCAAAAGTAACTTATAGTTTAATTTTCAAAAATTTTCGTATTTAGCAATTTAAAATTCATGACAATGATCTGCCAAAAATGCATTCCCATTAAAGTCAATTAAAAATAGGCTTACATTGCATTCCTAAGATTATTATTTTATTCCCTGAACATCTGTAGATACATCTGCACTCCTTGTTTTCTAAAATATTAAGCATTTCATGGCTTTATTTAAAAATACCTAAATGCAATTAAAAGCGTGTGTTGACAACAGTAAAACGAGAGAGAGAGAGAGTAATGAAAAACCATCATTTTTAAAAACAAAAACTTGGAATTTATCATTCCATTTTAAAGAAAACATTGTTCCTTCAATCCCAATTTTACTACAAATGTTTGTTGTTGTTGTTGATGCCATCTCATGACACGAATCTTCACAATTCTTAAAATATATAAGGTTCATGCAATTTTTTATTCACTTCGCTTGACTTATTTTTCTGTAACCAAGTATGCATCTCAGATATACTCACTCGAATGACGTATTTCTACTTTTGCATCTGGAACCTTCACTCCATTTGAAACGTTATTTCCTTTCTCAGAAATAGAATTTCGTAGTTTCCTTTACAGATCCCCTGCTTCTACGTCTATAGAAAGCAATGCGAGCTTCCCTTACCAGTAGTAAAGTCGAATTTGTTTAATTCGGGTAGTGTGTAGAAACTACTGAAAGAAAGACTAAAACTTTTAATAGTACTATAAAAATGGGGTGATAGGATCTGCTTTTATAGAAATTTAACTTTTTCAATTATTGAAGCAACAAATATTTTATTGTTTTCTTTGGTATATATATAAACAACATTTTTACCCTGGATTTTTTTTTTGAATTTGGACTTACTCAATTGGTTTCTATATTTTAATATTATATTAATAAAAACTTTTAATTCTCATATAGAAACATCTGAAACTGTTCACAACAAAATATAGGGTGTTTGAAAATTATAGTTACACTTTCAAAAATAAATTAAAAATAAACAAAGATTTTCCCTTTCGGTTTCTTATTTTCCATAACTAAATGATTAAAGTTTTTGTTTAATTAAATGCAAACAAGATGGTACAACGTCCACGTTTTGCAACATTCTCGTTCCACAATGGTTTTAATCCAAGATTAATTTAAGTTGTAGCATGGTTTATCAAATTTAAATCTTCAGCACTTGTACTACGCAAATTTCGAACTACATATAAACGATATTGTCCTTCTTGATACACTATGTATAAGTGACATGAAGGATTTGTGAAGATGTGTAGTGTGTTGTCAAAAACAATACCTTGCCTCCCTAGCAGAAGCTGAAATGACGTTACTCGAATAGACTTAATGTTTTGGTCACGATTAATAGTGCACACATTGAAAATGTATAGTAAAACATTGTAAAAACTTAAATATTTTCTTTATTAAACATAAAACAAACTGTAAGGGAATATCTTTGTTTATCTGTAATAAAAATTTGTAAAAGTGTAGTCATACTTTTTGGGGAATCCCGGTATGATACATAAAAAATACCGTTCATTTGTGAATCATATCTGAAATAAATTAGACTGTTTCCAAGGAGAAAATTCCCTTTGTCACTTTACTAAAATTTAAAAGAAAGTATCTGTGTGTGTGAATAAATATCATCAATATATCTTATAAAAATTTAGGAAATTTGCTTTGTGATAATATCAAGTTTAAAACTTTAAATTTGGTTAAGCAAAAGTTTCTCTTTAAAATCCGTGGCGTAAGGATCTCCTTTTTTTTTTATAACTGTTTAATTTTTTTATTGTGTCATTTTTGTGTATTTATACATCTGTGTGTATTTGTGATCATTTCTGCCCAAAAGACATTTTAACGTCTATAAAATATTTTTTTAAGCTTATCTTTCACTATGCATTAAACAGATTTCATAAAAAAATATTGAATTTATTTGAAAAGAAAGTCTGAATGCTTCTAAAAAGCACATAAGAATAGAAAGAAGAAATTTCATATTTCTGATTAAAATATCGTAAATATTGTTTGGTAGATCATTAGCGAGTACTTTCCAAAAATACAGTCACGTGACTACTCTTGTCATGGAGAAATTTAGAAATATGCATGTACAGTAAGACCCCGCTTAACGCTTTTTCATTTAGCGCTGTTTCAGCTAACGCTCTTTTATTTCAATTGTGGGGGATCCTCCGAAGATGCATGCAGCGTTAGGCTTCCCGATATCCGAAGCAGTTTATCTGTGTTTCTTTTTTTCCTGCGGTGTTATACTAATGTATTTTTATCGTTTCAAATATTTGTTGACGTTATTGTAAGTATAAATTTATATAATATAACGATTGCTATAGTGACAAATGTTATGATATTTAGATTTTATCATGGGGGATAATAGAAACACGAAAATAAAGCAACATGAAAAATAATTTCATTAGAAACTAAAATGCAAGCGATTAGAAGATTAGATACTGGTCAATATGAAATCGGTGCTGCTTTGAATTTGGCAACTTCAACAATAAGGACCATTTTTAAAAATAAAGAAAAAATACTGTCATCGGCAACTGTTCAATAAAGACAAACTCGCAACTAGAATTACCCGTTCTAAAAACAATACAATACAGGAAATGGAAAAACGACTTTCTATATGGATTGAAGACGAAATTGAACGCAATATGCCATTAAACCAATCTACCTTCTTGATAAAAAGAAACAAAATTGGGAAGACAGAATGGTCTGAAATGTAAACATACTGACTTAGAATTTTATTTATTTTTATATGTATATTCGTTTATTATATTTAAATATTTGTAATAAATATTTTTTTGTTTATTGTTATAAAAAACACAATTAATAAATTTAATGGTAAAATACCACACCAATTTTCTACCCATCTTCCCCTAACCTCATCATTTGCATGATGAGATAACCTCGTTTAACGCTGTTTCATATTACGCTCTACTTTCTTGGAACGTATACCCCGCGTTAAGCGGGGTCTTACTGTATACATATTGATTTATTTCATTTCATTAAGGTGATGGCGGGCCATTAGTTTAACACCTTACATGACATCTAGATGGCGTTGGCTATTGCGAAATTTTTGGCACAAATATTTGTGTTAAGATTCCCAAGATGGGCAATAAATTTCTCTCTCGGGTAACCTTTTCAATGAAATTCTCCCCTTCAGCGAAAGGGAACACGCGGGGGCTAAGTGAGGGTGATGGTCGTCAAACTAGTAAAAATAAATGTTAGCTCTTTTTTTTTTTTTTCGGGCGAGGGGTTAAAGCAGCAGAGTGAATCTTGACCATGAAAGACTTCTCATGTTTCCGCCCGATCGCGCTCCTCTCTATTCTCGGCAAAGTAGCCGAGAAAATTATATTAAACAGATTGTACCACCATGTGGTACAAAACAATATCTTAATCCCGAACAACATGGATTCCGACCTGACTTATCGACCACCCACCAACTCTTAAGAGTGGTGGAACGATAAAGTCAGATTCAAAAAAAAAATCGACTGGTGCGGTTTCCTCGATATTCAAAAAGCCTTCGATCGCGTCTGGCGAGAAGGCCTAATTTTCAAACTAATCAAATATGATTTCCCACCCCCACTAATCAAACTAATATCTTCCTATCTAACTGACAGAAATTTTTCTGTCAAAATCAATGATACATACTCTAGCCACAGACCCACGGAAGCGGGCGGGGCGCAGGGAACATTGATTTCCCCCCTCTTATTTAACATCTACGTGAACGACATTCCGATTCACCACAACACAACGTTATGCATGTTTGCAGACGACACAGCAATTTTGGCATCTCACACGGAACCCAATCTAGTGGCCAGAGCAATAAATAGACACCTTCTAGTTTTAGAGGACTGGTTTTCCAAATGGAAAATTGCTCTTAATGTGGCAAAAACGGAAGCAGTCTTCTTTACTAGAAAAACACGATTAAACTATCCAGACATCTACCTACACAATGAAAGAATCCCTTGGTCTCAGAGCACCAAATACCTTGGTGTTACGTTAGATAAAAAACTCACTTTCAAACAACATATTACACGCATACGTGAGAACTTCATCAAGAAAGCTCACGTTCTCCCATCTAATTAGCAGAAGATCTAAATTAAGTAGATCAAATAAACTGCTTATTTATTCTTCACTTCTAAGACCAGTCATTTCCTATGCCTCTCCAGTGTGGAGTTTTGCAGCTAAAACACACATACAAAAATTAGAAGTACTTTAAAACAAAACCCTGAGACAGATTCTCAAAGCCGATTGGTATATGAGAAATTCTAGTCTCAGGAACGCCATTAACTACAAAACAATTAAAAACTTCATGAAAAAAATAGCAAAAACATTCTTTACAAAAATAGATAACTCAGATAATATCTCGATCCAAAAGATCGAGAAATACACTCCAACGAGACGCACACACAGACCTAGAAACATTTTAATTAATTAAAACCTAAATTCTTATTCTCATATTATTTTTTATTTTTTTAATTCTTAAAAAACACCATTTATTTCTGTAAATTCAACAGCACTCATTTCATGAACATAAAAATCCACAAACACCCAACTACCAATCGGAGAGCCCCATTGCCCGGTACGGACACTGGAAGCCTCCGATCCCGTACACGACGACGGTACCCCCACCGGGACCGAAGTCACCACATTAACGCAACAACAAATCAGAAAGCTCCCTCTCGCAACACGGGAGGGAGTAATCACTTCATCTCACACTCAACACAGACACGAAAAGCTGCCTCCCCATTGACGGGCAATCAGCCATCCTGAGGTCCCTATTGGCCGAAGGAAATTATCTTTCATGTAAACTTCAAAAAATTCAGCATTTGTAAATTAATATTATTTACTCTGATTCTTAAATTTAATTTTTTCTGTACTTTAAATTATTCTCATATCCAAAATTTTTTTTAACTTCTTAATTTAATTTAATCAAATCTCTAAAATAAAAAGGGCAATGTTTTCAATGTATCATGTATCAATATTCTCTCCAGACAAGAGATCAAAGCCCCAAAAGGGCTAAGTGCTCTAGGTCCACAACCCAGC
>BMAU01006477.1:0-11459 GCA_019973935.1 Trichonephila clavipes | reverse complement strand
TAAAATTAGAACATTTCCTTGGGTAACCAAATTTATCTCTGAATGAAAGCTATTTAATTGTGAATCTGTCATATGCTTATTTATAAGTTACTGTTAAAGTGTGATATTCATTATTTCATAAAATAACTAGTTATCTCATGAAATAACTGGGCAAGTCAGTTAAAGTATTTAAAGTTATTGAATTTCTAGGTTTTAACTAGGTATTCTATTGAATAACGATTACTTGATCATTAAAGTATGTAATAACTAGCTGTTATACCCGTTCTTCTCATGGATGAATTGAAAAATTAAACAATACAGTTTGAAGGTTGTAATGAGTTAATTTTACGGGAATTGCAAATTAAAAAAAGTCCTGTTTGTTAAATTTTAAGTCTGTAGATCTAATAGCTGATAGAAAGGATTTTTTTACCTATAACTCTCTTGAAAACACCTTCCTAAGCTGATGTCTGCTCAGCTAAAGTAGCACATAGTTACAAATTTTGTGTAATGAATGCTTAAAATAGTATAAATAATTTATGTATCTGGAAGTGTAATATACATTAATATTACTTTTTGTTGTATTTATTTTATGCTAAAATTGAAATCAGTCTCACACTCTGCCTGTTTAAGTTTTCGCAGTTCCTGGTGCCTGGCGTAGACAATACAAAAATGCTTAGTTTTGCTTTACATATAAAAGATAGATAAATGCTGTCACGGGCTCTTTTTGCAGATGGCCGAATATTTTCCTACTTTCTTGACAATTATCATTGTATTTTGGACACTTCACACAATATCGTTATTAAATTATAGCCTATGTGTTATTCTGATGTATAATCTATATTATTGTAAAGTTTCATTAAAATTTATTCCATTCTTTTGCGTGAAAGAGTACCACACATACGTACAAACATTCACGTTTATAATATATGTAAGGATGCACTTGAAAGTTGTTTGAACCAATTCTAGCTGCTTTACAATGATGTTTTTGTGTGCACGCTTCATTTCATTGCTTTCAGACATAGAATTTAGGCGGAGTTATGTGTTACCATTTTACATTTGGATTATTTACATTTTGAATGATTAATTATTGGATTATTAGCAACCTGTTTCAAGCAATGACTTTTTGCAGGAATGGAAGACTAACCTGTAAATAATAAAGATTTATGCAAAAGGTTTGAATCTTTATTAAATACAAAGTGGAACAAAAAGAAAAATGCTGCGCTTTCTCGTGAAAAAAATTATTAACTTTGGTAGCAGTTGTAAAAGTGCTTAAACAGCACATGAAAAAAATACCACTTGTCTACTGGTTATCCCAGCATAATGGTATCCTTTGAAGTTCAAGAAGTAGAAAAGTTATATGTGCCAGTAACAAATGCAAACATTTTGTCCTTTCTGTTTAACTAATGCTAACAATGTGAGCAATAATAAGGTTTATCATCTGTATTTCGTTATTATTTATGACTTAATTATCTATAATAGAGATGAAATGTATTTTACGAGGCTTTTAGCTGTTTATGATCTAAATATTTCTAAAAATAAAATTTATAAAATAACTTTGAAATTGTTTATCTTTCACTCTCTTTTTAATGTCTATCATTAGTTATTTTATACAATAATTAGGTAAAAGTAGAAATTTCATCTCTGTTATATATACTTTATTGGCTTGTTGAGTTATTTCATGGAATGGGTAGTTATTGTATAAAATAATTTAACTATATACTTTAACATAAAAAAAGTTATTTATTTGTTGAACATATTTATCCATAAACAAGATTTATATATTTTCCATCATGTACAAAATATAAATAATACTGCAGTTGTTCTATGGTATTGATATTGTGCATTATAATAATATGCTAGCAGAGAAAATTAATACCAAATTCTATATGTATGGTAAAGGAGACTTAACTATCTCACAACAATAAAAACTGTATACATATTTCTAAAAAATCAAAATTTTATGTTTATTTGTACTTATTTTCATGTTTGTTTTTGTTACAAAATATATATCCTTTAATCTGATTATCATTTATTTTACTACAAGAATACGACGTTCTTCAATTAATATGTAAATTTCTATTTCTAGGGTATTGAAAAGATTTATTTTGATTTAAGCAAGACGGAAAACTTGGAAAACGTTGTTTTTTTGTCAAAAATGTTCTTCTAAAAGTGCAAAAATTTGAAAAATTTGTAATTAAAGCAAGTTACAGATGATACAGTTTTTCAAGAAATGCTTCCTTCATGCTGTGCAAAATTAGAAGAATTATTTATTATTAATAGTTCAATTTCTGACAAAGGATTGATATCCCTTATGTCAAAAGAAAACAATGGAGATGAAACACATTTCATTGAATCTCAAGGATTATTAATTTGTCTGGCATTACTCAAATTAATGATGGTGTGAATTATCTTCTGAAATATATGCCTTCATTACAGCGCATAGTTTATGAGGACCTGGACTTTGTCTTAAGCAACATATATAAGCATGATGTACAGAAATTTACGAGAAGATAAATATAATTTAATCTTCATTTACTGTTCCTTATTCCTATAGCTTCTAAACGTTTTCTCCTCTACAGCAGATTCATTATGTTTACCTTCTATGTGTTGTCCATTCATTAAAGTACTGTCAGTACCTATAAATCTAAACAGGACTTGAAATCCATTTCAAAGTTGTCAGGATTAGAAGATTTTCTGCTACAGATATTTCCCTACTCATGATCTCATTTAAACTGGTTCTTAAAACAAATGAGGGGAGCTTAAAACGAATTGAAATTAGACAATTTAGTATATCTGTCGAGAATTTGGTAGAGATTCCCAACTTGAAAGCTTTTTACTTTTGAAGGAACAATTTTTCTCATTGAAATACTGAGAATTTGAAACAGTTCGATAATCTTTATCAATTGCATGTTAAATGCGTACTGTACGATATGATAGCTCTAAAATAGCTGTATTGAATATTTTATATTTAAGTCCTAAGTTAGAAAGCCTATCATTTTGTTACTGTGATTTTAAATTTCCTGAAGTATATGGGACTGCAATAACAAAATATTGTGAAAACAGTAATTTGCGTATTTTGAAATTTTATGATTGTGATATTTACATAGCCATGTTACAAACAATCCTTTTAACTTGTTCATCACTTAAAACTCTTGTTTTGTTTCGAGGGCCATGATATTGATAGCAATATCATGAAAGGGTTATTTACGTTTTCACCACCTTTGAAAAATAAGGTGGAAATTAGCTATAAAGATGATAGAAGTGAAGATAATTATTTTTCATTCCCTTGCGATGTATATAGCTGTGTTTGATTTTATGGTGAAGGTAACTTTTATGAAGGAGGAGATGCATACTTCAGATAGCATCGCTGAAGGGCATTAATTTTTTCATGTCTTGATTATGTTAACGATGACTAATATTGCATATTTTGTTATACATGTGTACAAATAATTAGATTAATTTAATGCATAAATTTTTCTGAGTTAAAAGCTTTGTAAATGTTTTTACCAATTTTGTTAAAGATAGGCCTGTGAAACTAAATTGTGGTGATTTATATTTTTTGTAATGTTGTGTTTATTCATTAATTCAGGTAGTGAAACATTCAGTAATCCAAAATTTATTATTTTTAATTGGCAGTTTCATTGTAAAATTCTTTTCCTTACTAATATTACATTTTTCTAATCCCAACCTTCAATGAACTGTAGAGGCTTTTTATACAAATGAACTTCCAGAAATGGTTTATTTCTTATTTTGGAAAATATGTTGTTTAGGTCGTAGGTTTATACATTTTCCCTGTTAAAATCACAAAATAGAATTGAAGTTGTTACATTTTAAAAATTGAATGACAAAGAAATTTTTTTAACATAAATTATTTGAAATTCGTATACATTTGATGTATACTTCCTTGTAAATGAACTTTCATTTTAAAAATATTATTTTGTCTACTTTTTATTTCTTGTGCTTTTCTTTTTGCTTATTTTTATAAATATATTAGCATTTATTTAAAAATTTTCACATTTTTAATTTGTGTTGGGTTTGGACTTTTGACGCGAAATACTTTAGGTGAGGTTCTAAATAATATTTTGAATGTTAAACAAAATTTTAGTGTATCTACATCCCTTGTTTTCTTTTTTATTGTGTCAATTGTATCAAAAGTAAAATGAATAAAATTGTTTTGTAAATGAGCCCTTTATTTTATGCCTATTTATGTTATTAAATTCATTGCATTTTTCTGTGTGTATATATATTTTATGGGTCATCGTTCATCATTAATTAAAGATGATTTTGTATGTCACATATTACTTAAACAGTGGTCCCCCAGGCTGGGAACCAGTACCTGTGCAGAGATCAAATAGTACTGGGGCACAAAGAACATTAAATTATTTTCATTTTATTTACTGGGGTGTATTTCTTTTTTGAGAATGTGTGACTTTTATTAAAAATGACTTTATATTCATTTTTGGTGCAGCTGAATTACATTCTGAAGGCATATTTTAAATACAATTAAATTAAAAACAGTTTAAAATATAAACAATCAACTTAGTCCTCTCTGTGGGCTGCAGTAAATTTATCAAATGTTGACCAGTTTGCTGCGATAAAAGGTTTACAAAGCACTGACTTAGATAACTTAAGATTTTGTAATCATTAGTGTAACGCATAAGTCGTTTATATACAACAAATTTAGAAGATAGTTTACCAAGGCATTCTTTGAATTGTTTATACTGAAAAGCATTCAAACAATTATAATTTTACTAGCTGGTATACCCGTTCTTTGCACGGGTGAACTGAGAAATTAAACATAGATTGAAGGATAAAGAAATTTTTAAGGAGTTAATTTTAAGTGAATTGCAAATTAAACAAAAAAAGTTTTCGCATATCTCAGCTGAAGAAAAAAAGAAAAAATACCTTTGTTAAGTTTTAAGTCTGTAGATCTAATAGCTGATAAAAAGGATTTTTAAATATTTATAACTCCCCATAACACTCTTTGAGGGTCGATTTTTGAAAATACCTTCCTAAGCTGATCTCTGCTCAACATAAGTAACACATTGTTAAAAGTTTTGTGACGCTTAAAATATTGTAAATAATTTATATCTGAAAGTGTAAAGTGTTTTCTGTTAAAAATTATAATACTCGCAAGCAACGCCGTTTCCTAAATAACAATGGTGATTCAATGAAAAACATAGCGAAATGTTGACGATAGGAGTCAAAAGTTGGCACATGTCTAGCTACTTACATAGCTCAAACTTTATTAGAGCTTTGTAAGACCCGTCGTGTAGGAGAGCGATGCACGTTAATGCTTCCGCATTATGATTTACTGCAATTTTTTTCATGCAATATTTTTTAGGTCACTACATTGAAATTAAGGGACATGCATAAAGAAATACTCCACTTATTCAAATTTAATCAGTTAGAGCTAATATATTAATTAAAGATATTCCACTGTAAAATTATTATAATTTGTTCACTTAAAATGAATAGTCAAATCATTTTCTAAGGTCTCCATAAACATACAAAAACATAAGACACTTAAATTTTGACATTAACTATTTTTTGGGACAAAAATGATAATCTTTGCAATCTGCTGAAAATGCAATATCTGCTACAAAACTATTTGCCTTCCCCACTAAAATACTCATCATAGAACCCGTGTTCCCCCTATATCTTGGAAGAGTGGATTTCAAAGAATATTCCAGCTAAGTATTGGTAGAATATTCCTGCTAAATTGGTGTGGCGTGGTAGTTAGGAGAAGGGGGTGCCAGCTCAGGTGTCATCCACGTCACTTGACCACGGTTCAAAATTACGTTGTCCATCGCCAAAAGCCCTCGTGTAGCTGAACGGTGAGACGTTAATATTCACTCACTCCAAAAAATACAGTGTAGTAGTTATAATTATTTTTATACTTAAAAATGCAATATCTGACTATTCAATTAAAATTATAGCGTTATAATTAACTACTAACCACACAAACAAATTTTTGAAAATTTGTCCAAATGATATAACGTGAAAGAGAAGTTTATTCAGACAGACAACAAATGCGTCTTATATGTATATAGATTTGTTTGAATTCTTGTGTATTATTACTTTTGTACGCCTCATGACATACTTTATGGTGTACCAGTCTTTTAAAGCTGACTGAGCCACAGTAACATTTAGCTGGGTATAGCTAGTTATAACATAAAATTAAATCTTAAAAAAGATAGCAAAAAATAAAAGACGGCTCAATATTTTGAATAAATCAGTATAAACATTTTCGTACAAACACAATATATATATTGTGAAATATTTATTTTGCATTTCAGACAGACATCAAACAAAATTTTTAAAAATTGTCAAAAACAGATAAAAAAAAACATATTTAAGAAAAATACCACTGATTAATTTTGCCAAAGACATCACCCCAATGTGCAAAAAATATTTGCAGTACATAATAACCAAAAAAAAATGTAAGTACTAAAATATAAAAAAAAATTATATATTGAATTAATTCAGGAAAAATAAAACAGGCTAAGATAATACTCATAATATTAATTTCATACTGGTTGGCTACTCATTTTGGCATGATATTGAAATCACGCCAAATTGGTATGTTGCGGCCAGTCTAATGTCATAGTAATGTTCAGGGTAAAGGTACTTACGTATTATTGCAACCTATTGGTGACATACAAAATGAACCACATGATTGCCAATTCAACGCATACAAAGTTGGGATTGCCAAAGTGGTGAGTTGTCTTGAACGTTGGCGATTGTGCAATAATACGCAAGTACTAAAAAAATTATCAAAGTATATATATCCCGAGCATAAAAATAAATTGAAAATGAAGTACAATACTAACATTAACTTACATAAAAAGAACTGAACTAACTTTATCAATGCAAAAGCATAATTCGAAAAATAAGGTACTTAATATAACCGCAACCCAGTGGCGGCGCTAGACCACGCATGGACGTCGGCGAAATTAGGGTTCGCGAGGCCTTGTTTCCCAGTCAAGAAAACGTTAAATTACATAAACCGAATTATAGTTAAACTAATGTATGAGTAAACGAGATTTATTGCTAATCAAATGATGACAAAAATTACACAAATAGAAATTAAAGTAGACGAACTTTTCGGCTTTTGGCCTCACTGAACTTTTTCAGGATTATGTCATAGCTAACACTAGCCACTATTTCAACTTCAGTTGAAAGAACTGATAACGCAGATAGTCTGTCTTGACTCATCGTGCTCCTCAAGTAGATCTTAATCAATTTTAACTTTGAGAAGCTTCTCTCAGCGGAAGCTGTACTGACGGGAACTGTGAGGCATTATTCTAATTGTTATATAAACATTTGCATATATTTCTTCCAAATTATTTTCTAAAATGTACTGAATGAGTTGTTTCACGTCGTTGATAGTCTAGTGAATTCGTTTTTAAAAGTTGTAAACAAATCATTACAATACTTGAGAAGGTCTTCTTTTGATATAGAATTTAAATAACTCATATCATATATATAAATAAAATTAAATTGTTCATTGAGCGCTTTAAATCGACGTTCAGTGTCGACTATAATAGCATCAATCATTGTGTTAAAAAAGTTAACTCTGTACTGCATTTCAAAAGATGTAATAGGTTCATCAATATGTTCATAACCGAACATTTGTTTTTTTTCCTGGTTGTTCTTTTTCTTTAAATTGAGACTCACCCCTTTCGAAAGTATTTTCTCTACAAATAATCGAGCTTGTTTTAATATTATTGTCACGTCCTCTATTACGGAATTCGTGAATCCAACTGCAAAATGACAGTAAAGTATCAATGACTTTCAAGTCGACTTGAACAAATACCATAGTTTGCTTATATTGTTCACACGTAGTAAAACCTCGTACCATACGTGTATCTCAACAATAAACTCAAACTGTACATTTCATTCAAGACAGCGTCACAGTCCCTTAGAGTTTCAGAATCATCACTTTTATTTTTCAGCTCATTCACGCATTCGATAACATCATCAAATTACAAAAATATTGCGTTTACTGCTCCGATTCTGCTTTTCCCACCGTGTTTCAGACAGAGGGTTTTAATGTCAATTTGAATTTAGATTTACAATATCCCAACGCTTACTTGACTTTTAAAAAACAGCATTTTTATAGATTTTATTGATGAAGCCAAAAACGTTTTGGTTGTTGCAAAAGAGTTAGCTGCATCAAATCAAAAGCAAATTCAAACTGTGGCATCCGCACGGCGTAAAAGAATGCCCTTGGGTTTATATTGAGTATTCTTGTTCTGACACCTTTATTAATACCGACCATATTGGCGTGATTATCATATCCCTGTCCTCGGCAGTTTTCGATATCTAGACCATTTCTTTCCAGTTCTTGTAATATTGAATCTGTTATATATTCTCCCGTTGTTTCTGCGAAGGCAATAAACCCAACAAATGTTCCCTCTATTGCTCCAGTTGAGGAATTGCAAAATCTTAGTATTGACATTTGTTCAATACGGCTGACATCCCTGGTACAATCGAGCAAGAGGCGTAGTATTTTTTGCTTGTTTAACTCTGTATCATTTCTTCAATAACTGATTTAACATTTATGGCAAACGACACGGGATTCCCCGTCTCGCACGCTAAGTTGTTTAATTTCCATAGTGTTGCCAGAAGATTCTGGATAATGCCCGTAAAAGTACTAATCACTCTTACTCGCATAACTGTATGAAAATAAATAAAATGAATAACTAAATTTTAAATAATTAAAAACTTTGCGAGGCCCCCTTTAAGCGCGCGAAAGGCCGTCGGCGATCGCCAACTCTAATGCCGCCATCACTGCCGCAACTATTGGCGACATTATATGAAACGAAGCACATGACTCACAATTCAGCATATATATGACATGCGAAATCGGAGCTGCCAACTTGGCAAGTTATTTTGAACGTTGGCGATGTTAGATAGTACATAGGTGCCAAAAATAATTTATCTTACGACTACCTGCTTCCTCAACAACATACTCATTTTTTGGCATGATTCTGAAATCACGCCAAATTTGTATGCTGTGGCCAGTCTAATGTTATAGTAATGTACAGAATTAGAGGTACTTATGTACAGTCCCTGGCCAAATTATTAGACGCACTCCTGTTTTTAATAACTAATTGTATAAGTTTATATGCAATACTTTCACATTTAAATATAGATCAATGGATTTTACTGAGGAAATTTATTATATATTTTTTGTATTTGAATTTATTTTTCACATATGGCAACACAAAGTTAATAAATTCTCACACGAATGTAAAACAGAAGTCCTAAACCTACTCGAGTCGCGTTCGCGCAATGCTTCAGTTGCGGACGTGTTTCTGTGGAGTTAATATTGCTTTTTGTGATTTGTGTTAATTGCTTAGTTTTATATTACGCAGTTTGTTTATTTCGTGTGCAGAGTTTAAATAGTGGTTGTACACTTTCAGCATGGGTAAAAAGGCGATCTTTCACCATGTAAGAAAGCAGAACTAAAGACCCTTGTGAAAGCAAAATTGTTTTCAAAACCGCGAAATATCACGAAGGTTGAAAGTTTCTGAAGCTAGTGTACGACGCATAAAGTAGAAAATTAAATCAAGGGAAGAATTGGAGCTCCAAAAAGAAAGAACAATGGACTAAATTCATGTGACGTCACGATCACGTGATTCTGTCAACCGGTGAATATGGCGTCGTTTGTTTATTATTGCGTACGATTATTTTGTTCTTAAAAGATTTAAATTTTACTTTCTAAAATGTCTTATTTTGCTGAAATGGTTGCTCGATCAGTTATAGAAAGGATAATTAGAAAGAAAAAATCATTTTATAATATCATTATAGCAAATCAAAGTGCTTTGATAGCATGGTGAAGCATGAGGATTATATAGCATCTTCCCAGTGTTTATGTGTTTGACCACTCTCTGAATAATGTTTTCAACACCGTAAGACAAATGAAACTTCTTCAAGAAGGATTTTGACTAGATGTAGATTTACAATATTTAAAAGCAAATATTTGTTTATTTTACATCATGTTATACTGAGAACATATGTTTAGTTAACTTGAATTTTATTTATGTGTGTGTTACACATCTTCACAGTAGTTAACAGAGGTACTTCAGCATTTATTTATCTAAAATTAGAACACAAGAATCTGATATGTAACCATACATATATCAAAAGAAGTATATATATTACTAAAACTTATTTTACTTAGTAACTTTTACAATATTACAGGGAAAAAGAAAAAATAAAGAAATGGAAAAATATCTTACTTTATTACAGCTCTGTTAACGTTTATACTAGTTGATGAAATAAGAACCACTTTCAAACATTAGAAATCAAAATTATCATTTACCATTTGTAAAATTACACATAAAAAACTTGTGCTACATTTTAAAAATCTTTATTCGCTGCACTACTTAAGGTAACATATGATTTATCGAGAATTGAATTCCAAATATGGTAATAAATTAAGGCATTAAAATTTTTAAATTAGAATGTGTATATAGTAGAATATAAATTTATAGTCCATATATATAAATATAAAAGTCCCTGCCTACACACACACACACACCCTACATGACCAAAATAAAAGTCATTTTTGAATTCATAATTCTTTTAGAAAAAATAAAAATTGTAATATATTTGCATGGTTTCAACACATATGTTTTTCAGAGTTTGACTGTATGGTATAAAAACTGTCTCACACATATACAAATTTTTTACTACATATGTATAACAAATATGCATTTATTGGTATTTGCACGATTTGTAGATTTATCATATATAGAGATTAGATTTATTTTATACTTTTGCAAAAATAAATCTCATGATATATGTCCTGAATAAATTTGTTGCATTGAGTTTGTTGCAAATATTGAGACCTAAGAAGAGTACTTCTGATCAATTTTATGATATTTACAGAGAATCTTTTTTCAAAATTATTGTTAAGAGGTTAATTGATCAAAATCACTGATATTTTTGTGTGACACATGTTTCGAAGATAAATTTTGGGCTCTTGTGTATTATAACGATCAATTTCTTTTTAAAAAAGTATAATTATATATAAAAGGACACTTTAGATACATATTAGTGATAACAAAATAAAATGCCAATACATTTCTCAAGTAATGTTTTAAGTTTGCATGAAATGGAACTCAAGTGTTTAACACTAAACATAAATATCTGGTCAAGAGACATAACTAGTAGAGAATTGTGAATGGAAATCTTATGCAACTATTTATTTCCATTATTGTATTATATTATATTAAATTGCTTCTATCTTATTTGCAATTCATTGTGTTATAAAAATAAGATTCATTTTCATCAAAGGATAAATATTTATTGTTAATCAAAAACTTTCATAATAACTATCTAATATGAGATAAACAATAGCTTAAAGAAGTATGCAATTCAATTAGAAATTAAATTGAATTTGTGAAAATTATAGTATTTTTTCTCATGAAATATTCTTTAATATTATACAATTATTTATAACAAGT
>BMAU01006476.1:0-52476 GCA_019973935.1 Trichonephila clavipes | reverse complement strand
TGGCAACACTGATATAATTTATTTTTATCATCTGCGATCATCAAAAAAAAAAGATTCCACTTCAAACGCTCATTAGTCATCTTTGATCCTATAACTAAATTAAAAAAAAATATTTTGTTTGTTTTACTGTAATCCCACGATGAGATATTTTTTATTACGTTTTTTTAACCTAAAATATTACTTAGCTGACCTTCGAACTTACTGGTGTGGTTATCTCCGTCGTTTTTTTTTTTGGGAGTTGTAAAATATAACATATTTCTTTTTTCGCCTTTTTCATGGAAAGAGTTTTAAACTCTAATTTTATACACAAAATTATTAAAAGATGTTCTAAGTCAGCTCTGTTTATAATACTGCTGAATCCATATTTTTAAGTTCCAATATCTGTTTGTTTCGTTTATCTCTTCTTTCTCAAATCATTTATGTCTCTCTCTAGCTGAGATTGATAAAACTACACACACATGCTAGAACTTCCATTTTATCCCTTAAAAGGTTCCGAAGTGTTTCACATCTAATGAAAACTAATTGATTTAAGCTGTCACCAACTTTTACAGATCGTGTTTCTTCGATTTGAGAAAACACCTCACACCATTACCAGTAGCGTGACGGAGAATGTTAGGCCCCCCCCTGCTGAGTCAGGTTTTGGGACCAAATTGGTAAAATACGTACATGGGATCAGGCAGGCTTTGGGCCCTGTAGAGTCATGGCTCACCTTGATACAGGGGCTATGGGGGGTGTACATTACGTCACTGACTATAACTCAACTTCCTCCTTCATACCTACGACAGAACTCACGAGATTTTGCCTTGAGTTAACCGAATAGCAGTTATATATGACAACAATCAATTTTCAACTGCGAATTATCTTAATTCAATCTTTCTATGCCGTAAAAATGTTTTTTCTATGCACAGCGCAGGATATGACATTCTTTGCGACTAGTATTTTTTTGTTTACAGCTTGAATATTTGTCTATAATCACCAGCTGATAAATTCCTTTTTGCGAATATGTCTCTTTGTAAAAAAAGAAGCAATTTTATAAAGGTAAGCAGTTTTACTTATTTCATTTTTATATTTATTAATTATTAATTAAAATTTTTACACTTTTAACTCAAAAAAATTCTCTGACATGAGGGAATTTATTAATAATTCGTAAAGAAACAATTATTATTTTTTGCTTATCTTCATTCTTTACAGTCTTTCTAGGTGGATAAGATCGCGAAAAAATAAAAATTATCGGCGTTATAAAGAATATTGATATTATACTTACATGTAACTTAATGGTATGATTTATAATATGTATATCACGTATTGACATACCCTTGAAAGAATTGAGAAGCTGAGTATAAGTATTATATATATATATATATATATATATATATATATATATATATATATATATATATATATATATATATATATACGGATAACAGAGTAACAACCCTATAAGAGTAGAAAATTGTCAAGTTAATTCATTTCACTGCAACAGTAAGCTCAAAATAAGAAAGCTATAAAATGATAAAAAAAAACAAGTGTATTATTTAGGTTATCTCCTGTAACATTTAGATATACTAAGCTTAAGTGTATACTAAACAGAATTTAAAAGATTAGTAAATCAGAAAATAAGGATCAGTATTCGGTCAATAGATGTTGTGCGTATTTACATGTTTACGATGATCACGCGTATGCTGCTTCTGTAATTACCAGATGTTGTTTTAAAATACTTGGTTGGGATTTTTTTTAAATATAATGTATGGTTCTATTCCAAGTCCAGGTATGTATGGCTATTCGTTATCAGTTTAAAATAGTGTTTGAGTCAGCCACATTAATGAAATGAATACACAAAAGAAATAACACCTTTGCTTCTGAAAATTTTGAATTTATTTTATAAAAGATCGGATATAGGTTTTTCTGTGGTACGTGTGCTTAAGCTGAAATCTATCTTTGTTCCAAATATTTGTGACTGGTCAATACAAGCCGTTTTTTCTTAATTTAAATGATACAATAAGTACAATTTAAATTTGCTTATTTTAATTTTTTTGACGAAAAAGATTGCCTGAATTCATCATTATTATCAATTAAATCGCTATTCAATTTTTTACACGCACTTATACGCATTATACATATATAACAAGTAATATAACAAAGTTAAGTCAATTCCTACTTTAGTTGCGTCATCTGTGGCAACTAGTTGTAACTTCTTTAGATATAACGCAGAATAAATTTTAAATCGAAAAACAAAATTTAATTAATAAATTAATATTTGAAAGTACTCTATTAACATCAAGTGTCATCCACTTCAAGTTTTAAAAAATGTATTTTTAACTTAAATCGATGAATAAAAAGTATTTTATTAGCAATTGAAAATTGGAGCAAGATATAGTATAATAAAATAAAAGTGAAGAAGTACTAGAACCTACAGTGCTAAAGAAGTAAGAAATTGAAATTCAGCAGACACAACAAATGTAGATACAAAAAAAAGTCTTTGACTAAACTGAGACCTATTATGATTTCTAAAGCCGTCGCTGAATTAGCCAGCGAATTAAGGTTAGCAATGCTTTGTGGATCCAACCTTCCCCGTATAGCAGAAATTTTCGACATAATAGAAAGAGAAAAAAAAAAAGCCAAGTTGAAAGCGTTTAATACAACACGTGGATGAAGAACCTAATAAAACAGTAAAAAATAAATTGAAAAGAGAACAATAATGTATTTCTGAAGGAGAGGAATAATAATAAAAAAATTATATAGAAAATGTTAGAAAAACTTACTTGTAAAATAAAATCTGAACTCGAGAATTCAACCCTCTGCGATAAGATCCCGTGAAATGACGTAAAAGATTGAAACGTCAACACAAGAAGGAAAATCCGTGGAGTCATCTGATAGTTATTTGGCAATATATATATATATATATATATATATATATATATATATATATATATATATATATATATATATATATATATATAGGAGAGAATGAACTAATAGCAGGAATTGAAAAAAAAAAGAGATCTTTAGAGCATGCAAGCAGTAATAATTCTTATTGTCGTGAATAATTGTGAATGCTTCCTGCGTTCCATAAAATGAAATGATCTCAGTAGTCCGATAATACTTTCTTCGTGAACAGAATTTCAGTTACTTAACCCTCTAACTGATACCTTCCTCCTGAAAAGTTATTCCGAAAGCGTTTAACTCTTATTTTGCGATTCCCTTCAAAAATGCAGCAGACTTTTTCCTTTCCTTTAGAACTTGGGAGGTCGAGCGGGGACAATTTTACGACCCAGTTCGGTTTCTTTGTAAAGAACCAAGAGATGAATCGTTTACAGCTAGCTGTTAAGTTGCCTTGGGCGTCTTTTGCCTTCTTGAAAGCGTAGTGGAATTCGGTGTTTCTTTCTCCTATATGTTCAGTCACAGTAAAATTAAAAATGAAAGGTAAAAAAAAGAGGAAAAAATGAAATAAATAGTATGTTAGAAGTTGAAAAAAATAATTATATTTTCTTCAAAGAAAATTTATTTTTCTGTCATTTTTTAAAATTAAAAAAATATATATATATATTTTTGGTATTGCGATTTTTTGAACCAGAAAACAGCATCCTGTATTCATTTTAGAATATGAGAGTAAGAAAACGCGCTCACTTTCCTGTTTTTAAAAAAAAAAAAAGTAATGAGGTAAAAAGAGCAAAGGCCCTATCTCTCATTTTTAAACAATAACACAATAAATATTACATACGATGATTATATTTATGAAATAAAAACGATCTTTCTCTATTCAGTTATATTTTTAATTTAAAATAGCATAAAAAAGGATTTCAATACTTTTAATTTATTTTAATTAAAATCATATAAATGATATTTTTATGTTAACTGAATATTTTTCGGAAAAAAATTTAAATTTTCATTCCTAGTGTTCTCTTTTTCGAACTTCTTGTATTAAATAAAAATTCCTTTTTTCTACATCCGCATTTGTGATGGACATAACACACATGCAGTCAATAATTTTTAATTTTAATGGGGGATATACTTCTTCAAATGCGCATGACAGTACTTCTAACCATTTTCACTCAAGTTAAATTTCTTATCTTTCTGTTTTTTTATTACAAGGAAAAAATGTCACACATCGATAACTACTTTTCACACAATTCAGTCATTACAAATTCTATTGTGAGAAAAGTTCTCCTAATTAATTTTGTCTTTCAAAACAGTACACTTAAAACAATTTTGTTCAGTGAAGTTAACCGACATTCCACAATGTATTCATACCAAATTTTAAAAACAAATTTAGCACTTGAAAATGTATCCTGTATTAAATTTTTCAGTATACACAACTATTTTTTGTTGTAGGGAAGATATAGTATGAGATGTGGTGTGCGGTTGTGAAAGAATGTTTTCGTACGTGTAGACTATTTTTGAAAATTTAAATATCACTGAAGCTGATCATATAACTGCAAATGAGCCTTATTTTAATGTGTGCTGGTATCAAAGTAAAACACTTTACAATATTAAACAGCCTATGGAATTATACTCAATATCAAACTATTCGCAAAATGGCTTACAACTTCTAATCAAATTGTAAAGAAAAACTGAAATATAAATATATCTTACTACAGTCAAAAAATATTCATAATATGTAAGTATCCTATTTCTCCCCTTATTTCTGTACATTTTAAAAACGGTAGCTGAATGCAATTTTTATATTTATAAACGAGGCATAACAGCTCACACTGTCGTAAAAATGTATTTATCATTTTTAAAATACACTACTATAAACGTATATGGATTGTAAGATCAGTCAAAATCTAAAAGCTTTTAGAGGAGCTAAAAACAGGTAATTTTGGATTGATAAAATGTTTAATATAATACACAAATATACATGTTATTAAGCAAATACATTTGAAAATCAAACTTCCTTCTGAAATAAACGTAATTGAAAGAAAATGCTTAATTGCAAAATGAGTGGAAATACATGTTTATCTAAGGGGTATCCCCCAAAGTGAGCTAATCCTCAAACTTAAAACTCAAACTCAGAGGCACAACAATCCATGAGGGCCAGGAACTACTGTGCCCATCATAATACACGTGACCATTGGACGCTGAGGTGCATGAACAGATGTCCCGATTTGGTGGTCTGTCTGAAGAGAGACCTTCAGTGTTTAAGACCCGAAGCAAGCTTGGTACTCATTTATCGACCCAATGTAGCGGGGATGAAAGGCAGAGTCGACCTTGCCCAGCCCGTTAATAGAACCTCCTGACCTGTGGTGTGGAGGCACTATACACTACCACTGATCCTATTCGGTGAAAAATAAAAATTTAATGTTAGAATCTTATATAAATCCCTAATGAATGAGGGAGTCAAACTTTTTTTTCATGTAAACTGTTTAGACGGACACATGGTTAATTATGAACATTTCACAAGTTGCATAAATTAAAATTCAACCGTTATAGTTTACATAAATTTTTAAGGGTACAAAAGGTGTATTTCGGCTGCATGAATTAATTTTAAAGGAATACGGTTACGAAAAAGTAGTACAAATCTATCTAAAGTAGGGTTGGTTACCTTAGATATTGTCAAACACAACAATGTATTGGAAGCCAATTCCACAATTCGTTGTTATAAAAATGTATAGAAAATAAACAAGATTTAATTTTACATTTGTAATTTATATATATATATAATTTTTCCTGGGAGCTTTAAAAGCCAGAGCGGCATCCATCAAAACCGCGGTTCTCTCTCTGTTTTTCCAGATCGCCCCCTGACTAAGCCGGCTCCCCATAGTAAGTGAAAATGCCGGATTTTGTTTGTCAAGATCATTTTATAGCAGACTGCATTTTTCATGTATTTTAGATGGTCGTTTTATATTTTCTACATCAATATCTTAATGTCTGAATTTAAAATTACATAAAATTCTTGACATTCGCATCAATGACCATGATAATTTTTATTAGTATATGAATGTGTCATCACACGATTACATGACTGTTATTAACATATTATTTTAACCATTTAATTAATATTAAGTATAACATAACGCACACAAATTTTCTGAACTTTAAAATAAATATTTCGAAAACTACTTCAGATATACTCAATTTTTTCATTCCTACGCTTTAGCTTCTCAGTTTTGCTTCTATGTAAGAATTCATTGTAATTGTATATTCATCAATTATTTTAGTATATTTTTGCTCTTAGCATGCAGTTTTCAACTGAATTGTATGAAATCTTCGAAATATATTAAAAAATACCAAAGAAGCTATATAATAAAATTTGAAATTTTTATTATACTCAAACAATTGCTAAAACTTATGGTAAATAATTTTTAACTGCGCGATGCATTTTTTTCGAAATTTCAAATGGAATTTCTAACATAAAATTTCTAGCTTTATAAGGTCGAGATTTCAAAAAATATCCAGATTTTAATTACTTATTCAGTTAGCCTTTAAAAGATATATGTTGAGGTATTTTGTATAAATAGATATTTTTGAACAATATATATATTCGAATGTTTTCAATAGCTCGAATTTAAAATTGATTTTTATGTTTATTTATATGCATAAATGTCTACTGTAAATGTTTCCGTATATTTTTGATTACCATTTATTCAAACATTCAAGTTATAAAAAAAAATGTGGAAAATCTTCATTCATGTTGTCTTTGATGTAAACTGAAGTTCAAGCACTTAAAATTCAAATATAATTCGGTGTATTTTAACAATATATAACCAGGCACACACTATACTTAAACTTCCCTGAACACTTAGGCTTTGAAATCTAAAAAAAAAAAAAAAAAAAAAATCTTAATTAGTTTTTTTTTCGTTATTATTTTTATCAAAGTGTAAGAAAATGTTTCAAATGATTTGATGAAGTTTAAATTTATTCATTATTAGTGGTTGGAAAGTTGAAAAGATTTCAAATTTTAAAGTGTTTGGTGTTTTTATTATTTTTTTGGGGTATCTAATAATGAAATAATCATGTTTCAAAAAAACTGAAAGCATTGATTAAGATAAGAAAAAAATGAAGCGAAAGAATATACTTAAAAAAAGATAATTTGTCTAACTATATAAAATAGCAGATTGCCCTGACACGCCCCAACTTGTTACAGTTTGAAATTAATATGAAACCAAAAGGGAATTGTAACATATTTTACTTATGCGTTGGGACTTTTTGGAAACTTTTAAAAATATAAGCTAGCAAACAAACACTTCTTGGGTTCTAAAGAAATTTCTCCCCGATTTTTACGATTGCCCCAGGGTCAAAACACGGGGTTCCCTGCGAGCCATAAAACTCCTGCTGTGTTGCTTCCTCCGTCCCTCATTATCTTTCAAGATGTTAAACCTTAAAAGGGGGAAAGGATTTCAGAAAAGTGCGGCTAATCCGCTTTTGAAAACGTTACTTGAAGGCAGAAAAATCCGTGCAGTCCATTTTCGAAGCATCTTTACACTGACGGAATTTTCCGTACTATCCGGTTAGAGGGTTAATAGCCTCTGTTGTTTTCAAATTATATACATAGGTCATTTTGAAAGCAAAAGTGGTTTGAATAATGGTATACAATTATTTATATTACATTTATTTGCTTCAAAAGCGATAATCAAGTCTGAATGAAGATTCGCAACGTAAAGATATGAGTCAAAACTTCTCTATTAAGGCTTCTTAATTAAGTATGACATGTAAGAAAAGTCGCAGTAATTTATTAAATTCAAATAGGCCTTAAAATTCTTAATAACCTTCGGTTTTAAATGAGGAAAATCAGATACCGATCCTAGTAAAAAATTAAAAATTCATTAGAGAACTGAGATTTCGCGTTACCAATTGGCCCATTTCAATTCCATTTTAGAGCTCCAGTGCAACCTTTATTAAGTTAAAGTCAGAGTTATAGTAAATATTCATAACTATAATAATAAAAATTCTTGAATAGCTAATATTGGGGATTTATGAATCGAGAGAGAATTGAAATTTATTAGAATCAATATGCGAATAACTATAGGATCTGTACGAAAGAATTCCAGCATGGTGACACTTTATCGGATTGGAAAAAATATTCAATGTATAGAATCAGGCAGTATATTAAAATAAACCTATTTCATCGATTCAAGAAAGCACTTTATTCTTCCTCATACATAAATAGCTATATGCAAGCCACATGCATCCCGTTAAGAGTCGCCATGATAGTAGAAAAATTAGTGTTGAACCGAAGATTTATCTCGTATCTTCTTCTAGCATACCAGCACACACTCGCAAAGTAGATTTGGTGTTCTGTGCTTTCATGTCAATTTGATTAATTTCAGTTTTCTCTTTGTGTAAGAGTAAATTTATAAATTTCAAACTTCAGAAACAAAGGTCAAACCGATGATGAATACAATGTGCTCAATTACTAACAAATAAATAAATCGGTTTTAAAAAATGGGAATAAAGCAGTGTGATTATTGTATCATGAAACAATAGCCTTACCTAAAGAGTTAAAGAAAAATGACAACACACACGAATCAAAATATAGCGAATTTGGCTACAATCTTTTCTAGAAAGAAAAAAAAAGGAAAAGTTGCAAAGTGCGCGAAAAAAGTGAAGAAGCAACAATCAATATTATAAAGAAACTTCAACACAGAACTTGAACACAGGGATGAAGAACAAGTTTTATGGTGTCCACAACCTTGCTAAACGCAACAAGCCTTTTTCGGATGATGACTTTATTAAGCAATGTGTGGTAGAGTAGGCCAATGTGTTAGGTCTTGATGAGAGAATTAAATTTCAAAGCATTTTATTGTCAAGGACTTAAGTGTTGTGCATTACATCAGTTACAGACGGACTCATCGAACAGCTGAAGACTGGAGGCAAATATTTCGTTTCATTATTTTTGCTACTGGATGAGAACACAATTACTAGCTTTGGAAAACGTCCATGCGAGTCCACTTCTGATGCTGGACTTTGCTAGGGTTAATGATCTCATGGCTCTGCTCTAGCTACCGCTAGATCCTGAAGAATTGGACACAGCAACAACAGCTCAATTGCTCATCTTACCGTATTACAAACGAAAATTTAGCCATGACTGAGGAATTATCTGGACTAGAAGAAAGATGGAAATATTGGTTATGACTTTTTAAAAGGGCAAATATTAGAAGACATGGGGCAGAGTGGAAAAATTCAGGAGTGGTTAAGTTTCTTAGAAAACAAGTTACAATGTTCAGTCAGTGATATTTTTTCTTTTATTGCATTTTGCACCATCAAAAACTTTGCAAAACTGCATTGCACTTCAAACATGTTACGCAGATCCTATCATACGTGTGGTGAACGCAATCAGAGCAAATGAGCTCCATCATCAATAGTTTAAATCTTTTCTTCATGATGGAAAGACAGAGGTAGACGTAACTTATTGCAAAAGAGTGGAATGGGAAAGTCTTGTCAAAGTGGTAAAATAAGCCTAAGAGTTGTAGAATCAAATCCACTTATTTGTAGATTCAAAAGATATGTTTCAAGATTTTGTTACAAAAATAGGACTGAAAAGGGGAGAGGGAATGTTTGTAGCTGTTATATTTTAGATATTGCATGAGGAAAGGGGGTAATTTGTGTATGAAATGTAGAATTGCGCAAAAATCATTCGAAGCAAAACTAGAATTATTTGGAGGCAAGTTAGGAAAGGATACCTTTGTCATTTCAGTACATTAAGGGAGCTTGAGTGACTTATAGTGTTTATGCTAAGATTAGGGATCTTCTACAATGTTTGGAAGACGAGAAAATTAAGCCTTGATTCGATAAGATCTTATATCCTGTCACTGTTGATAATGACACTGCACCTAAGGAGCTACAGCGTGAATCTATTGCGCTCATAAAACACTAAAAATAAATGTTTAATAATGTGACACGTCACACAGTTGACTTTTACAATTGTTTTTTAAATTTCCACATATGAAGAAACTTTCTGGGAATATGCTCTCTATATTTGGTTCTACATATATTTGTGAGTAAAGATTTCATAGATGCTCTTTTTTACCGCCATTAGCTTACAGGTTGTGGTATGAGAATCTCAACAAACAATCTCGTTTTTGATTTTTAAAAAATGCAGAAGAGTGTGATAAGGTATATTTGTCTCATTAAGCTAATTCTAAAATTAAGGGAACACAATACGATTCAATTGACAAAAATCGGTCAAAAAATCAAATGTAATTTTTTTTAGCCTTTAAAACTTTTTAACCTTTATATACTTTTCTATTATCTCTCAAATTTTGAACTATCTGAGTCTGATAAACGCAGAGCTATGGTAACTTTTACGTTAGATTTTACTCACATCTCAATGACAAACCAAATCGCAAACTGACATATTTCAGAAAGATAAAATAATCTAGTTTGTCTTCATTTAAAATATGCAAAGGCTTTTTTTTCTATTGTGCCAAATGCTTTAATACTTTATCTAACCATTGCTAATAATACATGTAACAAAAGTTGGTATTAACTTTTTAATCATAATAATACTTATTTTTTAAAAAAAATAATTGAATTTAGAATTTACACATTTCTTAAGGAATTTTTAATTAGTATTCTTCAAAAGAAGAATTGTACGAATACAAATCATGTTATTCCAAAACCCATACCAACTTTTGTTAAAGATAGTTTGACCTACTTTTAAATCAAGTTTCATGTGTGTACGTCACTTTTTGTAAGAGGAGTAGTATTTTAAAATCATAAATTTTACGTTTTTTCCTTAAAAAATTAAAGGGTTAGTTTTTTTAAAATTTTAAGTAAAAAAAAACATGTTTTACATAATGCATACACATAAGGGGCAACCAAAAATTTTGAAAATCATTAAATTAACAAATTTTATGCAAATTATACCATGTTCCCTTGAATGGGCTTACAGCTGAAGACGATATGAAATTAGCTCAAAAATAAATTGAAAAAACTACCAATGTTCTATTTAATTTATATTTAGTGACTTAATGGTTCAACTTATACTTTATCTGAAAGCAGGGCTAAAATTACTAAATGTAATCATTACAAAAAAGTGCGATTCACCGCTAACTTCTGCTTCCCCAAAGAGACCCTCTATCCCTCAATATTGCCCATCCTTGATATGAATCATACTAAATTACATTATTCTGTATGTCTTATGAGCAAATATATATAAACACTGAATTTAAAAACACTGAAAAAGATGTTTCTATCTACATAGCTTTACTACTACATTTAGTTCTTGTAATCTCTCGAGATTCATTCTGAAGAAATATAATAAAAAATATTTAGGCGTTAAAGAGTAAGATAAAATATTTTCATTCCTTTTATCAGAGTAAATTGTTCATAAATAACAGCAAATGACGGTCAAAAATTTTAGACGCATTAAAACATTAAAAAGATTAAACAAAATTTCTTTTAATAAAACACTACACTTCGTAGCATTAGATACAACTGTTTAGAACGGAAAGAAAGTATATGTCATCATTACTCTAGCACAAATTCTACAACTGGATTGATTATTAAAGATCCAAATCCGAATTTTGATTATTCTAGTCATAGCAATGACTAAAACACCAGTTCATGTTTCGAGTGAAAGTAAAGTATTTTCTATCTTTTTTTTTCAAATTTTTACTTCAAAGTTTAAAAGAAATTCAAAGCTTTATGATGATAATTAATTTTATTATATCAACATCTATATTTAAAATTTTAAAATGTTCTAACTGTCAAATCACATTTAAACTATAGTTTTATGACTCTACATGCAAGACTGTTTTGGTTTTTGAGAAATTTAAAATTACTTTTGCGAATATATAAAATTTTATTGATGTACAGTTTTAAGCAGTTTTTGATTAAGTACTTAATATATAGAATCTTTGTGAGATATTTTTGCATGCTTTTAAGTAACATGAGTATTATTATTTAACAATTATCGGATAATATTTAATAGTTACTAGCTGTACTTCTTTAATAACTGTATTAAATAAAAATGTGATTTTCAAGAGCTACCCTTTGTGTTGTGATTTTAGACTTCATGTGTGTTTACCACAATTTTTTTAACAAAAAAAAATTTAAATGTTCATTTTTTCGTTTTAAAATTTAAAGACTATCATTATTATTTTGTAATGTATGCAATATAATGAATATTTTTAGTGTTTTTTTTTGTTTGGTTATTTTGTAATGTTTTTGATTATATAGTATTTTTGTTTGAATTATATTTTGAAATCACACAAATTTTTGTTTTTTTAAGTGTTTTTACTGCTGATGTCTCTAATTAATTGATCAAATTCTTAAAAGATACAAATAGACACTAAGAAATCATTTATTTTCTTATGGGATTCTCTGTCTTTGAGGTACACGAACGACATGGATCGCGATACACTAGATATTTCTCTTTTTGGATTCTTGTCCACCACATGTATAACTTCTTTTCCCTTTCACATCTATAATGCAGAGCTTCCGTATATTAAATTATTTATACAGTACTATCTTTTATTAATAATTGATTGACGTGATATTTATGACATGAACTAAATACAAGGTATCCCATAAATAGCTCCAAATTCTGCAAATCTAGAATTCTCGTAGGGAGGGCATAAACAATGCCCCAAAAAATGCACCTCTACTAATCATAGTTTTTTAAAAAAATACGAAAAACAAAATACAATGCCACAACCGGTGCACGGATGCTACTCAATGTGGTCATTCGGGAACCGCCTGCTTGGACCATACCTTTGGTCTGAAGGACTCCCGAGACAGTCCTACTTGGTATTTCTCCGTGATGCCTTAACCGAGTTCCTCGATGACCTACCCTTACTGTCATACCTTTAGTGGCTTTGGTCCCAGCATGAGAGGGTCCGGCGCAATTACTGTGCTTCTGTGTAGGGTTGGATGGATATGACTTACTGTGGCAACTGAATCGGAAGTGGGGATCTGGTTCTATTGTCACTACGGCCACCAGATCTCATATCACTATATATTTTTCCCTTGGGCCATCTCAAGAAATTGGTTTATCGTGACTAAACAAACGGACTTCGTTGCTCGTCTGCATACTACTTCTACACTGGTGTGCAAAACTTAAGCAACAGGTGGGTTTATTGCCATAACTTCACGAAAAATCATCTGAGAGACATGAAATTCAGAAATGAGGGAGAGTATTATGTACGTAAAGGATGAAGAAAGCATCTGCGCTGAAAAAGGAATGCAATGCATACGGTATGGAATCAAACAAAAACAAGCTTTATTGAACGCATAGTATCGTGACTCATGATGGTCTATCCAACAGGAAGAACAACAAGCAGATGTTCCTTAATATAGTATATGCCCTCCTCTCATGGGTTGGTTGCTTCGCACCAGCTGGTGCAACATTTCTTGCGGTAGGAGTGCCCATTCCTCAATCAGCATCTGTTTTAGTTGTTGGGTGTTCTCTGGATGATGTAAGAGTGCTGCAATACGTCTCCCCAAAGCATCCCACACATGTTCGATGGGATTTATATCTGGGGAGTAAGCTGGCGAATCCATTCGAGTGATATCTTCACTTTCCAGCAGCTCCTCAACAGCAAGAGTTCGATGTGGCCGTGCATTGTCATCCATAAAAATGAAGTCTGGGCCAATGGCACCTCGAAACAGACGCACATGGGGAAGAAGTACCTCCTCACAATAGCGATCCCCGATTACAGACCCTATGACGAAAATTTGGAGCTCAGTTCGCCATTTCAGCATAATGCCTCCCCAGACAAGAACGCCAGGACCATCGTAATGGTGTCTTTCCTTGATGTTACTGGTATAACACTGTGTCCCGATCTCTCTAAATCAAAACGCGTTGAGAATCGCTTCTGGTACTGAACCGATTCTCATCCGTAAAGAGGACATGACTCCATTGACAGTTGTCCCGTTTTTGTGATCTCTGCACCACTGTAAACGGTATCGTCGGTGGTCAACTTTCAACGAGAGGCAGCGTTCAGGACGGCGGGTGAATACACCCCCTTTGTGGAGGCGTCTGGCCACAGTAAACCGCGACACTTGTCGCCCGTTGCTGTAGAGAGTTGCTGAGCAATGACGCTTGCTGACTGCCGTCGGCCTCTTTTCGCCTGCAGGATGATATATCGGTCATTCCCTGCAGTTGTTGTCCTCGGGCGGCCACCACCAATCTTTCTAACAGCTGTACCTGTGGTTTGGAACGCTTTCCAAGCGCGCGAAACGACACTTTTGTTGATTCTAAACTCTGCAGCTACACTGGTGACGGTATGCCCCTCCTCCAGCTTTCGGATCATTCTTCCACGTGTGAAGTCGTCCAGGGGATTTCTTCTAGCCATATTTCACAAACTGACTCACTGGCACTTGCAGTGAATATGTTGAATTGCATCTGTGTCCTTCATTTTATTCTACTGTTGAGCAGCGTGCGCCGACATCACGCGTTTTGGGTACACTCACGTCGCTTCTAACGTTTCGTTCCTGATATTTGCATACTCATGACGTTTCTATTAACTTACGTGTTCACTGTACTGATCTCCAGACCTCCTTTTCTGCAATTTCATGGTTATCTGCTTAATTTTTACATTGTTGCTTAAGTTTTGCACACCAGTGTACTTCGGTAGACACCACGCTGCTGCAACGTGTGGACTCTCTTTCCACGGCACGCTTAAGCCTGCCTCGATATACACAGCAAACATTTTGAGCATCTGCCTTTATAAATATTTGAAAGTACTGCTCTCTCTCTGTTGATGCATCTAACACGACTGTGACATCATATTTTGTTTTTTGTATTTTTCTCGTAAGCTATGGATCGTACAGGTACAATTCTTGGAACATCTTTTATACACTTCCAACAAAGGAATCTGGCTGTGCAGAGTTGGGGCGCTATTTTTGTTTCACCCTGTACTAATTCAGTATATTACTCTCATTATACCCTGTATATTATTATCATTTATTATTAACTGATTGACGTTATATTTATCATATAAGCTAAGTGCGTTGTTCTTTAATTTGATTTTTTTTATTACTAACAAACACCATTGGCTTTTCAACCTGAAAATTTGCCGAAGTTGGCGTCTCGTAAGAAGTGAAATGATGTCCTAGAGCATACCTTTTGCTTTTCCTTTGGACTGCACTGCATTATAGATTGATGCCAGAGTGAGAGCTCAGTTCTGCTAATCGATTAAAAATAACTTTCTGCGGGGTTTTCGAAAACCCCCAAAAGACCTTGTAATGCTGCAATCACTTCTGATAAGATGCTCCTCGAATTTTCCTGTCAATTTTTGCTATGATGCTACTGTATTATATCCTGGGTATCCTGCAGATAAGAACCAAGTCTGTCAATTTTTCCAATGACCGGCACATAGTCTCCATTCTTGAACTTTATGGTAAGCTCAGGCTTGTCAGTATCTCTTTAATCCCGAGTATAGGTCTTGTTTTGTACTAATTAAACATTTATTAAAAATCAACACACCCATGATTCTTAATATTATAAATTTACCGAACAATAAAATGTTTCGTAAATCAATTTGTAATTCCGAAAACGCTTAAGGTATCCGACTACGTTCGAAACCGTGATTTTAAAAAAGCGCATAAATGGATACATTTCATGATATTTAGTGTCACTTAGATTAGAATACATGTATAAAATTGTTTTAAGAGCATTTTGACAAAGAATTATTTAAACACAATATTTTGGCAAAAAATTAACTTAGAATAATCTTTTTTCAAAATGTTCTCCTTTTGTGAAAAATGCTTGTATTATAATAATATTTTGCCTGTATATAACTCAGAACTCTCTACAGAGACTCAATTATGATTTTTGAAAAATTCACAATATTTTCAGAGTTACAACCAATTAAAATAATAATCGGCGTTTTTCTCTTAAAATTTCTCCCCTCGCTTGTCGTAAAATATGCATAAACCCACTTCTAAGTTATATATTTCAAAAATTCTAGTTGAGACTCTGTACAGAGGTCTGCGCTATATACAGGCAAAATATTATTATTATATTAGAAGCATTTTTCGTAAAAGGAGAATATTTTGAAAATGGGTCATTCTATGTTCATTTTTTGTCAAAATATTTTACTTAAATAATTTTTTATTGTAATAATATTCTTAAAACAACTTTATATATATTTTCTAATCTAAGTCACACTGTTGTTGTTGTTACTAATGCCACCTGATTGGCAAAGGCCAGATCGAGGCCCACAAAATTCATCGTGGCAAAGGGCTAAGCGACGCCTGTCGTTAGCCGTAGTTTTGAGCACCATACTGGTGTCAGTACGATTTGGCTCGATTCCACCCCAACGTAGAGGGAGAACACTCTGGGGGTGGTCAGAGGCCTCCCACTAATATAAGAAATACTAAATATAATAAATATTATATGTATACGCATTTGCAAAATCACGGTTCCGAACGTAGTCGGATACCTTAAATGAGTAAGGAAGAGCTAAAGTCAGTCATGCAGCTATAACTCTTTAAGGTTCAGTGGTTTCACACCGAAACCACACTTTAAACATTTTTAAAAAAATAAAATTTAATTTTTTTTCATCTCAATAAGAGTTGTTTTCAAATTCTTGTTCTTTCCCCCTATCAATATATCGGCTATACTTAACGATTGAGTCCTTTTAAATAGAAAAAATATTGACGTCTCTTTAACTTTGGTAAATTCCTTTAACTTATAATATAAATATTAAAATGATAGTTTTTTTTTTAAATTATAGCATGAGGTTTTACTCTATACTTCTTTTCTAATTATTAATTATACCTTTCAGTCATTTTGATAAGTAAACAGAAGACTAAAAAAATGAAATTAAAATCAGTGGTTTCCCTCCGAAACCCAACTTCAGTAAGAGGCGGTAATCTCCAGGAGCGGGTCATTTCTCCCCCCTTCCGACCTCAATCGCATTCCATGGGTACGTGTGAATAATTTTCCGGCACTTCTGCTCTCTTTCCCGACATGGGCTTGCATCCTACATCTGGAAGCTATTTTTCCTAATGTGACATTTTCACTGAGTTTTCTTCTGTAATTATCCTTGGCACCAATAAATTTCTATTTAAATTGGCTACGTCAATAGGATAGGGGGGGACCCAACACAAAGTGGTTATAACTTGTAGTTTCCTTCCCATATATTGTTTGAACTAACAGGTGTCTGTAAGTCGCGAAGAAAGAAAGCAGTAGCTAATTCAAAATTATTCTCCAAGATTGTCCCCAGCGTAAGGGACACACCACGGTTGCCTTTTATGGAGACACAACAGTGTATTTGGTAAAGTATCTCCATACGTCAATCTTGACATGTATAGATGGAGTGAGTTCTGCAAATGAGCTGACGTTACAATATTTTAGGGCTGGGAGCTCAGTGACAAATTTTCCTTGGGCATTTTGTATTTGGACTGTTCTCAGAGAAGACAGAAATATCAATCTAGCATTTTCTTGTCTTTCTTAATATTGGTGATAAGATATTTTAAGTACTTTTTCGTGTAATTACTGGTAATTTATTTTTAAATGACAAGAAAAGGATTAACCCTTCCAGAAGCTCTGGAAGTATTTCACAACTTACCTTCTGGTATTAAATCCGATGAATCATCGCTCAGTGAAGCAGGGGGATGTTATGACTGCAAAGTCATCTTCAAGTTAAAAATACCGATATTGATGAGGAAAAAATATGACATAAGTGAGCCAGACCATCCCGTATATCTTAAATTACTTGGGAAAAAAGCGTTTGTAAAGATCTGAAATATGCCTTTACTGAACAAAGTAGGCCCTCAGATGAAATAACATCCCTTCAAGATCCTTCACAGCTTTCAAATTTTTGACGTTATTTTCTATCAGTTTTATAACAACAATTGTATACCAAACGAATTTATATTCTACGCAAAAAGGCAATGTGTTTTTACTCCTGTTACTGTACAGGATATAGTATGTTTTTTTAGGTATAAATATAGAGATGGGGATAAAACGATTGCACAGCTACAGAGATTTTTGGTCAACAAATGAGATTTCAGTCGGATGTTTCAGGATTGATGCCAGTGAGAAAATTCATTTGGATTTTAGGGAACATTCATTTGAATGATAACATCTTGATGCCCTAGAAATCAGAAAATAATTTTGTTAAACTGTGCAAAGTGTTCCCATTCCTTGATCACTTATCAGAAACGTTTTTCAAAGTTTTCAAACCCGAACAAAAACAGGCAATTAATAAAAGCATGATCAAGTTCAAAGGACGATCATCCTTGAAACAATATATGCCAAAGAAACCCATCAAAAGAGGCTACAAAGTTTGGATGAGATGTGATTCAAGTGGATTTGCATGTGAATTTCAAATTTACACTGGAAAAACCGAAGAAGTTGAAAGAAATCTGGGAGAACGTGTTATAAGAAACTTGAGTGAAAAACTATTGGACATAAACCATGTGCTCTTTTTTGATAATGATTTCTTTTCTTACGATTTGTTAAAACATCTAGAGACTCAAAATATCACAGCATGTGGTACAATGAATATGTCCAGAAAGAAATTACCAAAAAATTTATTAGAGGCCAAAAAAAAAAAAAATGAAACGAGGAGACTTTGCAATGACTTTCCACTTGATGCAAGAAATAATGATATTGCTTGCATCAAGTGGAAGGTCAAGAGAATATTACATATTCTTAAAACATTAGATGAAGCCACAAAATCTCGTGAAATTGAACGGAAAGAAAAGATGGAAAAATTTAAAATAGCATACCCGAAACAGTTATAGAGTACAATAAGAATATGGGTTACGTAGATCAAATCCATGTAAGAAATAGACAGAAAATCAAAACAAAATGGTGGCACCGTATATTTTTTCATTTTTTTATATATGTCAATCGTCAATTCATACATTCTTTGGTCTCTGATGCACGGTGAGAAAACCACATCCTATAACAACTTGAAAAGTTTTCGGTTAGATTTAATAACAGGCCTTGTGTCAATAAGACATCAAAAATTTCTTGAAAAACGGTTTGCGTCTAATTCTTATTCTGGACCCATGAAACTGAAATTCAATAAACATACAGTTTCTGAAAAAAATGGACTTAAAAATGTTGACCACATTCCAACCAAATGCAAATCCAGAAGATGTTCTTATTGCAGTACCAGAGCAAAACCTCGCAGAACCAGATGGATGTGCTCTAACTGTGATGACAGATTATGCATGATAGCAAAAAGTAATGATAATGTGACATGTTTCGAAAAATTTCGCAAGGTCTGGAAATTATATCCTTTTAAGTTTTCTACATATATAACACTTTTAATTATAATAGATTTGCAATGAACTTCATTTAATAATTGATTTGCGCTGTGAGTGTGTATCGATCTATCTCACAGTTGTATATATGTACTAGCCGTTACCCACCCGCTTCACTGGGTATTTCACGATGTTGTATATATGTATACTGTTTACATATATATTAATTATTGATATCTAGCATTAAGAATTCGATTGTATTGAAAAATATATTTATAGCTGTTACACTCTCGCCCCTTGATATAAAAAGAACATAAATTATAATATCTAATTTCTATTTATATCTAAAAAAGGAGAAAGATTTTTTTCACTCACTTAACCTAATAATCAAGTGGATTTCCACCAAAGCAACTTTCAGTGGATCTCTACTCCATAAAATAAACATGCGTGCTAAATTTCAAGTCTAAATCTAACAGAGCAAAAACGGAATTTTTATCATCAATACCTCGTTGACAGCATTCTTAGCGGATTCCAATTCAACAAAAGAAGCATGCAAACCAAATTTTACTATTATAGTCTTAGCAGTTTGAAAACGGGAATTTTGTCTATCAGTACGCCCCAATAACTCTCCCCACTTCCCCCTGGAGTTGATTTCCGTAAAATCCATTCTTAGTGGAACTCTATTCAACTAAAGAAAAGTGCTCAACAAATTTCAAGTAAATGAGTTAAATTCAAAACAGGAATTTTTCTATAACACGCCTTAATCCCTCGCAATCCCACTCCTTTGGGGGGTCCGCTTTCGCAAAAATCTTTGTAAAAGGAACTTTATTCCATGAATGGAACATACCTTCTAATTTTCTAGCACGTGTTTCTATTAGTTGAAAAGCGGAAATATTTATCTATTACGCCCCTTAATCCCCTCAGTGACCCTTGGGGATCAATTTTCCTCAAAACTATTTGTAGCGGATCTCTACACCATGAAAGGAATTCACTTACCAAATTTTAAGACTGTACGTCTAATAGTTTAAAAATGGAAATAATTATCTATAATCCCCCTTAAGCCCCCGCAACGCCACTTAGGAAACGATTTTCACAAAGCTCATTTTATGACGGATCTCTACTCAGTGAATGGAATCTGCTTACTAAATTTAAATATTTTACGTCTAATAGTTTAAAAAAGGAGTTAATTGCCTATAACGCCACTTAATTTTCTACAACGCCAATTGGGAGTCGATTTTGAGAAAACCCATTTTGCAGAGGATCTGTACTCTATGAAAGGAATCTGATTACTAAATTTCAAGACTGTACGTCTAATAGGTTAAATGGAAATAATTATGTATAACGTTCCTTAAGCACCCTCAACGCCCCTTGGGGGTCGATTTTCGTAAAAATCATTATGTAGGGAATCTCTACTTTATGAAAGAATTCTGTGTACCAAGTTTCAAGACTGTACATCTAATAGTTTCGTAATGGAAATATTTATCTATAACGCCCTTTAAACTCCCGTAACGCCCCTTGGGGTTCGAACTTTGCAAAATCCGTTCTTAGCTGACGTCTACTCCATGAAGGGAACCTACCTACCAAATTTCAAGTCTGTAGTTTTAATAGTTCCGGGGAAATAATGATTGATTGATCCTTAATATTAACGTCGCCTTTCAGGTCGATTTTTTGGCGACGGACCACGTCATTTTGAACCATGGTCAACTGATGGACGACACCTTCTGGCACCCCCTCTCCTAACTACCACACCACACCAACGGGATAGTTTCAGTAATGGAAAGATTTATCTATAACGCTGCCCTAACGCCGGGGTTCGAACTTTAATGGTACTGGGATCGAACTCGTGACCAGGCAAGCCACGATCCGTCGGGGATATCGTGATTAGTCAGTGAGTGAGTGAGTCGCTTTTCTCCTTTATATACAATAGATATATTATTTTTAGCATGTAATGCAAAATATATTAAATTTTAGGTCCAAATTTGTATTAAAATTATAAAAGTACAGAAAATTTTTTAAAAAAATAATTTAAAACTTGTAAAATTATTTTTCTTTAATAAATTCCTCTAAAATATAAAAGTTTTATGGCCTTAAAATAATTGATTTTTCTCTAAATAGTCTTTTGGATTGATATGAACCGTTACTGTTCACTGATTTCTCTGTGAAACCGTAAATTTCTTGATATTGAAAAAATGCTAAAAAAATTTTACTTTGTATATTTATGATCATCATCATGTTTAGCAGTCTTTTTCGAAGTTAATTTATTAATTTTTCAAAGGGAATATGTAGTGAACTTTAAAGGGATAATCCGGTGATTTATTTGTTGAAAGAGCGTCTATATTTGTGAACGAAATTTTTTTTTTTGCTGAACAAAACTTTTTTTTTACAATACTAAGTCTTATCTTCTCTTGTGTTTTAATAATTGTTGAAGTATCCTCTCTGAACATGAACCAATATACTTCATTGAAGTAGAAATCCTCAATAGATTTTCTTATCAGGTCTTACTCAAATCAGAAGAACTACAGTAAACAAAGGACGCAGCAGTTTGTCCAAACAAATATTTGGTTGTAAATTTTAGTTCTTTACCAACTACTATAAATTAGGTTTGTTTCAAGGGTCAAAAGTTTGAACATTCACAAAATTTCCCCTCGAAGACAACCAAAATGGTCTAGATGTGGGTTTATCGGGTATCCTAGAGCCCAAAGTATGAGTAGTCTAGTGCTGAAATATATCAGCTGTTTACAACACTATCAATTTGATTCAAAACTATGTTCCAAATTGAAAATCGAAAAACAAATTCAGGGAATTTCTTCGCAATGTCAGACACTGTTGTTACCACCAGTAAATCTGATTCTTCAATAGTTGTATATTCTACATTATACTCATCAACTAATACTGATCTTCTACAGTATCTACCCAATCACTTGAATCAAATTTCTATTCATATACGTGTATTGCCTCTGCCACATCCAATATTCCTTTGGTTTTGTCATTCTTATCAATGGAAACACAAATTTTGTTTATCAACTGAAACTCGGTCATCTTTTTTTATAAATTTAATAGTACCACCTCCATATAAAACACTCAACATTCCTCTGTTGCTTCTACTACCTATCAGGCTTTAAAACACAATATAAGAAATCTCTATTTAAATAAAAACTTCCACATTCCAATAGCAAATGAAACCAAAGTAGAGATGAAAATGACTCTCCACAAAATCTAGGTAAGTACACATATACATGACATAACAAAATACGAGGACATTATTTTTTATGATGCAAATTAGTTTATTACAATTATGGCTTGCTAAGACTGGTTTTTGTTTGACATTCATCAGGAATAGAAGTAAAAAAATAATTCAAAGTATGCATTTTAAATTTTAAAATTAAATTTCATGCTTTATATATTTTAGTAGGCTGTTATCTTCTAATTTTTTCATGATATTCATTTTAACATTCATAAATTGCTGCATTTTTCATGCAATTTCACTCACTTAACTTTTTTAAATATGCATTATTTTATCACATTGTTTTCATCTTACTTAGAGAGAGAATCTGTTTTTTAAATTTTATTGCATATTAGACGACTGTTTGGCTTAGAATAGCCTTTTTCTGCACATGCGCAATGAAACTTCACAATCATTCATTACCTCCTAACCTCGCATAAAACTGTATTTTTAGTCTTTTTACCTTTGTACGTTGTGATATTTCTCAAACAAATTCCGCTTTGACATTTCTTGTCCTTCTTGATGTTTTATTTCGGATGACCAGCAGTGTAAATACAGTTTAATGAGTTTGCTCACTTAATTCCATAAAAATATTGTGTATATCTTAAGGTATCCTACTACGTTCGGAACCATGATTTTGCAAAAGCGCATAAATGGATAAGTTTCATGATATTTAGTGCCACTTAGAGATTAAAATATATGCATAAAATAGTTTGAAGCACATTTTGACAAAAAAAATTATTTAAATACAATATATCGGCAAAAAATTAACTTAGAATAACCTTTTTTCCAAATGTTCTCCTTTTGTGAAAAATGGTTCTATTATAATAATATTTTGCCTGTATATAGCTCAGACCTCTCTACAGAGACTCTAGAATTTTTGAAATATATAACTTAGAAGTGGGTTTATTCATATTTTACGACAACAGAGGGGAGCAATTTTAAGAAAAAAACGCCAATAATTATTTCAATTGGTGGTAACTGTGAAAATAATGCGAATTTTTCAAAAATTCTATTAGTAGTATTCCGAACGTAGCCAGATACCTTAAACTATGTATTAAGCCTTTTTTTTCATTGCTAAGGGTTTATAAAATATAGATTATAAGGGTTGATTTTCGAACATATTTTTCGAATAAAAATAATTCTTTTCGCAACAATTTTTCAGTTTAAAAATTTTTAAAAATTATTCTATTTTTTAACTAAAATTTTACATATAAAAGGTAAAAATTTATTTCATTTAAACTCTTTGAGGGAAGGTCAAAACATCTAATGAACTTTCTTTGTATAAACTGAGGTTTCGGAACATTAAAAATAAGGCTTGAATAATCATTTCTTACAGTGAGTGCAAAAATTAAAATAAATACTTATTAATTTTTTCCATATACCGTAAAATCCGGCGTATAACGCACTTTTACCACAAAAATAAGATCGAAATATACGGATGAGCGTTTTACGCCGGGTATAAAAATGATAGTTTCAAAATGTAATAAGAGATGAGCATAAATAAAATTACACTTCTACATAGATCTGAATACTTTTTTTCTTTAAAAGAAATGACATAACTAATCAACTTCAAGGGCCCATTACTCAATAAATATACTTTTTTCAAAAATCTTTTGATAACACTTTCATTAAATGATTTAAAAACTGAAGAACATTTTGCACCCCTACTTTGCAGGCTTCTTCGTGAAAAGGGGGTGCGCGTTATACGGCGAATATACCTTAAAAATGAAAAAAAAATGCAGCTGGAAAGTAAAGGTGCACGTTATACGGCGAATATACCTTAAAAAGGAAAAAATGCAGCTGGAAAGTAAAGGTGCGCGTTATACGGCGAATATACCTTAAAAATGAAAAAATGCAGCTGGAAAGTAAAGGTGCGCGTTATACGGCGAATATACCTTAAAAATGAAAAAATGCAGCTGGAAAGTAAAGGTGCGCGTTATACGGCGAATATACCTTAAAAATGAAAAAAAAATGCGCGTGCTGAAAGTAATGGTGCGCGTTATACGGCGAATATACCTTAAAAATGAAAAAATGCAGCTGGAAAGTAAAGGTGCGCGTTATACGGCGAATATACCTTAAAAATGAAAAAAATGCAGCTGGAAAGTAAAGGTGCGCGTTATACGGCGAATATACCTTAAAAATGAAAAAAATGCAGCTGGAAAGTAAAGGTGCGCGTTATACGGCGAATATACCTTAAAAATGAAAAAAAAATGCAGCTGGAAAGTAAAGATGCGCGTTATACGGCGAATATACCTTAAAAATGAAAAAAAATGCAGCTGGAAAGTAAAGGTACGCGTTATTCGGCGAATATACCTTAAAAAATGAAAAAATGCAGCTGGAAAGTAAAGGTGCGCGTTATACGGCGAATATACCTTAAAAATGAAAAAATGCAGCTGGAAAGTAAAGGTGCGCGTTATACGGCGAATATACCTTAAAAATGAAAAAAATGCAGCTGGAAAGTAAAGGTGCGCGTTATACGGCGAATATACCTTAAAAATGAAAAAAATGCAGCTGGAAAGTAAAGGTGCGCGTTATACGGCGAATATACATTAAAAATGAAAAAAATGCAGCTGGAAAGTAAAGGTGCGCGTTATACGGCGAATATATACCTTAAAAATGAAAAAAATGCAGCTGGAAAGTAAAGGTGCGCGTTATACGGCGAATATACCTTAAAAATGAAAAATGCAGCTGGAAAGTAAAGGTGCGCGTTATACGGCGAATATACCTTAAAAATGCAGCTGGAAAGTAAAGGTGCGCGTTATACGGCGAATATACCTTAAAAAATGCAGCTGGAAAGTAAAGGTGCGCGTTATACGGCGAATATACCTTAAAAATGCAGCTGGAAAGTAAAGGTGCGCGTTATACGGTGGATTTTACGGCAAATATTAATTAAAAGTTTAATAAGAGATTTTGATTTCATAAGAAAACGAAGTTTAACTAAAAAGTTTTTGATACTTATCGTCTGTAGTATTATAATTGCAATGTATATGGATTTTTTAATTTAAAACGAGAAAATTAAATAATCCTATAACTAATTATTGCATTTTATGAATTATTGTAAAAAACTATAAGAAGAATTTTAGCAATAGAGAGAGAGAGGACTTCTAAGAATATTGATATTGTTTCAAAACATTAAAATTTTGGACTTTGTGAATTCAATAAACTATTTTATAACTTGAGTTTTTTTTTTCTTATAACGCGTGTCTTACTTAAATTCTCAGTAATTCACTATCAATCAGGAAATGTAAAATGTTAAATTGAAATGCGTTTTTCGTAAGGTGAGTTTTTCTTTCAATTCACATTCTAGTAACTCACACTCTCTATATATTTATTTATTTGTTTGTTTGTTTATTTATTTATCTTGGTGGAATTTTCAATGGTTAATAAAATGCATTTTAAAACGCTCAATTGAGCTGAAATTTAATATACATGACTATATTGGATGACAATACAATAATTATTTATAATTAATAAAAATTAATTGATTAAAACTAATTATTTAAAGAATTACAAATACAGTCACGTTGTCGACTTAGCGACCCTTTTGGCGACTTGTCTCAAAACTTGAAAAGGTTTTTTTTTCTCCCGTTTTAAAGCATTCAGTTGAACTGAAATTTTATACATACGATTGTTTTGGTTGACAATACGATACTTTAATGATAATTAATAAAAATTAATTGCCACTTAATGTTGTGATTCTGTCATATGTGTATACACATTTATATTCATTGTGTAACTATTTAATAAAAAGTAGCTAAAATAAAACTTTTCTTTGTTGATCTAAGTAGGAAATGATTTAATTTTTTTTATAATACTTGTTTTGCTTTAAAGTCAATAATGATCTGAAAACTAATGCTCCCATTGTAAATGTGATAGCACATGAAGCTGAAATAAAGAAATTAAAATACAGTCGGACTCCAATTTTAACGAATTCATTAGGACCTAGCATTTTGTTCGTTAAATCGGGATTATTCGTTATATCGAGGTTCATACAAAAGCAAGTTTTTTTGCATTTACCTTTTTGTAAATTCCATAATGAACAACGACGCAAAATATATCCATAGTTAGAAATTACACGCCTTTTATTCAACAGCTAAAAATACTATTAGTAAATTATTACGCACGAGTTAAATGGAAATTTCATAATACTAAAAAATAAATGTTTGACAATATTCTTGACTCCGTACTCGAAAGAGTTCTTTTTCACAATTTCCATACAATTTGAAAGCAGAAGAAAATGTAACAGTCTTGATAAAAGCTCCATTACCAATTTCTGTTCTGAATCGCTATTCGTTGGCTCCAACGAATAAAATTTCTGTGAACTTCAGTTGCACAGATAGGCAGTCCTCATTAAATGTAACACAATCGTTAAAATCTTAAAATATCCCTTACGTTGTGAAGTGGGAAGAAATAAGAAAGGAGTTTCCTGTCCTATTTAAAACTCATACGACAGATTGCACTCTTGACTCATTTGCACCTTTAAAACCTAATAATGATCTGCACCCTTTCCCGTCAAAATTTGCTTTAGAAGAAAAAAAATATTTTTCTGATCAGGACATAAAGATATCATTTGAAAAAGTGATCAATTTTTCCTATTACAAACTAATAAAAAGCATTTCAACTGTTGAAATAATTCATTAATTCGAGATTTATTATTCGTTAAATAGGGGTTTTGGGCATTTTAATTGGAGAAAGAAAAAAATTTGTTAAATCCTGAAATTCATGAAATAGGGGTTCGTTAAATCAGAGTTTGAATGTATGTAAATAAAATCTCATCTATTTTTAAAGATTAATAGAAATTTACACAAGAAGGATCTATTTTATAAATAAAAACAAACAGCTTGCATATTTCATAAATCATGTATGACTTTTATAATGATGAGTGCTGAAATTTCTTTAATGATATTATTGTTAAAGTGACAATTATAAATTAGCTTATTGTTAATGTTTATAACTCATTAAAAAAACTTCCTTATACACTCAAGTAAAAAGCAAAAAATAAGCCAAAATTATTGCAAAAAAATGCTATCGTCATGTCAGATTAAAACAGTCAGCTGTTCTAATTTAAAATATGTAAACATCAGAAAAAGTAAAAACCATTGCAAAATAAATTGAAAGTGTTGTAAATATATAAAATGAAAAAAAAAATCCTACATTGTGTGAATATTAAGTATATCACAAATATTTATTTAAATTTTGCAATTCATTTTATAAAGTATCAAGTCAATTCTAAAAAAACTGAGACACTTGTAGTAAACTACGGAACTTTAAATGCCTCTGGTTAAAACTGATACCATTTATAAACGCAATAGGAATTAAATTATGATGTTTAAGTATCCGCGCGTTTTCTATCCAGAGTTTTAGAAAGAGAAAATCATAGATCAATTTTCAAGTTGATTTTTTTTACAACTAAATAAATGAAATTTAATTAATTTATATATACATCTATAGGTAAGATATAAACAAAAAAAAACGCTTAAAATGGTGTCCGAATGTTCCCTTGCTCTATGCACTAAATTCATTTGACATCATAGTCATATGATAAAAACAATCACGTATTTCCGGAATATCATTTCATGCTCTTCGCTATTGACAATTTTTGCTTTTTTGCAGAATTTTTTTTTCAAGGTACATTTTTGTCAACAGTAATAATGCACATATGTAAACAAAATACACTTGATTTTAAAGGACAATCATAATATAAGAGCTTATTAAGAAAAAAAAATGAAAATTTTTAAAGTTTTAGCATTTTCACCCAATTATCAAATTTGAAATTTTATCTTAATTTTACAAGTAGAATAACATGTACAAGTCTAATTGCATCAATAGAAAACAAGTGAATGCATTTATTAAGTGAGTATCATGAATTCAGCCCGTTGAAACACTAACGCTCCCTCTCGTAAGTCATGAAGTTGTGTTATCCAATCCGCTGAAATAAAAGCTGGAGTGTTGATAGCTTCCACTCATCTTTCTCTAGGTACTTTATAAGCCAATTATTTCAAAGGGCTTTAAAAAAATCACAATCTGTGATAATTATTTTAGATGTCGAAAGCTTTTTTTTTAGCTAGCACATTCAATTTTATTACTTCGAATACTGTAGATGGTATACTGAATATCGTTTACTTTAGTGTGTGCTATATCATCTTATTGTTAAGACATATATTACGAACACATTGTATTAGTAAATATATTGCTTTCTAGTACATTCTGTACAGATTTGTTTGCATTAATTATTATATATATATATTTTTTATTTTTAGAATCAATAAAGTATTATGTACCCAAACGGGTAATTTTTTGTGATTCTTGGCTTTTGGCATATTCAATGTGTATGCTCTACGAGTTAATTTAAAATTGTGGCTATGGTGGCTATGGTTAACAATACAGGAGCCGAATCTAAAAATACCAGTTACACTGAAGACAGTTGTCCCGATTTAAGGAAGGAAGATAATGAAGTCACAGTTGCTCAACAATCAAAGGTTATTTTAATATCATCATTTTTATACGTTTGAATCGGAGTAATGCTTCTTCTAAAAGTTAGCTACAGATACTTCAAATATTACGCGAAAAATGTAGTTTGGTTATGTAATAATATAATGTATATTATTTATATTTATTAGATCTGTATAATATCTGCTAACTTTTTACGACAGCTTCATTATTCATTTTTAGAGATAACAAAAGAGATTATAGCTGTTTTTAAATAAATAAAGAATGTATTCATTTTATTTTTAAAAAAATTCTGCCTACTTAACTTATTTGTAACGTAAACTATAAATTATACCGTCAATATTACACAATTATGAAATTACTAAAAGAATATTTTTTAAATGTTTTTATAAGGACGAGATTCATAATTTATTAACTGGCAAAATAAATCGAATTATTTCAAGGTTGAAAATTGAATTGTTTTTATTATTAAATCATATAGAAATTTCATGAAGTTTCTTTAGCTTATATCATCAGAACATAAGAAATTTGATTGAAAATAGTTGATATGTATTTAATTTTACTTCCTTATTCTGACAACTTTTCATTTTTGCTTTTAACTAAGTTTTTTTTTACATTTATAGTTATTAGGAAAAGCAATTCATGATATTGCAAGACTTCTGGAATGTTTATATGGGAATTATAAAATCCCTTCCATACAATACTTTATTTTTATCACTCTTTTAAAAAACAAAAATATAACTAGTGAAAAAATTATAAAATTTCGTGGCATACAGTAGATAAATAAAATAATAAAAGTATCTTCTGAAAAAAGCTTCGTAAGAAGTCGATGCGCAAATCCATATTGCAAAAATAGAAATTCCTTTTTGATATATATAGGGATAAGACAGCAGGACGTCAATTATATTTAAAATACTGATACAGTTACAAATAAGATATACACTGCGCAACATTATTTTAAATTGCCATGTACCGGCGATAAGCAAGAAAGGCTTGATTACTGGCATTCACTTCATAGGCGTTATTGGCATTCACATATTGCAAAAGCTTCATTGTCTAAAACACACACAAAATCGTTGGGATGTCAAGAAGATTGAGTGAAAAATTATCATATTTGGGTATCAAAAGAGACCATAGTTTTACTTCTGTGTTGGGGGAAAACTGTTGGTTGAAAAGGAATTATCAAATAAGAATCTCTCTCTCATGAAGAAATGGCATAAATTATTTTCCAGAAATTGAAATCGACAACTCAGACTGCAAAAGCAGATGGCGAAAAGATTTATTTCAGGCAGAAATGTTCACAAATTAGATTTTTAAAACGATGATGCAAAAACACAAAACCGTTCATTATACATATCAATACCAAAAGTAAATGCAATGATCGTGATCGCTTTTTAATAGAGCCAAACTAGTCCATGGTCCAGGAAACCAGCGATCATAGGTGTTCAATCAGGAAGAAATAACCATAACTAAATACTTACTGTGAGCCTAACGGCTGAGTGGTAGGGCATCGCGCTTTCTCTCCGCAGGTAAGGGGTTCGAACCCTGGGTTGAGAGTGGGTCGGTAAATGAGTACTAGATTTGCTTGGGAACTTGACACTGGGAGTTTAGCGCAAGACTGACCAACTGTCCGGACTATCTGCTTAGGGCCCAAGTTCACGTATACTAAGATGGGCACATTTGGCCTTGACCCTCAAGGGATGTTGCGCCACGTTAAAAACTTACTACCATAACGGTGAAAAAAGAATCAAAACTGGCCCTATGTCGACCTGAAAGATTATGTTTTGTCAGTCAAACCATTTTTTTTTGTTTCCTACCACAGGAAAAAAGGGTTTATGTGTGTTGTTTCAAGAAAAGAGTTTCACATCCTTACTGATTGATTGAAATTGTAAGGCACGCAGGTCGATATTTGATTGTGTAAGGTCCTTTTGTTTGCATTCTTTAGATACAGTTTTGACTCTGTAGGATCAAGTAACAGCTCCGAACATATTTGAATGCATTCCAAAATACATTTCATCTGATGGCTTAAGTAATTTTTCTTAGTGACTGTCCCTTACTTTAGGAGGATAATGAGTACAACAAAATTCATACAACAAAATGCACAATAAGTTGATATAATGAGCATGAAGATGAAGTAAACAATTTTCTTGGTGCCTGTAGTTAGCAGACTTCGATAATATTGATATTTTATGGAAATATTTAAAGCACTAAGTCAAAGGATGATTTCCTCTATCTTAATAATTAGGAGATATTTTACAAGATGAATGGTATAAAATATCGTTATTTTGTGAGAAAGATCTAAGTACTCGTTCATCTATTACTCATCAAATTCTCCCTTGCTATCTGTATCCCTCATTGTAGACGGATTGATGAAAATTAAAATTCATTTTCATGATTTTACGTTATTTTGCCTACCTCTATAAAAGTCTTAAAAATGTAATAATATCAGGAAAGAATATTCAATGAAACAGCTCTTTATAAGAAATGAAAATCATTTCTTAATATTTTGATAGTAAAAATGATTCACAAGACTCCCATTTCAGACCATTAGCATGTGAAAAATCAATTTTAAATTTAGAACTGTTTGTGAGTATAAAAGAAAAGAGATGTGAACTAATTATGTTTGCTATTTGCAATTTATTTTTCTTTTTATCTTTAAAAAATGGACTAGTAACTCGATGAATAACTTTTTTTAACCTCTGCTTTCTGATCTCATTTGTTATAATCGACTTACGCCATCCATTTTTTAAAATGTTTCACTACAAAAGGCTAAAGGTTTATCTGGAAAAGAAAAGTATTCTTTCACAAGAAGCTGAAAATTTGAAATTTTCATTTAAAACCTGAAGCAAAACATTTTCACAAGAAAATGATGCTAAAATGTCATTCACACTTCACACAAATTAATCTTTCCAAAGATCGATTTTTTTTTAACATCGATTCTCTGAAATTCCATTTATTGATTATAATTTTATATATGATTCTGATTCCGTGAAACAAGACAAGATTAATATAAATTTAACAAAATAAATATCTTTTAAAAAATTTGAAAAGAGTCATTTTTTAATTCTAGTATAGATTGCTTATTTTTTATTTCAGATTTATTAGTGTTTGGTAACCCACACTTTTCACTAATTACATGTTTCTCTTGCAGAATATAACAATGTTTTCATACATATTTACATATTTATTGTTAACCACCTTACATTAACCGCCATTTCAAAAGGCGAAGGCAGTAATAATTCTTTGAATTTAGCAAATCTAAGATTTTTTCAACTATCTCAATCGCCAGTAAAATTCTTTCAAAAACCTAAAAGAAAAATTTCTATGTTTTTATGAAACTCTTTTTTTTTCCCCTATAATCTAAAAATTTCTTTCAAAATTTCAATTCAGGAACAAAAAATTAACAAGAAAAAAATTTCTGAGTTAGTTGCTTATGATGCATTTCAGTACAATCAAACTACAACAGAAGTGCTTGAATATAAAAACTTAATGTCAAAGTCAAAAATTCAGGGTAGTTGATAGATAGTACAAGGTGATTATAAAAAGGTCGACTTTCATAAACTAAAAAGAAGAGTCACACACACTGGTCAGAATGACTTCAAATTTGAATTGAGTATACTTAAATAGAAGAATCGGTATGGCATTAGGAAAAAGCTCCAAACTGTATCAGGACTCAAATAGATCAGGGGTACTCAACCTTTTTCTGCTGGGCCGCATACATATGTTAGGTATTTCACGCGGGCCGCAACAAGAGAATGAGGGAGGCGGGGAGGGGATAGAAATTTAAAATGTGGGAAATTGATCAAAATATAAACTCTTCTTTGGTATTTTTTTAATAATTATTATTTTTTTCACTTTTGTCACTAACACTAAATTAGAAGCTTTTAAGAATCACTCCTTCACAATTTCTGTATCAGTAAACCAATAATAAATTTGTTACCAATAATGTTACAAATTTCATAGGATGTATTTGTTACCGCTGAGATATTACCACTGACAAAACACTTTGTTGCTGTTGCAAAGATTATTCAAGAAAGTCTATTTATCACCTCTTGAAAGAGATCTTCGAGGAAAAAGGTGCCATTGAATAATTCCTGCTTATTGGTATTTTTTAAATACAGTACTTTCGGGACAAATGAATCAATTACTGATCCATGTTTATTTTTCGCTACAAAATAGTCAACCTCCCAATCGTCTTCAAACAATATATTTTTTTTCGAATATTTTTCGCTTGCAAGATATGAAAGATAGTTAAAAATTAGTACCACCCATAAATTGTCGCTACTCCAAATTTTTAATACAATGTTCTTAAAAAAGTTAATTTCTCAGAGCAATGACTGGGCCACTTAAAAATGCTCAGTGGGCCGCATGTGGCCCGTGGGCCGCAAGTTGAGTATCGCTGCAATAGATGATGCCAAACTGATAGAATCTGTAGAAACGATAGAAACCGTTTCTCTCATACGACGTGAAACGACCTTGCCATGATGGATGGGCTTTTCGCTAACAGAACCACAACTGTTAAATAACATGGAGGTCATTTTTAGCCATTAAAAACCGAAACAAATCCTGCATACTTGTCGTGAACAATTTTTCTTAACACTTTGGAAATGCACTTTAATAACTAAACCTCGAGGGAAATAAGAAATATTATACCGATTTCAGATGAATAAGTTATGTATGATCTGGCTTGCTGCCTGCTAGCTCATTCAATTACAATGTTGACTTACGATACGCGCTTTTGGATTTCAGCCTACTATGAACTCTTAAGTGTTACCTCACCTACTCAACGACTGACCCTTAAATACAGATTGCATTTGCATAAATTAAGTCATCTCTACGGAAAGTGGATTTTAAACTAACATGACCGTTAAAGAATATTTTTCCTAAGAGAATTGGAAGAAGTCAGATTAGAACCCGTTTTACACTCAATAGTACTCAGTTGATTTAATATGCAACTCATGACAAAACCGTCGTAATTCAATTTAAAATGTCAATTTTAGCCGAATTCACTTTTGTTATGTCACTTTCAGCGCTACTTATTGTGTGTGGGATACAACTTTAGAACTTTTTCTTTATGCCACGGCGTTTCCCCCTTTTCGAGTATATCTAGTTCAAAATTAAAGTCATTCTGACAAGTGGTTCTTTTTTAAAGCATTTTAAAAATGGAACTTTGATTGCAATCATCCAGCATCTTCATGGCATCTAATCTTATTATTCAGAATTTCTTCTGAAACAGTATTTTATTATGTATTTTAGGGAGAGCAATTCAACTGGGATGCAAAAACTCAAGGAATGGTAATGAGTTCCTTCTTCTATGCCTATTTCGTTACCGTGCTGACCGGTGGATATTTGGCTAAGAAGTTTGGTGCTAAAAGGATATTTGGCTATGGAGTTCTTTTGACATCTGTTTTAACTTTACTAACGCCTGTTGCAGTCAGATGGGAATCGTACCTTTTATAATAGTCAGAGCTTTAGAGGGATTTGGAGAGGTAAAGAACGAAATTTTTTGTTATGTTATGTTTTCTGTATAAAAGTCTATTTCGATGTTCTTGTAAAAATATAAAAGATGCCAGTTATAAAGAAGAATTAGAACTTTAAAAATAGGTCATTATTATAATTGTTTAGAGAACAGATTATAGTAGACAAAACTTCTATATTATTTATTACTTAGAAACCTTACTTACAAACCATTTTAAAGAAAAAAATATATTCATATCTCAAAAATAAAAGAACAAAAAAAAAAATGCAGATATTCAAAATATAAAACCTAAGACAAAGGATTCAAAGTACGATGAAATATTCTAAAGAACAATGGAACCTGAGCAAAAAACTCAAGTAAAATTTAAATGTGTAAAAAAATAATTCTCTTTGGTCATTAATTATTAATTTGGTTTAGTTTTGTTTAACACATCAGTTGGATTTCAAGAAAATATGGCTAAAAAATACAATTTGTGACATATATTTTATACATGAAATGGAAAAATTCTTTAATAAATATAATTGGTACATTTTGCCAAAGAATAACTCTTGTAGACAGATAAAAAATTTTGCATTGCAAAAATTTACTTTTTTAATGTTTAAAAGTATTAATTATTTTAAAAAATACTTTTTTCCCCGTTTTTATAAGCATAAAAATATATAAAATTATTTTTTATTAATGAACATTCATCTGTTTATTCTATAATTTTGTGTTGCAATATCAGATTTTGCACTAAATACATTTAATAGCTTCATTTATAATTTAACGGTCATACCGTTTACCTTTTTTAAAAGAATTTTTTTCACAAATGTGTATGTTTTACTTCACACATACATATATTATATTTCATCAAGAATAGTCATATACTTAGTTTTGTTTCTATATGTAAAGGGGTTATTCATAATGTCCTCCAGGTTGTCGAAGCTATATAGTAACAAAAAAAATTAAATTAATATTGCAGAAAAGAGCATTTGGAAGAATACATAAATAATCCAAGTGTTAATGGCATGCTTTACTCCTTTTATTCATGAAACCTTGAGTATACAACGTACATCAATGTAGTAGTCCAATTCTAGCTACATTCAACCCAACATGGTAACATCAACGTTATTGATAGTATTTCCTTTACCTTGTTATGTAGCAGAACTGCATGAAATGATAACATCTGCTGTCAATAACGTTGATAGTACCATGATGTAATACCATAGTGCGGTAAAATGAACTAGATCGGCAATACTCAACCAGCGGCCTACCGAGCCTTCTTAAGTGGCTCGGTCAGTGCCAATTGTTCTGAAAAAAATTCACTTATTTAAGAGCAATATATTACGAATTTGGTGTCCAGAAATCAAATATATCAATTTTGCTTTTTGCTGTCGATGTCGCACAAGTTCAAATTGATATATATATATATTTGTAACGGTTACGTTTAGTGATAACAGACAACAGTGGAGTAGAGACAGTTTTATGGATGTAACTAATTTCTAACTATCTTTCATATTTTGCAAGCGAAAAATATTCGAAGGAAATATATCGTTTCAAAACGATTGGGAGTTGACTATTTTGTGGTGAAAAAACAAATATGGATCAATAATTGTTTGATTTGTTGACGAAAGTGTTGTATTTAAGAAATACCAATATACAGGAATCGCACACATTCAATGACACTTTTTCCTCATAGATCTCTTTTAAAAGGTAATAAATAAAATTTCTTGAACAATCTTTGCAGCAGCAACAAAGCATTTTGTCAGTGGAAATGTCACACAGCGGTAACAAAGACATCTTATGAAGTCTGTTGTATTATTGGTAATCAAATGAAACCGCTTACTGATGCAGAAATTGTGAAGGGTGTTTATTAAATACTTCTACTTCAGTGTTAGTGTCAAAAATAAGAAATATAAAAACATTAATTAAAAAAAAGCAAACTAGTCGTTAAAATATTTTTGATCAATTTTCTACATTTTAACTCCCCCCCCTTTTTGTCCTCATGATCCGGACCGCGTGAAATGTATGACATATGAATGCGGCCCAGCAGAAAAAAGGTTCAGTACCCCTGAACTATATAGATCATTGCATTCATGTATGTAGTGTAACCATAGTTTCAGACATAGAAAATCTCTGTAAAATATATAAGTAGAACTTGAATTGTTTCTGTATTCTTTCAAATATATTTTGCTGCATTTGTCTAATTTTTTTTATTACAGCGCATCCAAATCCTGTCAAGAATTACGAATAACCTTGTATGTGTAAATGTATATATATATTGTGTATGTCGTGCGTGTACAATTGACGCATTTATGCCTATATGTAGGATAATCCACATTTTTACTACCGTAGATTAGATATACCACCACTGAAAGTACATGCATTAATTTGTTCTTTCAAATTGGCATAAATTTCTTTTTAAAGGGGTTGAGCTATCCTGTGATGAATACAATGGTAGGTCGTTGGGCACCTAAGCTGGAACGTAGTAGAATTTCTGCAGCCATTTTTAGTGGCTCTCCTATTGGTACGGTAGTTTCATTATCAGTTTCTGGATGGTTGTGTGGCATGGATTTTCTTGGAGGATGGCCGGCTGCTTTTTATGTATTTGGTAAGATTTTCAGTCTGAAGCAGTACTTAAAAGTACTTAGCAAATAAAGTATCTATTGAGGGTAGTACATGATTCTAATACAATTTCAAGAGAATTCTCGCTTTGCTTAAAATATATATATTAAAAATAAATGCAAATAACACAAAAAATATACGTAAAAAAGATAATTTTACTTAAAATGTAAGCTTTTTGTTACATATTTTTGTTTAATTTATGACTCTATATGTAAGCTCTTTTTCAAATTATATGATTCAAGTTCATGCTTACCTAAATTTTTTTAAATCGAGAGAAACTTTGCTTAAGTCAAATATTTTTTTCTCTCTAAAGCTGTAAACCAGGGGGGCCAACTCCCGCCACGCGTGCCACAATGTGACACGGCTGAGCTGTAAAGAGTGGCACACACGAAGACTTATTGAAACATTAAAAAGGATATTAATAAATACTAATTTTTTTAATTGTTTTATTGAAAGTTGGTTGTCTCAGACAGACAAAACATCTAAATTTATTTTAAATACACTTGATTAAATTACAACAAAAAAACTATAATGTAGACAACACTCCTTCATTGTTATGCGTTGGTTTTCCAATGGAAGTGCATTCGTGAGATTCTGGAATTTGAGGGAGCGTGTTTTAAAATATCTAACAGAAAACATAGAACAGCCCAGTGAGTGCTCAAGAATGAAGATATACTTTGAGGTTTAGCTTTCCTTACCGATATATTTTCTTTTGTGAACACACTTTTCCTTTTTTAACTCAACTTTGGAGAAAAAAGAGAAACTGGTGCTCATCTAAAACAACCCAATTTTGTTAGCATCTTCGATAACTAATCCTAATGCATATGACTCAGTAAAAAATCCACAAACGGAAAAACCTCATTAAAAAAGTACTGACTGCGCTTAATAATTATTTAAAATTAAATTTTTTCTGGTTACTGACTTTTATTCTATATCTAACCTAACTGATTGAAAATGAAAAAAAATTGACAATATATAAAATTTAAGTTCGCAGTTTTGTCTTATTTATTAAGTTATTTTAAAATTTCCATTACTTATAGACCTGCGTAAAATATGTGCTATTTTTGTAAAACTTTCTTATTAAGCCAATAAGTAACATTTTTCACCTTTTCATTTATTTGTTGGAAAAGTTTGAAGTGGTATACATAGTTTTTTTAAAAATAAGATAGCGACACTCTTCCCAAAAAGATTGGCCACCCATGCTGTAAATGTTTATTAAGTAGTTCCTTTATTTAGAAAGATATTTATTCTGTATGAACTTCACATTAAAATAAGAAAAATGGATAACTCAATGTAGGTCCCACAATTTCCCATAAAGTTCAGAAAATATGATATATTGTAACGTATCATCTTTTCACACACAGAACACAGACCTTTGAATTTATTTCAACTTAATATGAAACAGCTCTTTTTGTTAGCATGGTTTTTAATGGAGAATTTGTTTCAAAAGGTTATTCTCTATCTTAATTTGTATGAACCAAAAATTATTTATCGATGAAGACTATATCCTTTAAAAGAAAACACATGCATTCACATACATTTTAAATAATCATCTATTTTAATTGTTTACACGTCCTAAACATACATGACATATTTCCGCTCAATTAAAATAACTTTATCCACGATTACATTAAACATAATAATCATATAAGCATACAAATCATTTTGTAAAAAATTAATTCTAATAATTGCATAGTTATATGGAAATTTTGTTACTCCTGAACATTTGAAAATATATTCAGACTCATGATTGGATATTTATTTACGAAATTCTCGTATTAAAAATGTTTTTTTTCAATAAGAGCACATGGTTTTATTTTGACATATTTCTTTTATTTGATTAAAATTCAAATACTATACTATAAAAACATTTAAATACATTATATAAATATATATGATACAAAAATACTGAAATAATATTTTCAATTTTAAACAACTAAACCCTTTCCTTCTTGGTTGATATTCCCTGCAAAGTTTACAATTGACTGAATACTTAGATAAAAATAGTTATTTATCGTAATGTTAAAATTAAACAATGTATGCTCAGTTCTAGTGCTTTTATGGTAATGATTATACTTCACTTTATCATTTTTTCTGTAGTAAGTAATTCTTTGTGTATAAATTCCAACTTTACAGTTTACTTTATCCTTATAAACATTAATAATTTTTACACTTATTGATCTACTAATATATATTAACGAAACAAGCATTTATAAGGAAGAACTATTTACTTCATTCATCGAAACGAAACCCTTACATTGGATTAAGATTTCATTGATATTAAATTTAGTAACATTTAGTAAACATTTTTAAAAAAATTATATATATGCACAAATGTACGTGTTTGTTATCGTTACAAATTTCCTTTATTAATTATATTATTTTTTTAGTGTTTCCTATTTTTGCAAGATTTTACTAAACTTGCAATGTAATTTGTTCGGGTGGAATCTTGCAACTCAATTTTGAAGCTAATGTCTTCTACCAATTGAGCTGAAATTTGGTATGCACGCGCGTTTAGTTTGGATGGCAATGCATGTCTTGACCATTTGTATTCCGATATTGCAATTAGTTAAAAGATATTAAATAAAAACCTTAAAAATGCATAATTTTTATCCCCTGTTGGCTTTTTATTCTTCCGATATATATCTCGACCTTTTTTAAAAAAACCAACTAATTCTATCTACCAAACTCAGGCAAAAATAATTACATAAACGGAGAAGTCATTTTTTTCGTCACGATACGGTATAGTTTTTAAAAAAAATAATGATACTTTCTATTTTTTTTTACGATATTTTCTGAAATAAGTCAAAATCGGTTCGTTTTCATGAAAATAAATTCTAAATCATTCCCTATGAATTTTTTCTTGTTAATGAATCGACATTATGCACTAAAATAGTTCAGGCTTTTTCTCTTTTAGAATCAGTCATTAAAAATAAAATGCCGAAAACCGTTTTTTTACGATTTTTCAAAAATTACTCAAATTTTTAATGAAACATTTAATAACTTCGTCATTTTTAAAGATAACCACACGAAACTTTTTCGGTTGTAGAACAGTATTATTTAAATTCTGTGGGCAAAAAAATTGAAAAAATTGGCTTAAAACTACGGATTTAAAATTTTTTTTGTGTTTTTCATTTTTGATATACACTGCTGGCCACGTGAATGCTACACACTGAAAGAAGCATGCAAATAACATGAAATTTATAACATGCACTAGAGGAGGTCAGATATGCAAATGATTTAAATTTCAGCGCATACACATATCATGCGCGCCTGTGGCGTCACCTCAAAGCGCTATTTAAGGCTTGGAGATTTCGACTATTTCAAGTTCGGCAATTGGGTTTTTCTCGTGGATTTTTCAAAAAAGGATCAGTTATATATCGTAGAATACAGCGATTAGCTTTTGATCAAGTATCCGAGTTCGACAGAGGAAGGATAGTGGCCTACCGAGATTGTGGATTATCTTTCAGGAAATCGGTAGTCGTGTTGGATGAAACCAAACAACTGTAAAGCAGATAAGTAACCATTGTATGCAGGAGGGTACGACGGATCGACGTGGTCGATCGCATCTATATCAGTGCAGCACTTCACGTGAGTGCAGTTTAATTGTGCGCATGGTAGTGATGGATCGCTCAGTCACATCAAGATCCATAGCTCAGCACATTGAGTCTGTAACGCGTCATTCAGTGTCTGCTAGTACCATTCGACGCCATTTACAGCAGAGTGGTCTGTCCGCAAGACGTCCATTGCTTGGTCTACCCTTGACGCAGAACCACAGACGTCTCCGCCACCAATGCTGCGATGAAAGAAGGATGTGGGCGGCAAAAGGGAAAGAAGTTGTCTTTATTGACGAGTCACGCATCTGTCTGCAACAACACGATGGTCGGATTGGAGTCTGGAGACACCGTGGAGAGAGGATGCTTAACACCTGCGTTATGTACCACTACACTGGTTCTATACCGGGTATTATGGTACGGGGCAGTATTGGATATCACTCTCGCACTCTTCTAGTACGCATTGTCGGTACTTTAAACAGCCAGCGCTACATCTCCGAGGTGTTGGAGCCAGTTGTCTTTCCTTACCTTTAGGCTTGGCCACAGCCATATTACAACAGGATAATGCACGACAACACGTGGCACGTATTGTCCAAAGGTTCTTCGTCAATCATCAGATTGGATTGCTTTCCTGGCCGGCTCGCTTTCCGGATCTTTCGCCGATAGAAAACATGTGGTCCATGGTTTCTCAACTATTGACCCAGATTATACCTCCCAGCTGCCACACCAGATCAACTTTGGCAACGTGTGGAAGATGCTTGGTCGGCTGTACCCCAAGAACACCTCCAAAGTCTTTTTGAATCAATGCCGAGGTGAGTGGCAGCGTTGAGCTCCAACAATTGCGATTACTCTGGCTAATGATTCTGGCAGGAATCACACTTCACAGAAGTCTATAAATTTAATCATTTGATACTTGGTCAACATGTTATCTACAAAATAAATTTTGTTGTGCTATCTCTTGCCTTTCTTGCTGTTGCATTTACGGTGTCCAGCAGTGTAGTATTATAATAAAAGCAAAAAAGAAAAAAAAACATGAGTTTTTAATATTTTGATGAATTTTACTTTGTGAAACGTTATTTTGGTCTTATAGTGTTTATCCTACCCCCCTCCATTATCTTATTTTTGTGGTCTGAATGAAATATCTATCATATGTTTGTGGCATTGCGGGAAAAAGATTGAGTTCCCCTGAGCTAGCCTTTTCAAAATTAACCGGCAAACTACCTTGCAACAATGATGCGTTGAATGAGATGAACAGACTGAGAAACCTGACCAGCGATAACTAAAAGTAAAAAAAATAAATTAAAAGTAAAAAAGAGCTTTTTTAAAAACAAACTTTATTTAAATGCTCTAAAGAGAATAAAATAAATTTTTCTTTTAAAATATTTTTTACTATCAACTTATAACCTCTTTACACAATTTATGATATAAAAGCTTGTCGCGAGATTTACCTGTGTAGATAAACGAGCAAATTAAATAGCTTGATCTGATTTATTTTAATTTTTTAAATTTTCAAAATAAGTAAATACGAGTACTCAAACTCTAAAAACTCATTAAAAAAAGGGTTATTAAAATTATTAATTAAGAAAGGGCTCACGAGGAAGCCAGATTTTTTTCAGCAAGTAAAATATTTTTATCCGTACCCGCAATAAATCAAGTGTTATCTGTAATAAACCTCCTAAAAATCATTCACCTCCATGCTATGCCAATACTTACAAACCGCACTTATTTATCATCATCATTTCTTCCCCTTTTTTAAACTTTTAAAGTTTAAACGAACTTTTGGCTGACCCTGTGCAAATACACACACACACATGCACACACACACACATATATATATATATGAAGTCTCAAATCAGCAGCAAGAACTTTTGAATAAAAACAGGGTTTATTCATCCAGTGACCTACACATCTTTTCCTTGAGAGAAACAAACGCCAAGTGATTGAAAATATTAATTGAGATGAATACTTGTTTCAAAAAGCCAAATAACACTTATTATTTCTGTTTTTGATTGGAAAGTAAAGCAAGGAAGAGTACATACGAAGACCATAAAATTTAATGAGTTTGATTATGTTAAGGAAGACAAAAGTTAAATGGTAAGTAGGAGATTTAGATATAAGTTAATTAATCTTAAATATATATATATATATATATATATATATATATATATATATATATATATTAGTCAAAATTTTCTGCTAAAGAGAGATGAATAAACAATAATTACCAAAACTGAAAAAATCAGATAATATTAAGAAACCGATAATGCTAATAAAACTGAGATAGCCAGACATCAGATTTTCGAAAGATTAGAAATGAAAACAATAGAACTTACATAAAATATAAAATATGGAGATGCTACAGTATTATAAACATTGCGATATATATATATATATATATATATATATATATTTGCATTCTTAGCAGCATAATTTACCTTTCTCTTATGTAATCACTTTTAGGTATCATCGGCTGTATATGGTGGGTGTTCTGGATCATATTTATATCTGAAACTCCAGAAGAACATCCAAGCATTTCTGAAGAAGAAATTTCACTCTATTATCAAAACAGAAGATGACAAAGTGGCCCATATGGTAAATCAAAAGGATATTTTCGGAAAATAAGCAAAATAAAAACACATAAAAATGAAAAGAAAAAAAATTACATCTAAATCTAATGAATTACGTCTACATCTTGTTATTTCTAGAGAATTATTAATTTAACATTAATCTTTAGTCGAAAAATTGAAGTTATACAATATTAAATACCTTTAATGAAAATTTGTAAAATAGTTTATTTATTTGTAGGAAAGGAATATGTAAAAAATTAAATATTACTCTACAGAGCAATAACTTATTATCCGTAAACTCTAGATTTATTCTTATTTGTGTTGTTATAATATTTAGGATGGCTTTATTCCATTCTATTGATTTTCTTTTTCCTAACGGTCGTAAATTTATTCATTAGGTGATATTTTTTGTGCAAATTGATGAAAACTGTAGTAAACTACACTACTTGTTTACAGTGCAAATGTAGCTCTTAGGTAGTTTTAATTAGAAAGTCGGTTCACGTGGCTTATAGGTAGCGCACACACACTTCGTAATCATAGCGTGGTTACGGGTTCGATTCCAACTGAAGTCGATAGATTTTCTAGATGCGGAAACCATTGGCACGTATGTTATATGATTGTGCTGCATGTAAAAGATCCCTTGAGTAACAACTTTGTTCAGGTACTCTTGGCAAAATTGAATCACGGGAAATTTCAGCATCCGATGAGAGCATGAATTAAATTAATGCTACCGTTCAAAAGTTTGGTAGCGAGATCCGCCACTAGATGGTGCCACCACTGAAATGGATCTCACGTTTTGGGACTTACCGTGTCTGTAAGGGCCTAGTTGCTAATGTGCAGCCCATTGGGAAAAAAAGGGTTCAATAAGAGAGTAAATGAGTTTTATGTCTTCTTCACGACATGTAATTCCTCATATGATGTCTATCTTTGATTTCATTTGGTATAAGACGAAACACTGTGTGTTACGAAAGTCTAGATCGCAATTTCTGAAATCTTTATAGCTATAAACTGTTATTTATTCTATTTCTTGTAGTTCTCTGAATCGAACGTAATTTATTACATCTCTCGATTTAAGAAATAGTTTTAATAAAATTTTACTTTAATTAAAGAAAATAATTTGTGATACCCCCTCGACCCGAGGGTACCATCTCTTCCTCTATGCGACCTAGATTTGTAGGCGGAAATGATTGATGACTCAATTTAGCCATAATCGAACTAATTTATTATTATTCCAATATATTGATCCAAACAACACGTCTTACTATTGGGATGCAATCAGGAGTGATATAACATATTTCTCAATTCTAAGTAAATAGCGCTCGGAATCCTAACCCCTTATCTTTGTGAGAAGTTATCCTAAAAATCTCTATCTGCTTTAAATTCCTTAATACGCTAAAGCCCGTTCTATAATCACGCTTCTATGTTTAATGTCTTATTAACAGCTCACGGCATTCAGCATCTCAACTTCCTTTCTCTTTCTTCTATTCTATCACACGAATACTAAAGCTCCAATATATATCTATTAACTATTCTGCATATTGCGGTTTCTTTGAGAGGATTGGATTGAAATAAATCAATTCTGGCCCCAAAGATTACCGAAGAGGATTATTGTGAAAACACGATAAAGCCCCGTCATAAATTTTTTAAGCTTTTCTCGGGATTGTTTGCTATTAGAGGCTGGAACACATTGTTCCTGATCAAACAAATAGTTACATCTCATAAAAATTCAGAAATAAAATCATCCTCTTAAAATGAACGAAAACAAACATTTCACGAACCAAACTCTTGTACTTAATTTTATTGCGTGTAGGATAGTAAATATAGGGAAAGAAAGAAATACCTTTATGAACTTAAGTTTATGATAAGTGCAGTTTGTAGAAATAAAGCTAAAAAGGTTATGTAAACATAAAGCCTGTTTAATAAGAAAAAGACACAGAACATAAAGTAGACTAAATGTATTACAGTAAGTAATAAAAATTAGGGAACATGCCCCCTGAAGGAATGGCAGAAATCATCTTTTTCTTCCCCTTCTTTAATCGTACAAAAAAACAACTAAAATAACAAAATACAGTTTATATGGAGATACAGATAACCCATGTATTTCAAGAATTCATTTTAACACGGTTCGATAATAGAGTAAAACCCGCATACAACACGAAATTTAATAAAATTATTAAAAACTCTAATTTAAATAATGTGACAAAAAATCTCCGTACAATAGCGTGTTAAAGATTTTAAGCATGAAAGACACTTCATTTGACATTTTTAATTCGAGTACGTATGTACTCTCAGATTTTCCTATAGAGTTTTACGAACTATTAATACTTAAGTGTTTTTTAAAACTTTAACTTTAAAGTGTTCTCAAAATTAAAACTTTGACTCTCCTGGCTACTGAATTTAAAATGTTCAGGTGAATATCAAGTAACTCAATCTTTTTTTTGAGGAAATAATAATCAAATTTTTATTGTGATGATTATAATAAATAGAGCTTAGTAATGACGAAAAAACATTTTTAAAATTATATTTACACGCATTACTTCTTAAGAAAAATTTTAATTGAGATATTTAACTTAATTATACAAATATAATAGAGCATGCTTTTAATATGTATAATTTTTGGAGGCTAACATTTACTTCGCATTAGTTCTTTATTTCGTATAACACGAATTCACATAACACGGTATTTTTTGCAAAATAACTTCTGTGTTATATGAAGATTAACAGTGCATGTGTTTGCCGTGAACTGCACGCAATGCAGTCAGAACTAGACATTGTGAGGACCATGGTCACCAAACAATTGCCGTCGTTATTATGTATTTATAATTATATTTGAATTTCCGCGGGAATGATTTCCACTATTGACTGTATATTGCGACATTTGATGAGATGTAGTTTAACGAAATTGGTCGAGGGTATAATATGTAAGTATTCTTTATTTGCATTTGTCTCTAAAATTGTATGCGTTTTTGTCAGTAACGTAACTGAAAATATTAGAGCCCTCCTTCAAAGTCAGGTTTTTGGCCTCAAGGCCAAATACAAACTTGGAGTCATTCAGACTTTGAGCCTCCTATAATCTCTGGGTCCCCAGCAATGTGGGGGTGTACGTTACGCCACTAGTTTTTGTATTGTAGAGTATGTATTTAATTGTATAAGGTCCTTCTCTCTCAAGTAATCCAGTTTTTCTTCACTATATGTCAGAACATTTCTACTTACTCTTTTTTAGTAAATCTATTACCAGCAAATTTTCTTTTCCCAGAAGCTGATTTGATATTTTTGTTACCCATTATAAGAAGGTAACGCAAAAAGCGGAATATCAAGGAACAATAAACAATAAAAAAATCTATGCAATTAAAGCGAAAAAAAGTTAAGAATTTAGAAGAAATGTAAGAGCAAAATTTGTAAGACGCAAACCAAAATACAAATATGTCAGGTCATAAGACACAGATGTTGCCATTCACGTACGTCAAATTAAAAGATTAAAACTATTTCCAATCAATAAAATAATTTTAAAAAATATATATTGTTTTTAAATTTATAATTAGCTTATTAAAACTTTGAAAACTAGCGGTAAAAAACATGGTTAAAAGACAACTTTTTGATTTCGATTTCACTGCTTCCGGTTTCTATTGACAGCTGCAGTAATATTTTAAGCACGTGTAACTCTTTTCTAATAATTGAACAGATATAATAAATTCTATTGTAATAAAAGACACATTTATAAAGCTAATTATTTTTAATTTTAAATTGATAACATAAAAAGAGAAAATGGGAATTTTGATCCAAAATGACATTTTCAATACAGTAAGCATGTTTTTATTTATTTTAAGGTGACAAAACTTTATTCCTATTTAATTTTATCATGTTGTATGTGTTTCAGTCCGTTCATGTACCTTGGAAAAAAATTTTCACGTCAGTACCGATGCTCGGTCTTCTTTTTGGACACATAGGAAGTTATTTTGGTTTATCAGTTCTGATGACAGAAATTCCCGCTTACCTCAATTCAGTTCTACATTTCAGCGTTGAAGCGGTAAGTATATCGGGACTTGTAAAAGTTCAACAATTAATAAACATTCTAATAATTATTTTCTCTTTAAATGATAGCTCTATACCAGGGGTGGTAATCCTTTGTGGATCGAAGTGCCATTTTTTCTAAAGAAGCGTTTATTGAGGTATAGACGTGCCGTAAAATAATTTTGATTTGTGATTATTGGGAAAATAATAAAACTAAATACTGACAACACAAAACTCTACTTACTACGAAAAATACCTTTTGCACTGAATTGTTATAAATTTTTTAGCTATACGTAAAACTCAAATTAAAGTAACATTGGTGTGACTTCTGTTGTTGCAGATGGGATGACAAATAACTTATATTAGGATTGTTAGATTTTACTTTTTGCCAAAAAAATGCTAAATTGGAGTCGTCTGCCAAACGGTTTCGAAGTAATTAATTATTTTTGCTGTGGCTCACTTTTTTGACAAGAGGGTTTGTGATTTGCTCCAAAATACCGTTTTACGGACGATGTTCTGCTTACCATTATTCCAGAACATAAAACACTCACCGTTCTTTGTCGCCTTTACTAATAAGTCCATGTTTCTCGGTCCATCCAATTTGAAATTCTCTGTTACACTTACCATCGTGCACTTTTTGTTCTTTTGATGATCTAGCCATGTTAAATAACAGTTAAAAATCGTAAATATAACACAGGTAAACTTTAAAATACAGTTGCATCAATGGAACTGTCTATGCGTAGACAAACTTTACAGCATAAGCGAGTGCAGTCTATGGCGTAACTAAGGCAAGACAGTAACAAACGAGTTTGCTCCCCGCGACCCATCACTCGTGTTTGTTCATAATACTTCATAGTGAACTTCGAAATTTTGAAAGAAAATACAAATCATTTTGATCACTGGCGTGCCAAAAATATTGTGTCACGTTCCAAAAATGGCACGCGTGCCAGTGGTTCGCCATCCTTGCTCTATACCAGTGTTTCTCAAAGTGTGGGGCGCGCCCCCTGGGGGCGCGATGACCCTACAAGGGGGCGCGAGCGTATCGAAAATTTAAAGATTTTTTAAAAAAATAACCGGAAAGAGAAGTAAAACAAAATGCTTTCTTCCATAATAAAAAAAAATACACACAACAACACACTGGCATAATTTATATTTATTATCTAGCTTTTTTCCGTCATCAAATAGCTATCTTTGATCCCAAAACCAAATTAAAGAAAAAAAACCTTTTGTTTTATTTGCTGTTTTTCCTCAATGAGAGATTTTTTTATTACGTTTTAACATAAAATATTACTCGTTAAAAGAAAAACGAAACCCAGACCCTGAGAAAATTCTAAGAAGATAAACAATTCACCGCTGCAATTATTATTGAAATACTGTACATTAGTTGTAGAAAAGAAAAGGAAGTCATGATTCACTTTTCAGCCAGGCTGCAAAGTACGTTCAGTTCAGTTCAGGTTTTGTGGGATATGGAGCAACAAAGGCTATGATCCCCTAAAAAAGACAGATGTTTCTTAAAAATTAGTAGATGTCAAAATATTTCAGTTTCTGGATAAAAATCTGAATGTTAATTTGACCTTCAATCTTATGGTATGGTTATTATCAATATTAGTTCCCTCCCCATCTTTCATGTGTTTGCTTTTCGCTTAAGGAAATTGTAAATAATTGAGTTTTGCGATATTTGGAAAAGAATTGATTGGTTTAACATTTCTGTAGGATAATTGAAAAGTGTCTGATTTGCGTCCTTTATTATGGTCTTGTACTTTTGAATCATTTTAGTTCAGTTTTATTGGATTTTTCTCAAATCATCAAAGAATTGAATAGTCCTTGAAAGAAGGTAAGTATACTTTCTATAAATTAAAATATTCACTAGAATTCCGATTTGTATCGTGTACAGTAAAAATAATTCTAAACAAATGACTGGGGTGACTGAGTCCCCCCCACTACCATTAATGTTAGTATCGAGTACGCGCCTGCTCCCGGGTTAAACTTTTTGAAGTCTTCTCGCTTTAAATGTTAAAAAGTAACACAATTATTCTTCATCGGAATTTTATATTCTTTTTCATAATTTAACATTAAATCTAAATGCTAATTGTGTGAGGTTTAAAATTACAGTTCTTTTAATCAGTTATTTACAATTATAGCATTTATCTAAAAAAAATCATTTTACATTTTTGTATACAATGTCGTGCACACAGTTTTACTCTCCTTACAGTTCAGCTATTATATCAAGAATAATGTTTTATTTTTTAAAAAAATGAACTCGTGCGAAGAGTCGGTGTTTCAGCCAGTATACGTTTAATGTATCAGTACTGAAGAAGGTATTTTATAAATAATTTCTTATTATTAAATTTGGCCGCGGTAGCCGAGTGGCATAGGTATCAGATCGTGGCTTGCCTTGTCACGAGTTCGAGCCCAGTACCACTAAAGACCCGCCGTGTAGGGCAGCGTTGCACGTTAAATCTGTCGAGAGCTGAAACGTCCTCCCGTTGGTGTGGTGTGGTAGTTAGGAGAGGGGTGCCAGCTCAGGTGTCATCCACGTCACTTGACCATGGTTCAAAATTACGTGGTCCGTCGTGAAAAGCCCTCGTGCAGCTGAACAGTGCGACGTTAATATTCAATCAATCAATCTTATTACTAAATTAAGAACAAGTTTAATAATTATTAGGGACTTTCACGGGCTTTTCTTGTAGAGGAAAGTTTTTCAAAGGAAGGTTTTAATATCAGAAATTGACACTTAAAGAGTTATTTTTCTATATTTAGCTGAGATCTATATTTTGTCTTCAAGGCATCCACTGCAGAAAATCCGGTTTGCAAAAGGTAGGATGTTGAAAATGGTAATAGTATATGAAGTGCTTTTTGTTTTCAGTACAGATAATTCCTCATCCACCTCTACCCCAAATTCAAAGAGCGATTTATTACAAAATTGCCTTTTAATTTTTCACTGCATGTGAAATCTATGAAGATCTCTTCTTCGGAAGTTGAGAGCCCTTCTGGAGTATCTTGAAATAGATCCCTAATCCACTCGTAACTTGCTACCAAGCTGTCCTCATCCAGAAAATACTTTTAAAATTCTTTGCCAACATAGCTAAATGATTTTACATGTTTTAAAAACAACTTTCACATGTTGTTCTACAGATTTGTAAGTTTTAACACATATCGAGCTGGGGCTTTTTTCCATCATTTACTTCAGTAGTGGTAAATCCAAAAATTTAAGTATTTTTGAGAAGATCGCCTTGATTTAATTTTCGGAACCATGCTCGTTCGTCTGTGTACTTGTTGATTCTTTATTATGGTCGAATGTTTGCTTACGACTTAAAAATGTATGTATGATATTGTTTTAATTTACTGCCGTAAATACTTAATTACCGTGAATTACAATTAACGTGGAAATTTAAAAAAATGTACATTCAAGCTAGATTCGATAGCTATAGGAGTATCGACTCGACCAAAACTGACTGGAATTGTACGAGGAAAAGCATTTTTACATGTTTTGCGCAGACGTCCGATAGGTTGCCCAGACTCACGCAAACGTACCCTATAATGCCAGATGTGATGGATATGATAGAGAGCGACATTGACTAGACTATTTTTCTAAAACATTTGTGCTTTAAAAAAAAAATGCTGAAGGAAATAAATCTTTAATTAAATACATCATTTTGCGATCTGTTCCAATTTAAAAATTAGAGAAAGAAAAAAATAACATAATTCTTTAAGTAATATATATATTTTAAAGTAATTTTCTTAAAATATATATATATATATATATATATATATTACTTAAAATATACACAAAATTTAATATACTTATCGTATTAATTTGTACGGTTTATAATTAAGATCGTATTGTAACTTTAGCGTCTCTCTCTCAAAGTGCATTTTTATTGCAGTAAATACATTATTGTTGTACAGGGACGAGACAAAAATTATGATTGAAAATTGGGTCGCCAGTATTGAAAGTTTGAGAAACACTGCTTTTAATGTATGAGTGGCGCACAGAGTATTTTAGGACTAATTAATTAATACTGAATTAAGAACAAGTTTAATAATTATTAGCTACTTCCATGGGCTTGTCTTACAGAGCAAATTTTTCAAAGGAATGCTTATGATTAGAAATTGACCCTCTGAGTTCATTTTCTATATTTAGCTGATTTTCTATATTTTTTGTATTCTAAGCAACCACCGCATTTTGTAATATGTTCCAATTTAAAAATCAGAGAAAGGAAAAATAACTTAGTAATTATCCTATTACTTAACTTTTTTTTGCTTAAAAGTAACATATATAAAATTTAATACTTATGTCATGAATTTGTACGGTTTATAATAAATATTGTTGCTTTATCGTAAAAGTGCATTATTATTGCATTCAGTAAATTATTATGTATAAGGGGGGGCGCGATAAAAATTGTGATTGAAAAGGGGGCGCCAGTATTGAAAGTTTGAGAAGCACTGGCATAGACCAATGACTTTACATAGCCCAACAGAAAATAGTCTAGCGGTGTTAAATCACGAGATCTTGGAGGCCAATTCACAGGTCCAAATCGTGAAATTAGGCGGTCACCCAACGTGTCTTTCAATAAATCGATTGTGGCACGAGCTGTGTGACATGTTGCGCCATCTTGTTGGAACCACAGCTCCTAGACATCATGATTGTTCAATTCAGGAATGAAAAAGTTAGTAATCATGGCTCTATACCGATCACCATTGACTGTAACGTTGTGTCCTTCATCGTTTTTGAAGAAGGATTCCACCTGCCCATAAAGCGCACCAAACAGTCAGTTTTTCTGGATGTAACGGTGTTTCGACATACACTTGTGGATTAGCTTCACTCCAAATGCGGCAGTTTTGTTTGTTGACGAAGCCATTCAACCAGAAGTGCGCTTCATCGCTAAACAAAATTCGCTTATGAAAATCGGGAACAACAGCAATCTCGTTTTGGGCCCATTCGACGATTCTACGCCTTGCTTGATGATCGTTTTGATGAATTGCCAAACCAAACTGAGAATAAATCACTGACAGCTGTTATATCGGTCTCTATCTTGAAAGTAATGCCAACTTAAGGCTACACGGTACCATTTTTCAAAAAAAAAAAATTTTAGAGACAGTTACAGTAAAAATAATTGATGTTTTATTTTTAGATTATATAATTAAGCTAATTCTGTAAGCAAAATATCAGTTTGACCAGCCATTATTTTACAAATTTTAAAAATTAGGAATTTTGAAGTTTTTTCAAACTCTTATAAAATACTCAATTTTTAAACTTTTTTAGTAATTTTAACTTATTTATGATTCTTAGATTATTACAAACAATATTCAGTATGGATTTGAAAATCTATTCCCTTGTTGATTTTTAATAATTATTTTTCTAGAAAACCTGAAAACACGAAAATTTTTAAAATATCAACTTTTAGCATTTTTAGAGAAATAACTAGAGTTCTCAGCTCTAAATCCATACTAACTTTACAGAACATACATTTG
>BMAU01006475.1:0-126063 GCA_019973935.1 Trichonephila clavipes | reverse complement strand
CAAAATACTAACTATTGAAAGAGTAATTTTAAGTTATTTCATCGTCATTGATTATTTCCCCCTTCCAAATTTTTTTCAGCCTTCTTTCCTCTTTTACTAAATTTATGTTGGTAATATTTTCTTTTTAAATTCTGTCAATATGAACATGAATCCCACTTTCAGTATATAATTAAAAACATACATGAAATAAAAAATGCATTTAATATTACTTTCTTTTGTGTTCCTTAAATGTCTTAAGTAATAAATATTATATAAAGTAAAGTAATGCAATAAACATCATTAAAAACAATTGCATAACACTAATGATCAGGAATGAAATTAAGAGTACCATATAGCATAACAATGGACATTTCTCCTGTTAGAATACACATTATGTTAATTATTCAATCTAAGTTAAGAATCTGTGTATCCACAGAGATAGAGATTATCATGTTTTGTGCATCAATTTGTACTATCCTGGAAGTAGCACATGGATATAGCATTTAAAAACCAGTTTAATGAAATTACCTGAGTCACTCTTTATATAAAATGCTTCAGTTAACAAAATTCAAAAGTTTATATCCTCATTTTAAAGGTAAGTAAACTGTCCCACATTCACAGTATTAATTGATATTGTTGCCTTCTCCAGAAATTTAATTTTTTAATATATATAAACAATCTCTAAGTTTCTTTTTAAATATTCAAATCAATTTAAACATGGGCAAGTAAATCATTTTCATGTTATCATTAATCAACTAGACAGAAGATTAATTCTTCAAAGGGCTATGTGTTCCATAAAACAAACCCAGCTACATAACAGTGCATGTAAAATGATAGAATATAGTATCAAATCTTAACATGATTCTCTAAAAACCTGATAAGAGATGGAATACGATCTGTGTGTTATTTTTTTTGTAAATAAGCTTTTGCTATTTTCCAGTTTGTCATTTTGGCTTGGGAAAAAAGCCAGATGAATTTAATGCCATGCAGTTTAAAGAAAATTCAGCATTACAAAAACCTTAATTTGTGCTCTATTTGCTTCAAAGAATTAGTTTTGCTGATTTCTGTTATTAAAAAATGCAGGTAAATCTTGTACAAATTTTATCTTACTTTCAGGTTTAATTATTTAAATCTACATGAAAGCCTTAAACTTTTAAAAACCTACATAACCACTAAAGGAATTTGTTAAAGTAATTCCTCTGTTTAGCAAACCTTATAAAAAGATAAGAACTTTCTATAATTTGACAGTAAAATTAAAAACTTAGCCTAATCTGTTTTTCTATAATGCTGAAAAACTGGACGTGGATTTTGAATAATTTTTCAGAATGTTAAATGTTACAATGGCAATATTACATCTTGATTTCACTATCCTGTTGAAAATATGAATTTTTTTTAATTTCTTTTTTCAGATGGAATTGAACCTTTTTTTTTACACTTTGTTTCTAATACGCTGAAATAATATTTAACTTAAATGTTAGAATAAATCTCACATTCAGAATTTTACGGGTGCAATATGATTAATTGGGTGTTATAATCACTGGAACTTAATATGAATTACAGGAATCCATGCAATGTTTTAACAAATAGACAGTTTCAGAAAACACTAAAAATTCATGATAACTGAAAGTTTTACTTATAAATATTCATTTGATCAGTTATTGACTAATTAATTTTAAATATACAAAATATGTTATTAAATATAATAATTTGTATAAAAGATGTGTTATATTGTAAACTTTATTGCAAAAAATTTGGCAGTTTTTCTCGCCAAATAAGGGAGCCATGCTAGGATCCAACCATAAAAGTGATATATTGATTTAGTGTAAAAATTATTTTATACTTGGAAACTGAACAATGTGTTCCACGAAAATATTTTGAGTGACAACAAGATCTTTCAAAATATGCATACAAAAAGCATAAGCACATTGAAAATACTGTACATTCCTACTACCAATTTGGTGTTATGATGAATTGTACATTTGCTGGACTTGTTGGAAGCATTAAAGGGTAATTGCCCCTTTGATTATTTTAAGAAGAAAAAATTGAAAGTTTTGATATACAGTGGGGCCACAAAAGTGTTTGTACACTTGCAATTTGTTATAAAATTTAATGTTTTCAACTAATGAAAATTAATATATTGTAATTGTAAATTTTTTGATACCTGTAACTTGTTCTATAAATATATTTTGTTTGTATCAACAAAAAATACCAAATTACCTAATTCAGTGGCTGATTTACACCTCCACACAAGAGCATTTCCATCTCCATGTTTATTGATCCAACTAGATTCTTGGGATTAAGTTTCAGAAGAATAAAAATTGACAGCAAATTGATTGGAATGGTAGATAATTAAACATTTTTGATTCCGATGGGCCTATAATAGCTTTTAAATAAAAAAAATAAGGAGTTCAATTCCATGAATTTATGTGGAACAAGAACTCTTCCACCTCCATGCTTCAGCATTGAAGTGAAGGTGTTCTGGCGTGGGGGTGTAAATTGGCCTCAAGTAATTTGGTATTTTTTGATGGTATTGTGAATCATGATCTCTATTTAAATATTTTAAAGAGAAATTTTAAATTATCTGCCCGAAATTTGTATATTGGAGACGACTTAATTTTTAAAAGGGTAATGACGCCAACCGCACTGCTCTCAATGTACACCACTGGTGTCTCTATAACTGTTCCCAAATTATAAAAACACCTCCTGTAAGATTCACCCGGAAGTTATACCTTATAGGTGGTATCAGCCATCGAGGAGAGAGAGAGGAAGGAGGACAAAAGTGAAGAAGAGAGAGAGAGGGAAGGGAACAACATGGCGAAGCGATAATAGGACATGGCAGAATGAGCGGGATAGTTGAGGATGATAAAACAAAATGGTGTTAACAGCTTAAAAATTAATGCAAATGTATATAGTTAGTTTTTCTTTTTATGTTGCTTTCTTTGTGTTGTGTGTGGCTGTCTTCGGAATAAAACTCTTTAGCCATTGAAGAAGTAGTGACCTTCCATTGTAAAATTCCGATTTTGGATAAATGTTGAAATCTTCATTTGAACGAAAAGAACCTACGTACTAAAATTCCTTAGTGGCGCAGTCAGAGGATGTCATCAAAAAGCCAGGTAAGAGAGAGGAGTTCACACTCACAAATTAAAGCTATTATTGTTTGTATTGTTATGTAAAGAGTGCATTATCAATAGCTGCAGTTGTTTAGAATAGATAATATGTTATTTTAGTAGAAGTAAAATAAATTACAGTTTAACTTATCTATGTTGATTCATTATAGAATGTCTAAAATAACAAATATTGGTAAGGTGAGTTATTAGAATCATTAAATAATCACCGCGAGAAATATTTTAGTTTTCCATCAGAGGAAATATATTGTTCGGGTGAGTCATTATAATCATTAAATGATCATCACGAGAAATACATAGTTTTCTGTCATAGAAAACATTTTTCTTTGATTAAAATGAGAAATATTTTAGTTTTCCGTCAGAGAAAAACATTGTCCGGTGTGAGTCATTATAATCATTAAATGACCCGCGAGAATATTGAGTTTTTCTGTCATAGAAAATATTTTTCTTTTGATTTAAGTTGAGAAAACATTTTTCTTTTGATTTAAGTTGGAAATATTTTAGTTTTCATCAGAGAAACATTGTCCGGTGTGAGTCATTATAATCATTAAATGATCACCGCGAGAAATATGTAGTTTTCTGTCATAGAAAATATTTTTTCTAATTAATAGTATATTCTATTCCAAGAGGTAAAAGTACATTTGGGTTTCATCAGAAACATTATGCATATTGGATATATATTTTTTATTGAACATCAGTTCAAATACTTATTTTGTTTCATCAGAAACATTTAAAAAAATTATTTAATATATAATTATAGTGAACACCAGTTCAAATAATTAGTGTAATTCACTCAGAAACGTTACGAAATATTGGTACATATTATTTCTTTTTCGATTGAACATCAGTTCATGTATTGTTTGTGTCAAATCTAAAACTTTATAAAGTGTTAGAATACAACTATATATTTTAATTGAACATCAGTTTATATAATTGTTGGGTGAAAATATAAAATTTTGTTGAGTTTAAGTATATTAATGACTAGAAAAGAAAGTATGTTTTATTCAAACCTCAAACTGATGAATGATTTATGGTAGTAAAATATTACTAAATTGTATACACATAAAATCAAATGTCAGTTAAGCAGAATATGTAATATGTATATATATATATATATATATATATATATATATATATATATATATATATATATATATATATATAAAAAGGATATATTTATTGGTTTTTTATGTGAAATGTACATTATTTGTTGAAAGATTTATTAATTATTTCACTCTCAACTGTATAATATTTGTGGTTTTTTTAAAGAAAGAAGAGAATATATCATATATTCATTTTCTTTTCTGTATGCGTATGATGACTCATTATGAAAATAAGATTTTAACCATTGCTGAGTACTGAAAAAATAAATGAAAAGTGAATGATTGCTCAAGGCCATAAGCTGAAGTGTGCCTTTTTTTTATTTTTATTATTAGAGTAAAGTGTAATAACGTATTTTTTTCTTTTGAATACTTTAAAAAGATATTATGTCTGCCAAGTAGAACTTGTATTTATGAGTATATGATTTTTTTGGTGAAGTATCAGATGTCAAATATGTTTTAGATTACTGATAATTTTTATTTTGGCTAAAAGGTTGATTCTCTTTTTATCTTTATTTTATTTATTTTGTGAAAATGATATGAACACAGTGTTTATTTTTCATTATGAGTTATGAAAATCTTTAGTTACAAATTTCGAAAATTGAGAAATTATTTTATGCAACAGAAATCTTTCTTATTATTGTAGTAATAATATTTAGTTGAATTTAATTTTGGTCTTTCATATGTGCTAAATTTATCATCAAGGTATAAATTTGCAAATTTTATGCTTAAGAAATACAAAATATTTATTTTTTTTTTTTTTAAAAAGTCCCACCTTGATTAATTAAGCATACTGTTGTGTTGGGAAATTAGAGTGTTAATGATTGGTTTAGGATAACTATAGTAAGGGGCGAGAGGGCATTTTAGGAAAGGGATTAAGGTAGACCTACAATATATGGCTACGGAAATGGGGTTGAAGATGTCCTTGGGATGAGTGTTTGAGTTGAGATGCTATCTTGAATAGTGAATACTTCGACGAGGAGTTTGTAGAGAATTTTTAAACACTATTATATAGGGGAACGCGAGAGAAAAAGAAGAGATAGAATTGGATGAGAGGAAAACGAAAGAAAGAGAGAGGAATTGGATGAGAGGAAAAGGAAAGAAGAGGGAATTGGCTGAGAAGAAAAGAAAAGAACAGATAGAATTGGCTGAAGAAAAAGAAAGAAGAGATGGAAATAATAGCGGAAAGGAAGAGACGGGGCCGATTTCGAGCAGAGGATGAGGGATGTCGAAATGGAGTTCGAAACCCAGAAAAACTAATCAAAAACTAATCATTTCACAAGAGCATGCCTAGACAGAAGTGTCCACAGATAGAGGCAAAATTGGGAATGAAGTGAGATCAATCTTAGCAGTGAGACCAGACTCACACAAGGTTGAAGTGGAGGATAGACTCAAGGCTGAATAGGAAGCCAAAGCAGTGGTGGAAGATGGAAGAAGAAAGAATGAACGAGAGAATAGCTTTGGAAGAAGAAAAATAAGTGTTTGAAGAAAGAAAGATGTCTTGTGGAAGAGCAGATGCGGCATGTTCAAGAGGAAAATAAAACGAGCATGAAAGAACAGAAGTACCCAGAAGAAAGGTGTAAAGAATGAGCGAGCAAAATCAATTGATAAATAAAGAGGAAGAAAATTGTCAGATGAAGAATTGGAGGTAACCCAAGCAATCGAGAAGGTTCTTGTGTTCAAAGGTGAACAAGTTCAGACGTGTAGTGTGGATCAATATGCTGTAGCACAATCTGTTTTTTGGAGAAAGAAAGGGAAGAGAGAGAGAGATATCAGTTGATGTGATAAAAAGAAAAAAGATGATCATAATCAAGTAATCCTTAGCAAAGAGGCGAATTGACTTTAATGAGGATGAAATTGAAGAAAAGCCGAAATTCTCTAAAAGAAAACGCAAAAATTTAAACACAATGACAGTTATGAGTTACTACAAAAGTGAATCTAAAAGCCTCCAGCAACATGGTACTTATTCCCAGCACTGGAGTTTTAGAGGTGAATATTTGCAGAATAAAAGTGAAATGGGAAAAATTTGCTTGGAAACTGATGGATTTTTATCAAGCGAGATGGTACTGTGAAAAATACGACGATCATTGCGAGAAAATCGAATGATAAGACAACGATTTCGATTTAAATTGAGAACACACGACAACATCTACTGGGACGGGAAGGTTAGGGGTGAAACCCAACCCCTAGACTTTAAGATCGTTGACCCAGCGTGGTTGAAGAAGGGAGTTGCACGTAAATTGGGGAAGAATGAAATAGAATTTCAGAAATGTTGTTTTAAACAACGTGCAAAATCGAAAGTGACCATTCGAGGAAACAAAGCCTCGCCTCGCTTATATTGCGACCGAGGAAAGAGGCAGTGGCAGACATAATCATAATGTATCTTTACTCTCATTAATTTTTTTTTTTTGTTTTTGCTAATATTGTATATGTATACATGGTAACCGTTATTTTCGGTTAAAAGTGAAATTTTCATAGTGCATTTGGAAAATGTCTAGTATTAGTTGATTTATGAATGAATATGTAGGAGAAAATGAATCTTAATTCTTTCTTATTAATTTTTTTGTTAATGTTGTATGTGCATGTATGATAACCATCAAATTCAGTTAAAAATGAAATTTTCATGTGTATTTGGAAAACGTCTATTATTGATTGATTTATGTATGAATATTTTGAGAAAAAATGAAGCCTAATTCTTCTTAATTTTTTTTTTTGTTAATGTTGTATGTGCATGTATGATAACCGTCAAATTCAGTTAAAAGTGGAATTTTCATAGTGTATTTAGAAAGTTTTATTATTGATTGATTTATGCATTATCTGTTTTGGAGTATAGCGTATACTTATTCTTCTTATTGTTTTTTTTTGTTAGTGTTGTATATGCATACGTCAACTTTAGTATTCATTTAAAAGTGGAATTTCCGTTTGCTAGGAAACCGTCTATCATTGACTTATTTACGTATTTAAAGTATTATTTTACCTGTGTACTCTTGAACTAATTAAAGAATGTTATTGGAGTAGCTTGATATATTCATTGTAAGATGGTGCACTCTCTCTAACTGAGGTTTGAACATTATTTGTGTGTGTGTGACTAATCTCTTTCTTGTAGCACCTGGTCATTGAAGATGACACATGTGCTTCCGTTGGTGGGGCATGTAAGATCTGCCCGAAGCTTAAAAATCTTTATAGGTGGTGCGGCCATTGAGGAAAGAGGGAGGGAGGATAAAGTAAGCAGAGAGGAAGTGGAAACAATACGGCGGAGCGATAAGATGATGGCAGGAATGAGTGGGATAGTGGAGGATGATAGAAACAAAATGGCGTTAACAACTTAAAAATTAAATGTATATAGTTAGTTTTTCTTTTAATGTTGCTTTGTGTTGTGTGTGGCTGTCTTCGGAATAAAACTCTTTAGCTATTAAAGAAGTAGTGACTTTATTGTACCTGGATTTTGGATAAATGTTGGAATCTTCATTTGAACGAAAAGAACCTACGTACTAAAAATTCCTTAGTCCTCCTCAATCACTTTATTTAGCCCAGTAGAACATATTTGGTGAGATTTTGATGTAAAAATATGAAACATGACAAACACAAAATGGGATATAAAAACAATAATCACAGAAGAATGGAGGAAAATAAAGGCAGAAATTACAAAAACTTATTAAATCTATACCAAGACGCTTGAAAGTTGTTGTGGACACTAAAAGATATCCTACTAAGTACTAAATTAAGAAATAAATACAATATTTAAAGCCAAGTTGATATTTTTGTTAAGTGTACGAAGACTTTGTAGCGTAATTTTTTAGTAATCTTTGATTAATTTTTTAAAAAAATTAATTGTCATTCCAATAAGAACAAGTTGCAGGTTTCATTTAAAAATTATAATATATTAATTTTTATTAGTCGAAAACATTAAATTTTATAACAAATTGCAAGTGTACGAACACTTTTGTGGCCCACTGTACATGTATTTCTAGCAGAATTTTGATTTCTATTCATTATGCAGTTTTATTCTGATCAAATCTGAGAGTTGAAGAGCTGATAACTTTTCTTCTGATCGCGAGTTTTTCATCACGGATGTAATTAGGAGTTTCTGTCTTTCATTTACTTACTTAAATTCACAAGAAAACTCTCTCTATTTAAATTTATTTTACTATTTTCTTTAGTTGATTTTACAATTGTCAGACAGTCTCAATTTTTTTGTTGTTGTTTTAGATTCTTTTTTTTTTATATAACTTAAAATGCTTATAATTTCATAGTTCTAAAATTTGCAATTGTTACCATGCACTATTTAATAATCAATATTTTACGTAGAGTAGTATATTGTAAATTGGCTAAAAATATCAATTTTGCTTGTACTGACATTTTTTGTTTTGAAAATAATACCCTTCTGTGAAATATTTTTAAAAATATTTCATGAAGAAACTTCTACAGAGTATATAAACTATTCTTGACATTTTTTGTGAAGGAAATCTTTTCTCTCTTTTTTTTTGTTTTGAAAATAATACCCCTTCTGTGAAATGTTTTTTAAAAAATATTTCATGAAGAAACTTCTACAGACTATATAAACTATTCTTGACATTTTCTCTGTGATTGAAATCTTTTCTCTCATTTTTTAATTCTTAATTTTATCCAGAACAAATAGAAAAAAGAATTAGAAAAATTAACTAACATTTATACTATAGATATTTTCTTGAGTTGCTTGGTATCATGTTTTTAAATATTGTGAATGTACTTCAGTTCCTTTTAAATGTATAAAACCTCTGAACAGCATTTGCTTTCTATACAGGGTGTTTCAGCTAAGATGTTACAAACTTCTAGGAGAGGTAGGGGATAACAAGACGACTCGAAGAATATAGGCAATGCTGGGTCGGAAATGCTTTCCTAAGGCTCCACGCGCCGACAAAATTTAGGGTGCATAACTTCAACTGGTCTTAAAAACGGAAAAATTGTCGAAACGCTTTGGGTTTTGGTCAAAATTATTGTTATTATTTATTATTTCATAAAAAAATTCTGAGCAATATTGCTGCTAAAAACATCGCTAGAGGGCACTTTAGACTTTAGAACGCTAGGAAAAAATTTTCAATATTTTTTTAAGTATTTTGATGGCTTTCATAAGTTGAAACTTTAACTTGAATTTTGATACCAGATTTGGTATCCTCCGGGGAAAATTGATGTAAAAAATCGAACATTGTTCAGGGCACTTAAAGCACAAACGGTGCTAAAAACGAGTAAAATGTTGATTTCGGTGCGGTTTGCGCGAAAAGCATTCCGTTACTGACTAATTTGTTCAAAATAAATTTTGACTTGGTAGCCATTAATCAAAGCCAGAGGGCGCTTTCAGACATTGCAACTTGGAAACTCATTTGGATAATTTTGTGGTTGGGTGTAAGCCGAATAATTACTAGCAATTTTTCCTCCTAAATGAGATTCGAGTTGGTCTGTGTTGCAAAAAAAAGTAATTTTATAGCAAAAAATTTTAGTAAAAGAGGGTAAAAAACACAAGTACCAAATCACAAGAAGTAAAACACAAGGAAAACTCAAAATAGGAGGAAAAAGCTGTTTACTAACTGGTATGCATAATCATAAAAGAAAAAGTAAAGAAAAGAAGGAAAAACTGCTGTCAAAGGAGGTGTTCGAACTGACCCCCGCCGCATGTGATGCAGGCTTCACATCTTCGCTTCATGTGGAGCGTCGAACATTCGATAACATTTCTAGAGTGTTTCGTATTTCCCCGGCTGCTGCACTGATGCGTGCTACAAGTTCCTCGGCGCTGTTTACGGGTGTTTCGTACACCAAAGATTTCATTTGCCCCCAGAAGAAATAATCCAGACAGGAAAGGTCTGGCGATCGGGGAGGCCAATGCACTGGACCTCCACGGCCAATCCATCGTTCACCACATGTTGCATCCAAGTGATTCCGAACAGAAATACTGAAATGTGCGGGGGCTCCATCTTGGTGGAACTACATGGAAGTACGAGTCGCAGCGGTAACGTGTGCGCTGTCCAATAACTCTGGCAAAACTTGTTCCAAGAATATCAGGTAGCGTGGACCAGTCAGGCAATCAGGCAGAATGTAGGGTCCTATTAGATGATCCCCTAGAATGCCAGCCCATACGTTAACCAGGAAACGATCCTGTGCAGCCCGAGTACATGTTACATGTGGGTTCGCTGCTGCCCACGAGTGGCTGTTATGGGTGTTGAAAATACCCTCTCTCGAAAAAGACGCCTCATCTGTGAACAACACGGAGGCTACAAAAAGGGATTTGCAATTCGTTGCTGTAATTACCACTGTGAAAAGGCCTGACGAGGTGCAAAGTCACATTCTTTTAGTGACTGGACGCGCTGGTAGTGAAATGGATGCAGGGCACTATCATCGAGAATCCTCCAAACGCTACTGTATGAAATCCCGATTTCATTAGCGATACCGTGTAGTTAAACTGGGAGTGGTCTCTACCACATCTAGTGCAATTTCCTCGTTCAATTCGGTACGTGCCGTCAGATCTCGATTACGTGCTGCCTTTGGAATGAACCGGTCTCACATAATTGCTGGTGTAGGCGAGCAAACATGGTATGAGCAGGAGTCCGCCTGACAGGATGCCTTTCGGCGTACAACCTTTGAGCGGCTCGACCATTGCAATCTGTGGCCCCGTACGCCAGAATCATATCTGCTTTCTCTGCGTTCGTGTACTCTGCCATCGTACAGCCAGTCTGTGTGCGATGGAAATAAAGCTTCCTTCCAGCGGACTCCTTCTTATTATCGTTCTGTCCCTCTGGCGGCTAATTCAACTCTCGACGGTGAAATTTGCATATTCTGCCTTTAACACTATCTCGCTAAAATTTTCGCCGAGAACTCTGCTCGCTTTATTCACTGCCACGACACTTGCAATTCCTGGGCTACGTATCAGGCTTTCGATGGTCTTACTGCTTCAGGAAGGTATTTCGGACCACCTTTCTTATGTTATTCCGAGTCGTCTAGGTGTACTCTACATCGTTGGTGGAAGAGTACACCTAGATGACTCGGAATCACATAGGAAAGGTCGGTCGGAAATGCCTTTTACTTGTCTGAAGCACCTCTGGTTTTAAATTTGGCAACAATGTCAAAATTTGTTTTGAACAAATTAGTCAGCAAGAGAATGCTTTTCGCGCAAACCGCACCGAAATCCAACATTTTGCTCGTTTTTTAGCACCGTTAGTGCTTTAAGTGCCCTGAACAATGTTCGATTTTTTACATGAATTTTCGCCGGAGGATACCAAATCTGGTATCAAAATTCAAGTTAAAGTTTCAACTTATGAAAGCCATCAAAAAACTTAAAAATTATTGAAATTTTTTTTTTTTCCTAGCGTTCCAAAGTCTAAAGCGCCCTCTAGCGATGTTTTAGCAGCAATATTGCTCAGAATTTTTTTTATGAAATAATAAATAATAAAAATAATTTTGACCAAAATCCAAAGCGTTTCGATAATTTTTCCCGTTTTTAAGACCAGTTGAAGTTTTGCACCCTAAATTTTGTCGGCGCGTGGAGCCTTAGGAAAGCATTTCCGACCCAGCATTGCCTATATACTTCGAGTCGTCTTGTTGTCCCTACCTCTCCTAGAAGTTTGTAAACATCTTAGCTGAAACACCCTGTATATATAGATCATGTCAAATATTTATTTAAAAAAATCTTTCAGTTGTATTTGTAATAAAATAGCATCTATTTAGCTAATTATAAGAGTTTTATTAATTCATTTTGGTTAAAAGATTTCAGTTCAGCTTATTCCAGTTATTCATTGTAAGCAGTCTTTTTGTAAAATGTAGATATTTGAGGTTACAACTGCAATACATTTGCCTCGTATGCAGCTGACATTTTTTTTTATAAAAGGGCAAGCATTTTCTGTATTTGTTTGATGTCTTTAAGTAATTTGCAAAATGCAATCAATGAAAACAGGGTTTTATTGAAAAGTAAAATACTAATTGAAATACTTAAATATTTTTATTTAACTCACTCTTTTTATTTTAGTTGAAAATTGATGCATATTATTTTAAAATTAATCATTGCATAATACAATGAACAAATGGCTATGCCCCATAGTGCTGATAATTGTTCTTTGTTCCTAAAAGGGTTTATATGATCTCGTATATATTTTTTTATTTGTTTCATAATCGCTACGAATCTTTTGAATATCACAATCGCTTAACTGCAATTTTTTCCTCGCACACATTAACTTAGTTTTGACTCAATGTGGAATAAACTTAAATGTTTTAAATAATGCTTTATATTATCAAAAGGCAACACTGACTATTTACCCTCTCACTGCATAGTTATTTTATCAAAGTTGGTTCAAAAATTTTATATGGTTTTATAACGTATTCCAAATTTACGTATTGGATGTACATAGTTAAAATATACAAAAAAAAAAATTTGTAAAGGAGTTTCTATTTTAAAATATATAATTAGATCATCAAAATATGAACATAAAAACATAGACACAAGCTGCATGGGTTGCACAGATGAATAGTCGAAAAAATGCGTGCCCGTGAAAATCGCTGGTTGTGCAAATTTTGCTACATCTACTTTGCCCATGGAAATAACGAGATGTACAGCGAGAGGGTTAATTGATTAAAAATTTAGACTCAAATATCAGAACTCTGGTAAAAAAAATTCCCTTATATATAAATATATGACTTACAACTTGTTCCATTAATGGAACTTCAGCATTTAACATATAGTTTCTTTTACGTGGTTTTAAATTTTATCAGTGGTGTTTATGCTCAAAAATTAATTGGTGTGCATAATCTTTGAGAAATAGAAAGGAATTTTTAATGCTACTCAGAAATATCCAAAGTCCAACAGAAAATTTCATACCAGTGTTATATTTATGAACATTAAAATTTCTTATCTAATAATTAAAAAAAATAAATAACGATAACTCTTGTGTGTGAACAGTGTTCATTTTTTATTACTCTCATTCAATTATCATAGCATTTGTGTTGAGTTTTATATGAAGTTTTTGAATATCTCTGGACACTATTTTGCAACATTTCCTTGATACTAAAAATATTAATCCTTATTTACTTCATGCATATTTCTTCTAGAATAATATTGTGCAGTTCATAAGTTTTGTCTAAAAAAATGGAGCTCTTAAAATTTTCTCGGATCTGCATGGATATCCAATTTACTGTACAGTTTTAATTTTGGCAGGTGAACAATAAGTGTTGAGGATGTCTGACTTTCCCTCATTGAAGTTAAACAGATAGTAAAATGTTGTAAAACTGAAGGGTTTTTCTTTTACAGTGTTTGAATTATTCCCACAATATTTTTAATTCAAATATTTTGTGTTCTTCAAAAAAATTTGTATTTTTTACCTCTTTATAAAAGCTTTATTTCTTAAAAAAGGTTTGCTCTTGTGTCAAAGTCTGTATTGTCAGCATGCATAATGGGAAACAATGATTTCTTTAGGAAATCCTGTTGTTAGTTTATGATTTTTGGCAAAACACTTTGTTGGTATGTTATAGATAATATATTTTCTCATTTAATCTTATACTTCTTATTCAATAGATATTTGTGTAAAACCAATTTCTTAAACAAGCAACTGTAAAACTGTTAAAAGGGTTCTAACGATCGTGAAAATGAAATAAGGGGAGTTGTCAGTTAATTTGAAATTGTCTTACCCTTTTTCAGAAATTCTTTATTATAGAAATTTGATTTTAAATTTTTCATTTCAGTCAGAACTCTATCCAAAGCTGTCTTTTTACGTCCAGTTGAGCTTTTATTTTAATAGAAATGTTACTATTTTTTCAAATTATGTATCAACTTACATAAGTTAGCATAACAGTTATTTATTGATTATCATTGAGTTATCTGAATACAGTATTTGTTTTAAAATCTTAATGTTCCTTGAGTAGAATAAATGCTTGAAATCTTTTTATTTATATATGCTATGGTATTCATAATTGTGAACTTTATCTCCAAAAAGATTATTTTTAATTTTTGTTTATTAGAGAGTATGTTTACGCATATGTAATAATTAGTAAAAGTAATAGGGAAGACCTGTACCTAGGGCCACCCCATTTTATTTGAATAATATTTAGTTCTAAGTTTTATTACTCTTATGGGGATTGACAACACAAAATCCTACTTTGAATTTTTGCAAAAGAAAGCTGTGGCAAGTTATAAATGAAAAACATTTTTACATGGTCTGAAGTAAAATTTTGCAGCTCATCTCTTTTTATTGTTGTACAAAGATAAGTCAAATTTTTTACTTTGAATTCTAGTACATAATTTTGTTACTATCATTTAGATTTTAAATAAATCCCCACTTTTTTTTATGTGGGTTTTTCTGCAGAAGATATTTGTATGAAATTACCGAGTCTTTACTTGGGTACAATTTTGATTGATTGATTGAATATTAACGTCGCACTGTTCAGCTACACGAGGGCTTTTGGCGACGGACCACGTAATTTTGAACCAAGGTCAAGTGACGTGGACGACACCTGAGCTGGCACCCCCCTAACTACCACACCACACCAACGGGAGGACGTTTCAGCTGACAGATTTAACGTGCATCGCTGCCCTACACGGCGGGTCTTTAGTGGTACTGGGCTCGAACCTGTGACAAAGCAAGCCACAGTCCGATACTGGGTACAATTGCAAAGAGAGGAGTGTAATTTTGTGTTCTCAAACGTTCACTGTGCTTGAATCATAAGAAATATGTTTGCTACTGTTATTTTTAATAAATTAACTCTGTGGTGCGACATCCCATGAGGGACAAAGCCTACTGTGCCCAACTCACTATATATGACCTTGGACCCTGAGGTGCATGAGCAGATGTTCCGGTCAGGTACTCAGTCTGATGTGAAAACCCCAGTGTTAAGTTCCCAAGCAAGCTTGGTACTCATTTTATCAACCCATTGAAGGTATGAAAGGCTGAGTCAACCTTGCCTCGGACCTGTGGTGTGGAAGCGGGATGCACAACTTCTCAGCCACTGGGCTTGTATTGTGTTAATTTTTCAGGATTATTTCTTTTGTTTATACAAACATAATTCATTTAATAAAAAGAAACAATTCTTTAGGATTATAAAAACAGAAACATAATTCTAAACAATTTCTGGTAAGCATAATACTCGAAGTAAGTCCAACAGAGGTGGCCGAAAACCAGGGAGATGTAGAATCTTGACTGACACCCAGAAAAGGAAGAATTCAAGGAACATCATGTGATCATAACAGCAAAGAAAGAAAGAAAGGAAACGTGTAAAAAAACTTTAGTTTTAAATTGAGGCAGCTTCATCTGAAGAATTATCAGATATTGAAGATTCTCATTCCACTGATGATGAAAATTCTACAGTAGTTGATGGGGATACTATTGAAAAAGAGGATTTTTGTTTAACAAAAGTACAAGGCAAAAACTGAATATTTTTATGTGGCACAAGTAATAGATGTTAAGGGGTGTTGGAAAGCTAAATCTTATTTTTTTTTGACAATTTGATATTTTTACATTTTCAAATTGTATAGATTTTAACCTTTCTAAAAATACCTTACTTTAACCTCTAGGGTATTTAGAAGCCCTTAAAACGTATTTTTTAAATAATCATTGAATTTGGGCTACGTCCCTTTTAATGGCGAAAATTGTAAACAAATTACTTTGTTTTTGCTTAAAAGTGTAACGACTGATATGAACTAAAACATGTATCTTTTATTTTAAATTGAGCCTTTATTTTTTATTTCCTAGCCAATTAGAAATCTCACTGTATACATTAAAATCAATTTATCTCAAAATGTAAATTTTAATGTGGATGTACCTTTTCTGAGAAACTGCTGTTCACAGGTAAATTCTTTATGAATATTTATATTGATATCTAATATGCTAAAATGAAAGACTTTGTAGCTCAAAAATTTAATTTTTACAAATTTTAAGTAAAATGGTCAAATTTCGCAGTGTTTGATAAAATATTTCATAATTTATTAAAATTCAAAATTAGCCAAAAGCTCATTTTAGTATAATGAAAGAAGGTGTACTTTAATAGTATGAAAAATTTCAACATGTACATAATAGATTTTTAGCATTACATCGAAAACAGCCAATTTAACATTGTCAGGTATAGAGAAGAGAGAGGTTTCCAACTCCTTAAGAGAACACTATAGTGTTAAGCTTCTGAAGAATATTGTATGTTCAAATAAGTTTCTTTATGTTAAAGAAGAAACTTATGAAATTGACAACAGAACTGTTGTGTTGAAATTGCTGAAACCACAATCTGTTTGTGCTTCAGAGAGACACTGTTTGGAACCAGTTTTATTTAACTATAATGTTGAATGAAAATGTTTCCTATTGATTACAGCTTGAAACCCAACTTCCAAGCGAAGGCCCTAGTTATAGCAGTTGTGCTGGCTCTAGGTACAATGATATTGTACCTAAGGCTAGTAGTGAAATTTTTTAAAACCGTTTATTTCACAGAATTTATTATTTTAAGTACTTATATGAACTCCAATTGGATGGTATTTAGTATAATGGTGAATGCATATCAGTTTCACATTCTTAAAGAGGGTAGTGGCTCTGTTTTTTTTTTCTGCATTGAGAAAAAGTGCCCTAAGTGCACAGGTTTCCCTTAATTATTTCTGTGTCTAATTTATTTACATTCATGTTTAAAATTTTTAAAGCGGTATGAATAAGAATAGTTATGTTAATATAAAAATTATATACACTTTTGATATTTCTAAATAGATAAAACTTTCTGTAATTTTCTCAAATTATTTTCCCTTATATCTAGATGTTCGACGATAGCTTGTTTGAGCCGCAGGGGAACTTTTGGTGAAGAGGGGTGGGATGGTTATTCAACCACCCCAGAGGCACATTGACCTCCATACCATCCCCCAAGATGGGAATGAATTTATTCACAGGGCAAGGTTGGAAGATGATGATCTTGAGAACTCATCTCTACTTTCAAAGATGAAGGCATTGGAATTACTGCAAAGGAAAAGGCTCGGGATTTCAGCCTTTTTGCCTCAAAGCTGCAGATGAAGAAAACGATTCTACAACAAAAGTTTCCTAGGAACCGTGAAGATTTTACCCAAAAGTGATGAGGTGGAATGGTGCCGATTTCTCTTGGGCTCCAAATGGTGTTCAAAAATCTATAGAACACGTGATACTGGGGTTCAAGGTCATTTACCTCTTTAAGTCTTATTTTGTATTTTAGTCAAGATGAGATACAAATGTTAATTGAATATATATATCAGTCGTTTTTAGAGATTGGAATGGAAGAAGCCATGTGTATGTGGCTGTATGCTCTTTTTTGCTTGTTTAGAAAACCTGTCGATGACAATTTTCAACAGGTTTTGAAAAATTTCATTTTGAGTGCAAAAGGTACTTGAAGCAATGATTATAAATATGATGTCTGAGTGTATTTCATTTTAGTTTTACTGTACCAAAAACTTCTGTGCTTATTAAGGCAACTGAGGTCTTGGATCAATTTATGATGGAATGCCTGAAAGTTCTTTTACAGTTCAAGTTTTTTATTTATTTACTTTTTCTTTGCATTGTAACACTTTACATCTGAAGTAAGCTAAAAAAAAGAAAACATTCCAATTTATTTTCACGTTTTCTTTTTTCATTCTTTGTTTCCTGTCAAACCAGGTGTATCTCTTTTGTACTTGTTTGTGTAAAATGTAGATAGTTCCTTTATTTCTGTAGTCTACTTTTATTGGTGTTAGTGTGTGTTTATTCATCAAGAGAGCATAGTGCATCATTTATAAATAGCTAGATTAATCATTTTTTCTCTGGATAAAATTGAATTTTAATGTATTGGTATGATAATTAAATCTCATAATTTATAATTTATATGCTTTCTTTGAGAAATAGTTCATCTCTTTGTCATTGTAGTTTTGTGTATTTTGTGTTCAATAAAATTAAAAATATCAATATCTTTATTTAATAAGAATTAAGCATACATATCAATATAAAATGTGTTATAATTGCTGAGGTTGATTAGTTCTTCCAACAATATTATCTTTTATATTTTAGTTGATTTATACAAGTATTGTTACAATTTATATAGTGAGTAATAATTCTGTAATCAAAAATTGAAATATTCAAAATGCACTTTAATAAAATCAAAATTGAATGCATCTTTTATTATAAATATTACATAATATATAATCCCTCTCTTTATTTATATATGTATATGTAGCATAGTTGTGGCCTTTTTATGTTGGTTACTTGTTACATAGATTAGTCTATGTTTATTTATGATGGTTGATGTTCCATGTTGATGGGATTGAGGAAGCAGTCCTTTGTGGCAGGAAATCTTGTTTATTAAACATGGTGAGACACACAAACATTCACATCTTAAACAATGAACAAGGAATGGACGACACTACATATATAACAGAAGCAACAAGCAGCCGGGACATTTCACAGGACGAACATAAAGACATCGAGATTAACACAAAAGATGTTCACTTTTATACGGGAAGTGAAGGTCACGTGACTTTTGTAATGAACTAAAACAGGTGGGAAAGAGATTTTTCTGATATAATAATAGTATTTGATTATGATTAAGATTGATGCATTCATTTTGAAAATAGAATTAAAAAGTTATTTAAAGGTTATTAAAAAAGAATTAGTTAATATATATAAAAGGATGCTAGAGGGAATTATTACATTTCTCCCTTCTGTAAGATGCATGTGTGTACACCAGGGCCCTTACCACACCCTCCTATCTTACAGAGATACTAAGTTTAAAAATTTTGAATAAAATTATTATTATTAGTTTAAAAATTTTACTGGTAACATGATCTCCAACACAGGAATTAGATAATATAAAAACAAATATATACCATAAAAACTGTAAAACATGGGTACCTACTAGGGTTTTTTCCCGAGAAATCATAAGATTTCTATACTTTTCTATTCCCAGGAATCGAACGGGGCTTCAATTATCTATGAAGTAGTTATTTTTGACTTCACTGCAGATTTCAACCTCGGACATCGTTAGCTGACCCTACTGTGACAATTTGCGATCATTCACCCCGAACTTCCTGAACGAAGGAATGTTCGTGGGGTAACAGTGTAATATGATAAAGAAAGATTAAAGCTTTCGTTGGATTGGTGAGAATTTTTCCAGCTAGCTGTGGGTAGAGTATCTGTCCAAATTAATTTCTATCTCTGTATCAAGCTTCGTTAACAAGAAGTATTTGGTTTTTTAAAGTAATCACATTTCCTAGCAAATTAGCACTGTCTGATCGAAGTTTCAAGATCTTGATTTATGTGGATAACGTAAGTACTAATACTTAAAACTATTATTTGTTTAATCTTTTTTCAAAAAAAAAATTCGGATACTTGTCTTTATTATGAGCTATTTAATTGATGAGCAATTTGAAGAAGGGAATGAGCCCACAAACTGTTGGGGGTAGAATATTTTTATAAACAATCTCGATATTTCTTATTTTTTTCGAAACCTAAATTTCGAGTGAGATTCTTAATATTTGTTTATCTTTATGTAACTACAATTCCATAAACAAGAAATCGGTTGTACAAATAAAAATACCTTGTAAATACAATAATTAAAATTTTTAACGCACGTAATCGACACTTCAGCAGCAAAATGAGTTTTCACGTATTTATTAATATTTATCTCTTAGTAACAACCTTAATAATTAATAATTGATTCACCTTTAGACTGGTTAATTTTCAAACGCATATGAGTCAGTAAAGGAAGGTTGATTTTAGTAATTATTTTCAAATGTGAATTTTCCCCCGAGATTTTTAATTTATAAAATCTTGAATTCTAACATTGTTTCCATGCCAACACAATTTTTTTCTTTAGTGCAAAATTAAATAAATAAAAAATTTAAAAACTTTTAGTTTGGGGAAAGATTTTTTCCTCTGTGTACGTATATGATAAAGTTGAAAATGAAAATCGAGACAGTAACAGCATCTGCAAAATAAAGATAGTGTGACATTTATTTATTATAAACTAAGCAAATTCTTTTGTATTCGAATTTTTTAATAATTTCTTTCTTCAGAATAATTATTTATTCCTTCGAAGTACTTTTTTCTGTAGATTTCGTTACAAACTGCCTTTTAAATTATTTATCAAAACATCTAGGGAATTTCATTGAGTAAAAAAAAGGCAGATTTTAAAATTTCTGTTTGCCTCACAAAATGATACTAATTTTGCGGGGAGCATGGATGAAAATATATTTGTGATACACTATTTACTTTCTAAACCTTTGTCAGGTTTATTGATAGTTATATTACATACACATTTTAATACAAATTCAAACGTTTAAAAATCTGAAAATTAATCAGTCGAGGCTAAATTGAAAACTGAGGGAAAGAAACAGTCTTTCCAGAACAAAAACTGGAACTGATGATATATATATACTTAACTTTTTGGCATATATTTATAGTCCTATATTTGATTTGTTTTTAGATTTATAGTATTTTAGTATATATATATACACATACATACAGTCGGACCTCTATTTAACGAAGTCGCTAAAACCAGAAGAAAAGTTCATTATGTGGAATATTTGTTAAATAGCGATTCCTCTTTCAATATTTTTATGTTCTAGGTTCCAGGAAAAATTTGCAATATAGAAAGATTTGTAAAATGGTGGTCTGGCTGCATATATATATATATATATATATATATATATATATATATAATATATATATACATATATATATATATATATATATATACATATATATATATATATATATATATATATATATATATATATATATATATATATATATATATATTTAATAGAACCGAAACGAAAATATTGTTTCAAGTTTTGTTCTGAACATAAAAATTATATTGCATTAAGAGGGTCACTCTTCACGAAAATCCATGAAATAATCGATTTTTCAATTTTGATTGAAACATTAAATACCATTCTTTTTCTTTCTAATGCAGTTTAAATTTTTGCTCTAGCTTAATTAGAAGTATTTTTAATATATTTTTTTAAAAAGTTGTTTACATTTGTCAAACCCCAAAACCGCTGATTGCCACGCCCTCTCAAATCAAAACAAAAGACACATGCTACTTTTCAGCCTTATCAAATGGTTTAAATTGATTAAAAGAATTTATTTTGATCAGCAGCTTATCCAGGAAAGAAGTGAAGTGAATAGTTATAGATGTTTGTTTACTTACAGCCTTAAATGCAACGGATTTCTGCGATCGTTTTCAATAGTGTTTTCCATCAAAAACATTAATAAAACATTTTTTACAAAACGTTTTTTAAACTCTGTTAAGTAATAAAATGTTTAAAAACGAAAGAGTTTGGAAAAGAAATGTACAACATTCCAAACTTTTTATGGATTTAAATGTTGATAAGTCAGACAATTTCAACATAAATAAATCAGCTTTAAAAATCTAAGTTAGGTAAGTTTAATAAAGAGTATGTTTCTTTTTTAGATTCATTTGAATGTTTCTGTGAAATTCTGACATTATACTGTTCTTTTGTGCTTTGAAACAACATTAATTACATAAAATTAATGTAAAACCAAGGTATTCACATAAATTTTGGTCACCAAATCTAGGGTTTGGCTGTATACAAAATTGTGTTAATATGTTGTAACTTTTGTGGTCTTATTCAAACATTTCTTATTACCAGGTTTTCTAAAACAGTAGTTAATCAAAAAAGGTACAAAATTATATGAAGTGGACGCAATAGAATTTCATATGCTATGAGGTCTATTTAAAAGTAGCAAATGCAAAAATATTTTGCGGAGTTATGCATTTGTCACTTACACCATAGTGGTTTTGTGATTCCATGCATACATTAAATAATGTGACAGAGAAAGTAACCAAAGTGTCTATGGCTTTAGCTGCTGCCGAAACAATATTTAATAATGGATAACCAAATGTACCAGTGGCTATCAATGGTACCTGGCTAAAAATAAGCTATATATTTCTAAATGGTGTGGTTACGGCAGTTAGTTTGGACACTGGGAAAGTTGTTGATGCTAAAATATTATCGCAGAAATGTTTGTGTAATTTTAACAGCGATGTACATAGCAAATGAGTGTTCGGCAAGTTACATTAAAAATAGTAGGGGAATGGAAGGAAGAGGTGCACTTTTTTGTATCTCTCATCACTCGCAGACATTACACAATTACGATATACACAATATTTGGACTATATGGGAACTCTAAAGCATACAAATCAGTTTTAGAATCTAAAGATATGTCAATATTGAACAATTAGAATGTGTTAATCATGTTGAGAAAATGATGGGGACATGACTTAGGGCCTTAAATTAAAATTAAAAGACAGAAAAAGCTTAAAGACAAAAAATCTCTAGGATGCCGTAATGGCTTGACAGATGCTGAAGTAAACAAATTGCAAAGTTGCTATGTTTTGGCTGTTCAAAACAACTCGGGAAAATTTGTCAGCCATAAGGCAAGCTATATGGGCTATAATTTTTGATAAAATGTTCACACAGGTTTGAATCTACGACACGGTTTATGCCCCATGGGATGTGACTTGTGGTGTAGATTTAATATGTCCACATACTGAAAGGTTACACATACAAGCATAAACACGACTTACCTATTGTAATTAGGAATTACATAAACAAAGTATTTAGAGGTTACTAATCTTGAACATTTATCTGATGCTTGCTTGATAAAACTTAAAATATTAGTGAAAGGAAATAGTTTTTGGTGTATAATTCCAAAAACTGTATTTGTGCAATTGGGAACTTCAAAAACTATAGTATATGAAGCTATATACTTATATAATCAAAGCTTCATTACCAAATTGAAAGTTTTAGATGTATTAAACATTCAACACCTGAATTTTACCAATGTCGAGCATTGCAAAAAAAAGTAGATCATCCGTGTATTAGGAAAGCAGAATAGTCAGTTTTACAATGAACCAAAGAAGCCAGAATTAAAAACAAACAATTAAAATGTAGGCAAGAAGATGATCTTGCAGATGACACTAGCAATCCCCAAGTTATAGTTCTGGTATGCATTAGTTAATAGTAAGTTTGTACTTTAAATCACTGTTTCTCAAAAGTGTAAATTTCAACACAAAAAAGGAACATTTTGAAAAAAATCTACTTATATTTTACAGCCTTGAAACTTTGCACATATGTTAACACTATACAAATAAATATTTTAATGAGATATTTTGTCAAAAATTATTCAAAAATATTTATGGATTAAAATGTACAAGAATTTTCATCGTTTTAAAATTTTTGACGTGTTACTCCACATATGAATTTTTTTAAAAACTAATCAAATTTTGAAAAATGCTCCCATTAAAATAATAAAAGCAATACAATGAATACACAAAAAAATTCATGACTGTACAACCAGCCAATTTTTAAAAATGTTCCTTAAACTTGGTCATTTTTAACATTACGGAGATAGGGGAAAATGCTGCGTGAAGTGACCCCCTTAATTAATTGTTCTGTTGATGTAACACATCCAATTATTTGACATCTACTTATTTTTCTTACAATTTATATATTTCTTTTCTCAGATATAGATATAAACGTAACCATTTGAAATATGTCTGTCTCAATTACAAAGTCCTTTGTTTGGCAGTATTTCATAAAAAATAAAAATGAAGAAAGCGCAAAATGCATGAAATGTAGCAATATTTTGAAGTGTAGAGGTTGGTCTACAAGTGGTTTGCTTCGGCATTTACAAATTCAGCATAATATATCGAAAGCAACTCAATCCGTTTCGTCAGGATCACAAAATACTGAAATTACTAAGAGAAAAATTGATAGTGATAATGATATCAGAATTACTTCTGAACAAAAGAAACCCTTATTATCATATTTTCTTAAAGAAAAAAAGAAACACTAGAGGAAATTGTAAGTAAACTTGTTTGTGTAGATGGTTTCACGGTAAATGCAATAACAAAAAGTAACTTTATTAGGAAGTCCTTACATGATAAAGGTTATTCCTTTCCTCCAAACCCTAGTGATGTTATGAAGCTTGTATATATACAATATAATGTGATTAAAGCTCGGGTTACTAATGAAATTTCATCAAAGTTAAACGCAGAACTTCGTTGTAGCTTGACACTCGATGAGTTAACATCGCTTAAAAATAGACGATATTTGAACATAAACGTTCACTTCAATGAGAGTGAAATCTTTAATTTAGGAATGCTAAGAATTAGTGGATCCTTTTCAGCAGAAAATTGTGTTAAAGCGTCTGAGACTAAACTACAGGAATTCGGAATCACAACAGAAAAGCACATAGTTGCATGTGTTACTGATGGTGCTAGTATGATGGTTAAGTTCGGAAAAATAATGAGTTGTATCACTTGTGCTATGCACACGTCATACACCTAGCCGTGTGCGATGTGCTTTATAATAAACAAATAGATTTGGTAGAAAACACTGTTGAAGTAGAAGATAAATCGCATGAAGAAGAAGACAATGGTGAAAGTGAAGAGCTTGCAGAAGATTTAGACAAAGTATTAGATTTAGAATTTGAAAGCAGTGTAGGAATAGATGCTTTGTTTCATGTCACCTATGCAGAAAAAAATTCCACAACTAACATAAATGAAACTATAAAAAAGATTAGAAATGTAGCAAAATTATTCAGAAAGTCCCCTATAAAGAATGATATTTTACAAAAATATGTTATGGCAACAAAGAAGAGTTTGGCTGTGAAAAGATGGGTTTGTTTGGATACCAAAACACGCTGGAATAGTTTGTTGGCAATGCTTGAAATATTTTTAGAAATAAAGTCAGCAATTTCAAAAGCATTAATTGACATTAAAGAAGAATAAATGAGGGTCAATGTAGAGTTTGAAACTGTGACTACAATTGTAAAAGTCTTAAAAAGCCAGTAAAAATTGGCTTAGAAAATTTTGCAGTCGAAATGCAACTTTGCTAACTGCAGAAGGTGTATTTTCTTTCGTCATTGAGATTTGTACGAACAAAATTCAGAATTTGCAAAAAATATGAAATATTCTCTAATCCAAAGAATTAATGAGAGACACAATGTTAATTTAATAGGATTAATGCAATACCTGAATTTTGGGAGAAAATACGAAGCAGCTGCAGTTACTGGCGATATTTCGCGATTGCCTGGTAAAAATTGTTTGGTTAGACAAGCCCAAATGATAGGACAAGGCTTTTCTGCGAAGAAGAGGAATCAATATCCAACTTTTCACACTCAGAAGAAGAGATCATAGAGATTTTGAAAGAAAATCCTCTGGCATTAGACGAAAAATTAGAGAAAGCAATTTACTCTAAAACAAGTTTTATATTGTTCAACCAAAAGTACCAGTTTCAACAAAATCATGAAACAAGAGATGCAGTTGTTCGACTCGACTGAATATCCATCACCAAACATTATAAAACTTTGTGATGCTTTAAAAACAATTCTTCCAACATCAGTTGAAGCCGAGAGCATTTTCTGCTGCTGGACTGTTCGTTACAAAGCTTAGAACTAGGTTGAGTGATAAAAGTATTAATTGCTTATGCTTTTTGAAATCTTATTTTAAAATGAATAATCAATTTATTGTATATTTTTTGTATTTTTTAGTCATTATATAAATAAGTATCACTTTGGAGTTTATATGTATCCTTATTTTATATAATTATTATTGATTTTATTTAAAAATAACTTGTTTTTTTAAATTTTTTGAAATTTTGATGTATTTCCGGGAATCCTGGAACGACAATTGCATTCCTGATTTCCCGGACATTCCCGGGAATGGAAAACCCAGGAAATCAGAAACCCTAGTACCTACAAATAGCATTCAAAATGTGTTAAAATTCAAAATATAATAAAGCTCAAAACATTCACATTTTCTTGAGTGTCTGAAATAATAATGCTGGCACCAATTAACGTTACATAATAAAAATACACAATATCAAAATGAACACTTGAAATGGAATGAAAAAAGAAAAAAAAAAGTATCAAAATAATCTATATATATATATAAATGTTGTGTTGGTTTTGTGTATGCTCTCATAACTCAAAAAGTTCTGCATGGATTAATCTGAAATATTGACACAACGTTGCATTTGTCTCCGGTCAGGATCTTATGTACTTTTTATTTCAAAATTCTCTAAATTTTTTTTAATTTAATTTTTAATTGATTTTTTGGTGTTATGACGTCATACGACGTCACAATTCGCTCTGAATGCGAAAATTTAAACTTTACGCTTAGATTTTTCCAAATTATTGTACAAGTCTTCTATGGTTATGTTTATGCGTTGTCATATTTATCTATTTATTGTCCTTTGATACGTAATTGGGATTATTTTTCGAATAAATCATTTTTTAAAAATTATTCTTTCAAGAACTCAAATTTTGTTTTGTAGGTTTGGCAACAGTTGGATAGCATTATCGCGGGATGTTTACGACTTTGATTAAATTCTACATCGTGTTTTTTCTGTAATTTTAAGCTAAATTTATTTCTCTTTATTAAGCGAAAATGAAACTAACATAATTGACTTCTGTACTCTACTTATTTTTCTACCAAATAGTTTCCGTCAACCATTTACCTGAAATAAACAGACGTAGCCAAATGCCGCGATATAACACACACACACATTCAATGTTTGGAAACAATATTTTTTTCCCACTTGGAGATATTTTAATGTGACGAAATTAATCGACGGAGTTTTTAATAGGAATGTTTTTTTCTTTTTTATACAACTTTTTAAACTTCTTTTGATTCTTACGTATTATCGCAACAATCGCCAACTTTAATGATAACTCGCAAAGTTGGCCATTCCATTTTCGCAGATGTTGTACGCGCGGAATTGGCAATCGTGATTCGTTTTATACAATATCGCTAATAGGTCGCGATAATACGTAAGTACCTTTCATTTGATGTTAGTATTGAAATACAAATGGTAAAACTAAGATTTTCTGATTTTGAGTCATCAAAACATTGCACCTTATTTTGTTTTTCATTGCTTTATAAGATTATTACCTTCTTAAACAGATTCCATTAGTAATTTGTTAAAAAAATACTGGAAGTTATTATAGTTTGTTTTTGTCAGGGACGTAGAGCTACCGCTGTATCAATGATGCAGGAGCCCCAACGAATGTTATTACAATTCCACTCACATGGTGCTCATATCTGAAAAGGGCCACAAAGGAATTCGGATACAAGGCCCACTCAGAGCTGTTTTGTAATTTCATATGTTTTTCTTTAAACCTTCACTTTAACTGCAGTCAATCGGCTTGAGTACATAAAATAGTATTGCAGAAACTCGAACTTAGGTCATCATACTGGCCAAGCAAACGCAGTGCGAGGGATAAATGCTGATCAAATTAGAGTAAGCATCAGTGAATGAGCAAAACAGACAGAGGGCTCAAATACATGTTGAGGAAGCAGGTTATCATAAGATTGTAATTATTTTTTTCAAATTTTACTTTCGCGTTGATAAAGATAGTTCAGCTCTTTTATGTCAATTACTGTTAGAATTGTGTATCATTTTATATTTATTTTTAAGCACAGAATATTTACTTTGGATAATTTTTATATATAAAATACTAAATTTAATTATGTACACTATGTATGTGTTTAGCGAGTAGTATACCGATTAAAATCTTCCACCTACCGTAAAATCCGGCTTTTAACGCGCACTTTGAACACAAAAAATAAGATCAAAATTTGCAGGTGTGAGTTATACGCTGGGTATAAAAATGAGGGCTTTAAAAATAAAAAAATAAATGAGCATAAAAAGTTAAACTTCTAAATGTTTCGAAATACTATTTATTTAAAAGACATGACATTCTTATTGAACTTAAAAGGTGGTAGTTCTAAAAGTATAATATTTTTTCAATTGCTTAGATAAACACCTTGAATAAATCGCTTCTAAACATAACAGCATTGCATTTGTACATTTCATGTTTCTTCGTAAAAAAAAGGGTGCACATTATATAGCGAATATACCTAAAATTTAAAAATTGCAGCTTGAAAGTATGGGTGTGCGTTATATGCCGGACTTTACGGTATTTTATCTTTCTCCAATGAATCTAATTAATATATATTTTTTTATGGTACTTATATTTTTTCTTTAGTCGGCCATTTACCTAAAATCAAAAGACATCGCCAAATACTACAATATGCATTCAATAAGGAAAGAACATTCTATGCCTGTTTGTGCACAATAATAATACTTTTTTGCACTTGGTAGTGAATTTTTCCACGAAATAGTTATTGTAGTTTTTAATAGTTGGGGCAAAATAACATTAGACTCACAAAAGATCTTTTTTGTGTAACTTCATAATTTTATTTGGTGTTACTGTGAAACATAAATGGAAAAATTAAGATTTTCTTATGTATATTTTGTGTTTGTTTTGATATTTATGTATTATCGCAACCATATTGGCAACATTAGCATTTAATTGCCAATTCACCGTGTATGATGCGAACAAAATCGGGGTTGATATAGTTGCAACAGTACCCAAGAACCTTTGTTTACAACTTTTTTTGGTGATTTTATCAAAATGATAATTTGTTGTTAATAATTGGTTTTTGATAGCTTTTTATCATTTAAGTTTGTTATAGCTAGCTAGCTGTATCCAATCATGTTTTCCTGTGGCTCAGTCTGGTTAAAAAGAAAGAAAAGAGAAAGCACACATTTCTAATATCTTTAACTGCTTGCACTTGAGGTATGATTTTTTTTTTATAAAAAAATGTGGAAATATACATTAACAAAACTTTTCTAAATAGATTTATTTCATTTGTAATTTGTTAACAGAATACTCCCAAGTTATTATGGTTTTTTTTGTCATGTTATGAATCTAAAATTATTTCCACTGTCTCCATAGAAGAGGTTCCAAGTTTGAAAACAAATTTAAAATGACTCTTCTTGAGGTGAAAGGGTTAATTTTACAATGCTTATGAGTAGACATTTTGTGTTGCTTCATTTTCTGTATATATACAGAAATTGTCTGCTGTGCCTACTTTAGAGCAGTAGTTGCCATTTTTTTCAACACTTCATGAATCACTTAATGTATAATTTTATAATTAGCGTTTTACTAATAGGATTGACCTCTATGTGGTGGAGCACTATAGTTATATTTACGTCTTTATTTAATCTTCTATGCCCTGAAAATAAGCTTCATGAAAAGCAACAATCAACAAACTAAAATGTTTTGCCTACAATTTTCCAAAAATGGTTGAGGTTACCAAAAATCGCTAACCTTAGGAATTTTATTTTTTTGTTTAGTTATTTCGGTAACTAAAAGCTTTTAATAAAGAATAATTCGTGTTCCGTAATATGTTATTTTGTTGTTCATCTTTTTTTAAACTGAATCTTCATAAAAGTATAAATAATTTCCCAGTTTTTCTGCATACCATCCAAAATTTTTCAAGCATCACCAATTGGTGACTGCTGTTCTGTAACACACATCAGTAATTATGTATTAGCATCACTGTAAAAAAATTGGTGCCATGTGTATTGTACCTTAATACCTAAACAATAAAGATTCTAACATTTTTTATGAAAAAAGAAATGGAGGGAAAATGTTGCAATTTGCATGGCGGTAATTTGGCTGCGGTGATGCTAATATATAAGTGCACAGATAACAAATAATTGTCCATGTGAAAAGCTGTCTGTGTCTAGATATAAGCCACTCTGTTTTAAAGATAGGCCCTTAACTTTGTTGATAATAATTGCTAATACTAATCGAGTTGTGAATTGCAAAAATACTCCCATCATTATCAACACTTTGTCGTAGTTTTCTGCTGCAAAATCCGTGTTTATATTGAATTTTCCTGGCGTATTCGATTAAAAATACCTTCAGCCTCTCATTGCGTTGAATTTCAGCTGTGTCAATTGATGCACGTTTAAAGTTAAATATTTCATTAGCATTTTTTATTTTTTCCTTTTCTTTTTGCTCCTGATTTTTCTTTTTTTTCATGTTTTGAAATTTTTTTTGTTTTAATTTTCTTTTCTTTTTAAGTGTAGTTTTAAGTTTTTAAGAAATTTTATATGCTTTGTTTGAATTTTTTTCTTTTTAAGTGCAGTCAATTGGCTTCACTAGATAAAAATAATGCCTTGCGGAAATCAAACTCAGGTTGTCATACTTGCAAGGCAAAAGTACTACAATGAGTGTAATGGCACATCAAACTGAGAAAGAATGGAATTTAGCAGATGAGAAAATCAGACAAAGAATGTCACAAACACAGGCTGATTGCGCAGCAGAGCAACATGCATCCAGACTTGAGGATGCACATTTACAAGCACATCATTCGTGTTTTACAACATCAGAAAGACGTTAACCAGAAACAGCACATCTGCGTCAAACATGACTTTGTGGTGAGCAACCACACAATAACAGTCAACTTGGGAAGATTCTAGGTTCAGGCAGCATGTTGTCATTTACACAACGATGGAAGTGTATCCTTATTGCGCAATGTTCTGGAATTTAAAGGAGAAACCAAAGGAATGTTTTGTACCACTGAAAAAATTAAACTGCCTCAACTCAGAAAACAGAGCCATTACAAATTTTGCTTGCTAGATATACTGCGGAATCAAAACATTTCCTATATAACACAGGAAACACAATTCATGTTTCCAAGTGACATTGTTTGGATAAATGTGCATTTGTGAACACACCTCTGATTTAATAAAAATATCCAAAAGCACCGTAAAACTACCCAATTCCCTCAATGTATCCAGAGTGGAGCCATTTAAAATTTATCTTCAAAATTGAGATCGCCACTTTAAAGACAATGCAAATAAATTTAGGTTCATAACAAGATATAAGAACAAAAATAAGCTGTAATAACTTCAAGCATTTGGTTAACAAATTATAAACATCCGTTTAGGAAAGTTTTTCGTATATATATTTATACATTTTTTTATAAAAGATCATACCTGTAATGCAAATTATTTAACATACTGAAAATATGTCCTTTCTGTTTAACAAGACTGAGCCACAGCAACGCGTGGCAGGGTACAGCTAGTCATAGTATAAAATATCATGAATGACAAACATCTAAGTTTGTCTCGAAAATATAAATAGACTTCTTTCTCTAAAAGTAATTTCAAGAATCTTAATCAGACTATTAAGGAGGGGAATTTAATTCAGACTCTTCCCTGTTTCCATCCAAAAGTATACATTTCCCCAAAACTGAAACAGAATACTGAGATGAAAACAGGAAAACTCTGGCTGGCTTGGAAGATGGACCTTGTGTTTTGCACATTTATAAGACCTGTTATCATTTCTTATTGTGTTAATTTCACAACAACAGTTAAAAAGGAAAGAAATACTTATCTTAAGGTCGCGCGACATCTATTTTTCAAAAACTTCATTTATCTAACAGATGGCGTTGTTTGCAACTCGGATGACGTCAAAGTGATATTTGTAAAAGGTAACCCTTACTATAGCATCTGTTTGTGGTTAAGAAATGATTGACAGATAGTGTTTCAGAACGCCTTTCGCGGTTTCAGGTAGTCCTAGAATTCCGCGGAAATGGGTGTGCGCACAGTCTTTTTTTTTTTTAAATCCGTGCGAATGTTTTGGGATATCCGCGAGCGAATGAACAAGTACGTTTACATTTTCTTGGGTATCATAAACAATGCCCATAGGGTTGAAAATAAAGATGGAATTTAGAAAGGAGTTTTACTTTTTGGAGAAAGGATTTGATAGACCTCCAGTTTTATTTTTGTAGAGATATCTTTTTTTTTGTCTTAGCGTATTTAATTCAATTTTTTTATAGGTATGTAATAAATTTCTTTCTGCTCATATCTTAGATACAAATCGTATTTAAAATTGCTATCTAAGAATACTCATCAGGGAAATAATCATTTTCAATTTGAGTCTTTCACAAGAAAATGTCACTTTTCTAAGAAAATAACCACTAGAGCAATAATTCTTGTACAATTCTGTTTTCAAACACATCAATTTCTTGTTTTACAAAGTAATGTTATTATGTCCGATACACATGAAAGTATGACAAAAATTTCACTAAACTACCTTCGTCGCTAAACCTGAAAAAAAGTTCGTTATTTGGAAAATTTCGTGAAATGGTGATTTATCTTTCAATATCATTTAAAAAACCACTTAAAATAAATTTTGAACTCACATAGCAATACATTATTATAAAATTAATATATTGTCCACATACCTTTTGTGTAAGTTGATATCTATTTATTTAACATATCTTACCTATCAAAAAGAATTCAGCTAGGAAAGCAGGGAAAAAAACAACTTTGTCAAGAAATACTCAGTATTTCCAACTTTAAAAAAGTATTTTTGTATTATGATTAACGAATTTTGATAACATTTTCCTATTTTAAGCCTACAAGTAATTTTAAACATGCATATTTTATGACCAGTAATTTTAAGAATGTGTGTCCTTCAATTTAACTACTGGTTAAGCCTATTAATTTTGTTTGAGCTTTTTGGTCTTAAAAAAATGCTTTCTCTCATTCCTCGCATCTTTGCAGTGCACGATATACCTCATCAAGCGTACTTTTTTTACACAATTTAAGTCTAATCGTTTCAAATGATTTTACTTGCACATTTCATCACATGAAGGCCCAGAAATATTTCAAAAACAGAAAAAAATAGAATCCCAAAAGAAAAAGTTCGATAAATGAAAAATGCACTTAGCTATTTGGAGGTTATTTGACGAAGAAAATCAAATTGTTCTTGGTTCCAGGATAAAGTTCGCAAAATGGAAGGCCGACTATATTATATTCGAATTAAATTCCAAATTAAGCTTCCTTTTTATTACACTTCCTTAAGTTGGTATGGAATTGAAAACCTGTTTCCTTGTTGAATTTTAATGATTGTTTTTATAGATAATCCGAGAAAAAGCAATAATATTTTTAAATTTGGAAACCTGGAAGAAATATTAACATTTTTAAAATATTAACTTCAATGATTTTAAAAACTAGCTAGAGTTCTCATATCTAAATTTATATAAAAACTTTTATAGAACAGATATATATATATATATATATATATATATATATATATATATATATATATATCTTCGAAAAATTTGAAGATTATCTTTGAACAGAAATTTTTTTTTTTATTGAATAGTAAACCCTTTCGTATCTACCAAAATGAAAATCTGAGAAAAACATTTAAAATTTGTAAAGGCATAAAACAGAAACTCATAATGTCTGTAAATTTCTAATTTTTTAATACGTTTTTGTCTAAAAGAGGTTGTAAAATAGCTTGTAATTTTCTATGAGACAAAAATCGTTTTAACCTATAATTATATGATATATGTTAGACATTTAAAAAGTCGGATCCCAATTTTTATGATCTCCTTGTGTTGTTTTTCCAATCCCGTTCCATGATCTCAATGAAAGTAAGCACACCGATTCGAACCCGATCTTTTTGAGTTTCGTGATTTGTGGTTGGCAGCAACTGCAATGCAAATCGAGCGAGTATTTAAACTCGGCTCATGTTAGTTTTTCAAGAAGAGGGAAGGAGAAACAGAAATATAAGAAGTGTGTGAGTGGTTTAACTCTTAGAGGGAGAGAACGGCTGGTTGGCAATGCAACTGCAGGTTGCATCACCATTTTCAGATTAGAAATTCATTTTACAATATTAGAAGACGGTTCGAATCGGATGTCTCTGGTAATGTTGATTTTTAAACTTATTGTTTTTTTTATCGCTCCAGTAACGAGCGCAGTGACTTTATGATTGATTATTAAAGGCCAATTTTAAGAAACTGTTTTTCGTTTTCATGCCTCCTCGACACATAAATTTCACTGCTAGCTTTGCAAAATTTAAATTAGTTTACCAATAAGTGTAACAATATAGAAGCTAATCTCTGACTGCAATGTAATGGTATTAATATTATATCATTATTGTTACTAAAATCAATAACTATGAATCAAAACTTGCATTTTACTTTACATATGCAGCATAGAATAAGTCTAATTATCATACATCGCTTTGACACTATTGGTACTGCAATTCCTGGTTATCTGTTCTGTGATTAAATGGTTTGATTTTTTATATGTATGTAATTATCTTTTTATGGATAGTGTATAAGAAAAAGGAGTTAATAAATTTTCATTTTTAAAATTGGTTTTTTAAATAAAATAACTTAGTATATATATACATATACTTTCAGTAGCGCACACAAAACTTTTTCAAGAGGGGGTCCGTTGTTGAAAGTCTACCATTTTGGTATCATGCTCCAATACGCCGCCCAACATATTCTTTTGATTACGTCGATTTTCGGGAACAAAACAAAGCAAAAATAATTATTGAAAAAATAATTTGCATTAATTAATAAAATTATTAATAACAAATACATCTTTAAATTATACGTAATAAATACATAGGATTATAACCAATAAAAAAATCAAGGACTATGGGGGTGGGGAGTCTGGGCTCCTAGGACAACCCCTTGTGTGCGCCACTGTATACATAACATGCTTTCAATAAAAGTATATTTTAATCACTTGAATTAATGAAATTATATACTGATGTATAAAACAGCACTTTGTTATAAGCAGATTTCAACCTTTATTAGCATTTGTTTTTATGTTACTAATAATTTATGAATTGTGAGCTGATTGAAGATATTTAGCATAGTAACTGTTTTTAAATCAATACAAATTATTGGATTTTAAAAATATGACGAAGCCAACGAGCTGATTCTTTGGGATGACAAAAAAGAAGAAAAAAAAATTCTTTGGGAGGAATAGAAATTACTTTTTCAAGCAGCTAAAAGGAAACATATTAACGGCTAGAATGTATAAGTTTTTTCTTGCATGATGTACGATGAGTAATATTCGTCTTTGAAAAGTGAAGAAAGGCAAATGGGGGTCAAGCAGTTGTAAAAACTATAGATTGGGCTTCTTTCCCTTCCCCTCCATTGCGGCAGGACCAAGAGGTTGGCACCAGATACCTTTTTTTTTGTCTTCAGTTGCTTCCCTAACCAGTTTATGTCGTCTAAAATGCAGTTCTTAGTACACAGTTTTGTCGTATTTTCATGAATAGCAGAAATAGTAACATTAATTTATAAAATAAGAAACGGAAATGTGGTTAAAAAATTTATAACAATTTATGAAAAAGTGCTCTAATGACCATTTTCACTAATAAATGACGTTCTCTTTTTAAAGACTCGTATCAGAAACTTATGTTCTTGATGAGTGTTTCTTATAAGGCAATTCAGAAATTTAAATTTAAGTACAATTTGTTTCTACCACCTACATTTTCTTAAATAGGATTCCACATAATGTAGCCTATTTTCTGAGTTATACATTAAATGAAGCTGTTCTTTGGTTACCAAACACACACACATGCGTAAAAATTAAATAATATGTTTGAAATGAATTAGGAAATGACCTTATAATTTTGTTTCAGACAAAAATTGTTTTAACCTACAATTATATTATATAGAAGCTAATCTCTTATTGTTATCTAATGACATTAACATCAAATTTTTATTATTGTTACTAAAATCAATAACAGTATGTGACTTAATAACAGTATGCAACATAGAATATGTCAGCAGTGCCGGCGCTAGCAGTTTCGCCCCCGGGCAAAGAGGAAATATGGCGCCCGTTTATAACAAAAATTAAAAGAGATAACCTAAGCCCATCCCACGCTTAATGGTAAAACAAAACGTGAGAAAAAAATTGCTATCAATAATGTTGAAGTTATGATTAGCAAAAAATACTAATTTATTAATTTATGTTTTTGACACTAATTTAAAATTAGGATTGCACAGAAAAAAAAAAAAAAGTCATTTCTAGTATATAATTATAAAATGCAAATATAAAAAAAAAATACTAAAACAAGTTATAGAACCACTAAATATTAACACTTAATTACATGTTAGAAATACATTTAAACCGAGAGTTCAAAGTGTTTTTTTTCTCACTTTTAATTCTGAGAATTTTTGAATAATTTCTTTAACATTAATTTCTTCAGCCAGTTCATGTTCAATAGTTGTTGTTGTCGAATAGTTTAGGCGATCCTCGGTAGTTGTTGAGCGTAAAAATTTTTTAATTAATTTTAATTTGGAGAAACTCCTTTCTTTACTTGCCATACTTATTGGGAGAGTAAGCAATACCCATAAAACTATACCGAGATTTGGAGCAAAATCCAGGTTCGATATGAATTTTAAAATCCTGATTGGAAATTCTTTTTTATTTAGCAAAGCCAAAACCGCTACTATCTCGTCTGCCAGGTCCAGCACGTCTATATAGGATAAATTCCCATCAGTTAATACTGTTTCTAGATCTTTACAATACTTTAGTTCGTCGTTTTGAAAAGTATCTTTTAAACCACAAATATAAATAATGAATATACTTAAAAGCTCATTAATGTTTTGCATTTTAAATGAACTACTATCATCTTGTATAAGTGACTAAAGTAATAATTTTTATACGAGACGCAAATAATATTTTTTTATTTGAATAACAATGCCAATCGAAAATGTTTTAAGACGATTACGGTACATTGAAGCTACGAAAACACACATACTTAAATATGTTAATCAACATGAAAATATTCTACGAAACGGATGACATTTATATTTATGTATGCAAAATTCAAAATAAATAAATAAAATAGAAAAAGCACAGATGCAGCAAAATACATTTTTTTTCTCTTTATCTTTCGCAATGATTAAAATTCCTGGGCATTAAATCTTAAAAATCTAAAAGAGAATTTGAAAGAAAATATTGTTACCTTTTTTGTTGTACGACTTTGTCTTGTCTGCATAAGCACGTGAAACTAAAAGAATTCGTTCGGAAATCAAATTGACACAAGATTTCCTCAGTTTTCTTCTAAAAAGGGCCTTTTTCTTAGGGTCATTCTGCCCCTTTCTTTTCATTCATAAACCTTGATCGTGCTTTTCATCACTTTTGTTGAGACTAATCTCTGCCAAAGTCTATCTCTTTCAATAGTACCCGAATTCACGCATACAAAGCAGCAAGAGTTGTAGAAAATTAGTTAAAAGAGAAGGTATTGGATGCCGAAATTCTTCTTTATAGCTCCTTCTCCCTTCCCCTATGGGACCAGCGATGGGAAACACGGCTTTAAATACTAATGCATACTCGTTGAAAACAATCCTCTAAGACACCATAGAAACCGTGAATATTTTGCATATTCCTTTTTAACTTTTTTTCTTCGAATTTTTATTTTGATTCGTCGAACTCCTGGGTATACCTCGTGGAACCCCAGAGTTCCGTGGTTTGAAGACCCCTGGTTTATATCATTGTATTAATGTATTCTCTATTCGGTATTTTTCAAAAACCATTTTAATAAAAATATAAAAAATAGAACTGTCTTAAAAAAAGCACTAAAAAGTATAAAATTATTTTTAACCGACTTCACTGAAATAATGAAAAATAAATCCATATATTTTGAAAATCGTGTGCCTTTTTTTTGGAAAGTAAGCTTTATTTAATCGGAAAACTAATCTTTTTCACCCTTTAATATTAACCCTAAAGGTGAAAGGGGTAGTTTTTAAAAAGTTTTAATTTTGCATTTTATTTGGATTTCCAGTGGCTTTATTCACATCAAATTTTACTTATTTTCGGAAATTTTTACTTTATCAGCCCCTAAATTAGAGGATGACATTTTAAAACACCTTTTTAACAATGGTACCTATCCGGTAACATACCCTGTCAAACCAAAAAAAATCTTTCAAATCGGTTGAGATTTTCCGAAGTAATCACCGGGCTAACAAGAAAAAAAAATTGATCGAATTGAAAACCTTGTCTTTTTATGAAATTGGTTAAAAATACACGAAAAGCCTCGTTATTTATCCTGTAGAAGCTATTTAAATATTTTTAAGAAAAACTGAATATTTTTTAATTATTCTACTCACCTTACTTTTATAACACAAGTTTAAAATAGGCCCAGTAAATAGTAATTTTATTGTAACACACTCTACTTCACTAGCAACCAATCTGCAATGCAATTATTCCATAAATAAAACAATAGTTCAGTTCAGTTCAGTTCAGTTCAATACAGAGGAAACACTGTAATTGTGGAGACTTGGCTAACGCCTTAAATAAAACAATAAAACTGTTTTTTTTTCCTTTTAATAGTCACAGTTAAACGTGTGTGAAAGCTTGTCAGGACTAATTTTTCACGTCCTCCCGCTTTTTCATACATATTTCAACAAATTATGACACACGGTAAAAAATTCTATTATAGCACTTTGTATGTGTGTCCTTTTATTTAAATTACAATAAAAATTTGAAAACAACAATAACATATTTGAAAAGAAATTAGAACAAATAGTACAACGCTTCACAACAGAACTGAATACCGTCTAGCACAAATAAATTTGAGCTTTTCTTCCTTGATGAATACCATGGAATCCACGTTGAAAAAACTTGCATCCAACGTAACAATTCCAAAAAATGATGACTTTCTAATAAATAGAAAACTGAATAAAAAAGCAAAAAGATTCAAGAAATAATCATAACAGAGAGGAAATACATTAGAAAGTGTAGTAGAACAAAATAAACAAAAACTTAAATAAATAAACAAATTTTCTTATATTCTCGCTAAAAACACAATGTTAACCCTCTGAGTGGTTCGCTTCCTCCTAAAAAGTTATTCCGAAAGCGTTTACTCTTATTTTGACATTCGCTTTAAAAATGCAACAGACTTCTTTCCTTTCCCCCTTTTAAAACTTGGGAGGTCGAACGGAAACAATTTTATGACTCAGTTCGGTCCCTTTGTAAAGTAAGAACCAAGTTATCAATCGTTTACAGCTAGCTGTCAAGTTGCCATGGGCAATCTTGCTTGAAAGTTGTAGTGCAACTGGGTCGTTTCCCTATATGTTTAGTCACAGTGTAAAATTAAAACAAAATGAAGGGTGGAAAAAAGGAAATAAATAGTGTGTTAGAAGTTGAAAAATAATTATATTTCCTTCAAACAAAATTTATTTTTCTGTCATTTTTTTAAAAATTAAATATATATATATATATATATATATATATATATATATATATATATATACAGTCAGGTCTCGTTTTATGCGGTAGATACGTTCTATCGAAAAACGCATATAAAAAAATCGCATTAAAAAAGACATTACTTGAATGGAAAAAGTAGGGATACGTTCCTTAGTTTTCTAAAATCGCATAAAATCAAAACAACTAGTTAAAATTAACTTAAAACCGCATAAAAAATTGCAGAAATGAAAAGAAATAGCCTGCATGATAAATTACTTCGAATGTCTGAAAGAAATTCATACAAAAGCTAAAAAAAAACAACTTGTATTCAAACCTTAATTCGTTTTATTTTATGGAAAAGTAATACACATAGTTTTACATTTTTAATCATTATCGCTATCTCATAATGGTTTGCACCGTTTGCGAAATGGTTCCAAATCACCTTCATCATCAGAAGAGACTGTCTCTGCAATAGATATTTGCGGTAAAGGCCACGGATTTTCACAAACTTCATTCTCGTTCTGTGCATCTCTTCCTTTTCTGACAATGTAATCAGTAATTAAACTTTGCGATGAGGATTCTTTTATTTTTTTATATAGTTCACGATATCCAGACATGCAGTTCTGCAGCTCACGTTATAATTTAGAGGCTCGTTCAGAATTGGGGTCATTAATAAGAAAATGATTTTCTAATTTACTGCAAAGTTGAAGACCTTCTTGAATTAATTTTCCAGTGAGAGGGGTTGATTTTTCTTCCTCATCATTATTACCTTCTAGACCTACGACGCCGTCTACAGTTAGGTCTTAAGTTAAATCAATAATATCATTGTCACTTAATGCATCATCCACAAGCAATTCATCTATATCATCGTGGCTGAAGGTATTAAAACCATCTCCTCCAATTTCATGTGCCAAATTAATTATTTCATCTGATAGTATCGATGTTTGAGTGGTTGTATTGTCTGTCACACATGCTGGCCAAATCATTTTCCAACAGGCATTTAAAGTTCTAGGTCTTATTTGAGCGGAAGCAGGTGCAACATGAATTAAACAATTAAAAATAGAAAATTGTTTCCACACATCTTTTACTGTTAAAGACTCATTTTCTAGTTTATTCAAGATGAATTTGTACGTTGTCTTAATATAATATTTTTTATAAGTTGCAATTACGCCTTGATCTAATGGCTGAATGAGGCTTGTTGTATTGGGCGGAAAAAAATACTAGTTGAACATTTGGATGTTCTAATTGTGGATGACTTGCTGCATTGTCAACAATTAATAAAACTTTTAAAATCGAGAGATTTTTCCTTCATATAGGCTTTCATTTCTGGTACGAAGCAATTATTGAACCATTCTGTAAAAATAGCTGTTGTCATTTAGGCTTTCGGGTCAGCCATCCAATGCTCGGGCAGTCGTTTTAAATCTTTACCTTTAAAGGCGCATGCTCTAAGTGATTTATTTATTAAGAGAGTTTTCAATATCCGATCTCCTGATGCATTGCTACAAAGTAATAAGGTGACTCGATCTTTACTTGCTTTATGTCCACTTGCAGTTTTTTCATCCTTTGTGATGTAAGTACGGTTAGGCAATTTTTTTCCAATAAAGTCCTGTTTCATCAGCGTTAAATACTTGATCGGCAGAATAGTCCCCATCTTCAAGAATTTTCGCTAGCTCCTCTGGAAATATTTTTGCTGCTCCTTCCTCTGCTGTCGCACTCTCCCCTGTTATCTTAATATTATGAAGTGTATTTCTTTTTAAGAACCCGGTTAGCCATCCTTTGCTAGCTGAAAATTCTTTTCCAGCTTGGGAAGTGGAAGTTGATGGTTCTGACTGTTTCATTGACTTATAAAACTGAAGAGCTTTTTCTTGGATTAAATAACCACTTACAGGAATCCTTCTTTGAACTTGTTCCTCAACCCAAATTACGATGGCTCTTTCCGTTCTTTCTAATAATACATCCCTTGTGTACGATGCAAATTTGGTGCTTAATTTTGTACCAGAAATGACCGATTTTCTTATTGCAGCTTCATTCTTTTTAATTGCTCTGACAGTAGATTCGCCTAAATTAAAATGTTTTCCAATAGCCGTAGATCCTTCTCCTTTTCCTAAGCGATCTAAAATTGCAATGTTCGTTTCCAACGAAATTGACTGTCTTTGATGTTGTTTTTCTCCATTGGGCCAAATAAAATCTTAGAAAAGAAATTTTAAAAAATTGCACTTACGATTTTCTAATGAAAAATAAAACTTTACGACACTCACTTTAAATCCAGAAATCAAAATTTGCTGCTTATTATATTGCAACTTAAATTCGCCACTTATTAAAGTGAAACTTTTATAAAAATGAACGAAGCACCGCTAAGAGAACATATAATTTCGAAATAATGATATCGTATCGGTATACTACTGAAATACTACTGAAATAACGAATGCGAATCTAAGACTGTCGCAGCCGAGCCGCAGACGTAAGCATCAAAAAGATACGGAAATTCTCGGAATACTACGATCTACGTCTCAGTATAAAAAATAATAATAATAACAAAAATCTAGAAATGTTTGGAATACAAACCGCAAATGTTTGAAATACAAACCGCACAACTTCAAAATCGCATAAAAAAAATCCGCATAAAAAGAGACCTGACTGTGCATATATATATATATATATATATATATATATATATATATATGTAGGATTTTCCCTTTGAAACATTTTGATAAAAGGTTGAGTCATATCCTTTTCAGAGGACCATAAATCTCAATTTTATTTATTACTGCATTCCGAAGCAGCGCCATCTAGTGAGCTTTCGTAGCTCCGGCTTCAATAATTTTTCGGCAGAGGCCTACTAACCACTGGTTGTTCAACACGTCGCGTCTTTACCGCATTTTCGCGCCTTGCGCGCACCACCAGTCCTAACATCCAAGAATGAGAAAGGTTTATTCCCCCGTCTTCTAAAGGTATAACTCAACTTTTAATTAACCTAATTCCTGCGTTTCTTTATCTTTGTAAATATCCCCTTTTGTAAATATTTCCCTTTAATTTTAAATAAATTCTCTTTTACTTTGAAGTATTTGTGTTTAAATGACTTATAGATTAAATTAATAATTCATCACTCACCTTTAAATACTTACCCCTAGACAAACCACCTCGCCAATCTAAAATCCCGCCTTCTGAAGAGTCTGATTTTTATTCGAAGATTTATTCGGACTCCCACAGAAATAATTGGGTGATCGCCTCGGATATGATTTCGAAAATCTTCTCTAAATAATAAGTTGATAACCTTCTAACCCTCTTCTTCGTTAAAAAAACACCCATTTTTTGGCTGCACGCCTAATTTACAAGCGGACTGAATCGAAAATGCGGATTGCCTCTCATAACATACTAACATTTAGGTGAATAAAACGAGAAGTTATTTTCTGCCGTGTACAACAACTACAAGAGAGTTTCACAAGTCCAGTGAACACATCCAGGAGCCTTTGAAGTTTGTTTTCAAGTAATTAATCACACGTCGTCAACTGTATCAGGTACTTTTTATATTGTTCTTCAAAAGGAAAAAAATCTAAAAGAGATACATGAGTCACCGTTAATTTGATTATGAAAAAATTGTTGTAGTCGATTTCATGAAGTAATTTATATTTTTAAATATGATGTGTGTTTTTCTGAAATACTATTTTTCTATGTGTATAGAAATCGTATCAATTAAAATTTTCTACACAAGTATATCTTTTAAAATATTAAGAAAGTCGTACGTAATATTCAAGTGTTTTATTTGTATGCCATTTATTAAGGAATTGCATTTCATATGAAAAGTTCTCATTAGAAATCGTATCAATTAAAATTTTCTACAAGTATATCTTTTGAAATATTAAGAAAGTCGTACGTAAAATATTCAAGTTTTTATCTCATTTAATAAGGAATTGCATTTCATATGAAAAGTTTGCGTTTCTTCAGTTACGTCATCGACCTTGAACTAAGAGATTAATGTCTTCCCATTCCTAAACATTTTGTGTTTGGTTGCAATCGTAATTTCAATGACTCATATAGTTTAACATTTCTCTTGCAGCTGTTTAGTAATTAATTATTTTTTATGAGTATTCGAGAAATATATTTTGAAAGAAATATGCTATGTTTTTTAGAATTGATGAAGGATCATGTATAATTTTATTTTTAATGATGTATTTATCATTCAATATATAAGTATTTTGAGTTCATTTTTGACAGAATTATTATGCTTTCTATTTAAACATGTGTTTATCCTTAAAATTTGATGATGAGATCCTAAAAATATTTTATTTTTATTGGTGTAATAAAAAATATATATGAGATTTTTCTTAAGTAACTAACTTCTAATTATTTGCTTTTTTCAGCAAAGAACTTTTAAATGATTAAATCTTCATATCACAACAAATTTAATCACTTTTTCTAAACAAGATTTATATTAATTTATTTTTCTTTCAAATTATTTTGCATTTATTATAACGAAATGAGATAACTGATATATCAAATGGTTTTTTTTTAAAAAAAAAGGTTTTGTTTTTAGTTGAAATTAATGATTTGACTACTTTAAATTAAGCATTACGTATTTTATCTCGCACTGTTGTCTTTACGCGTTACTGGTTTAAAATATTTCTAAATGAATAGAATTTGAATATTTCAATGTATATTTAGTGTATTTTGATGCAATATCATTTTAACTTGAGAATTTTTGTAAATGCGAACGAGAATTGCCAATAGCAACATCATTGTTTTTGTTTGAACGCGTAACAATTTTGTTTATTCCTTTGGTTGCTATCTAAACTTAAATTTAAATTTTAAAATGGCGTATCTTGGCAAAGGTCGACGCGAAGATTTATTTGTCTTAGCCACGGAATTAAATTTAAAATTCGATAAATCGATGACCATCGCCACACTCAAAGATCTAATTATTGGTAGTGAAGATTATGACGAAGAACTGACCAAAAACATACATTCAACGATTGTTGAGGATCACAAAGCCAGAGAAGAAAAATTACGCATTGAAGAGCAAAAAGAAAAATTACGCATTGAAGAACGAGAAGAAAAATTACGCTTCGAACAATTGAGGTTAGATGAGCAAAAACGCAAAGATGAATTTGAGTTGGAAAAGTTAAGAATCCAATTAGGCGCTGATACATCCAAAGAAAGTGATACTAAATTTCTCGTCAAAGAAATTTCAAAGTTTATACATCGTTTTGATTTGAAAGAAGACATCAGTCTTTACCTAAAATTATTTGAACGTCAAGCGCAAAGATTAAATATTGATTAAAAAAACTGGGTTTCTCATCTGTTACGCTTGTTACCAATGGAAGTATCTCACATCATAGCGAGAGCGCCTAACGAAAAAGCCAACTCTTACGAACACGTTAAAGATTTACTGCTGAAACGCTTTAAACTAACTCCAGAAAAGTTTCGACAGCTATTTGTCACTCACCAAAAAGCACCTGAAAGAACATGGATTGATTTTTACCATGAGTTAAACACTTACTTCTCAACGGATGGATAGATGGATTGAAGATAGATACTTTCAAAAAGTTATCAGATCTAATCATAACAGATCAACTCAAACGAAAATTCCTTTTGAATTTAAAGAATATTATCTTGATGAATGGGCAAATATGAACTCCCCCTGTTCAATTAGCAGAAAAACTAGAAGAATTCGAAGACTTTAAAAGGACTCTGAAACAAAAATCTAGCAGTCCATTTGTGAAGAAACAAGAATTCAGATTCACAGAAAAGAATCGTAGGTATGAAGCACCAGGAAAATTCGAGTATATAACAGGAAAGATAAGAAGTTTCCACCGTCAACGAATTACAACAACCATTACGAAGCCCTTGTTACCAAGTACGAATCTGTTCAAAGATATCAAGAGAGCGCGCAGAAAGGGTATTACAACAAAAATTACGAGAAACACTCAAATCACAATGCTTCCAAGCATGCTCAGACGAACTATTCAAAATCGCAGAAATTCAAAGAACCTCCAAAAGAAACTTGCACACTCATCGTTAAGGAAGGTTTACGTACTAAAGAGATATTTTTTGGAAAGGTGAAAATCATGGCGCTCATAGACAGTGGTAGTACCGTAAGTTTGCTTCGAGAAAACACAAGCAGAAGAATAATGGATCCAACAAAATTATCGAAGAACAAGATGCTTCTCACAGGTATTGGTGAAGCACAAGTGACAACTATCGGTTCCTTTGAACATAAGTTCAAAATAGATGATGAAAATTACTTGTTAACATGGCATGTTGTACCGACTGAGATAAATTAAAATTCGAAGCAGTTATTGGATCAGATCTTTTGGAACAAGCATCGATAAGTTTTACTAAAGAAGGAGTTAAATTCAACAAATATGAGAATCATGCACAGCTTATGCAAATATCTGCTGAAAATCTTCAAGAAGAACTAGACCTACGTCATGTTGAAAATCGTCAAATCAAGAAGGAACTTGAAAAGTTATATCAAGACTACAAGCCATAAAAAACAGCATCTACTGATGTCACAATGAGAATTATTTTAAAAGACGAAGAACTAGTCTGTCAACACCCTCGTCGACTAGCTTTCACAGAAAGACAAGAAGTAAACAAACAGATAGAAGAATGGCTCAACGAAGGCATTATACGTCCGAGTTCTGCGGAATATGCAAGTCCAATCGTAATGGTAAAAAAGAAAGATGGATCTTCGAGAATGTGCATTGACTACAGAAAATTGAATCAGAAGCTCGTGAAAGAAATTTCCGTTACCTATCATCGAAGATGTTTTAGACACTTTGCAAGAAGCAGAGGTATATTCTATATTAGATTTACGCAATGGTTTCTTTCACGTCGATGTTGACGAAGATTGCAGAAAGTATACATCCTTTATCGTCCCAGATTGACAATTTGAATTCAACAAAGTTCCTTTCGGACTAAGCACAAGTCCAGGAGTTTTCCAACGCTACGTATCAAGTATATTTAGAGATCTTACTCGGAAAGGAATTGTAATCAGTTATTTAGATGATCTCGTCATTCTAGCGAAAAACGAACAGGAAGGTCTCGAAAAACTTAAAATTATTTTTGAAGTCGCAAAGAAATACAGATTAGAAATTAAGTTCAAGAAGTGCCAATTCTTAAAAAAGAAAAAATTGAATTTCAAGGTCACATTGTAGAAAGCGGAACTATTAAACCATCTCCCACGAAGACACTAGCTGTCCGAAAATTTCCAGAACCAACAACAATAAAACAAGTACAAAGTTTTCTTGGTTTAACTGAATATTTCCGCAAGTACATTAAAGATTATTCAAAGATAGCTAAACCACTTAGCGATTTAACAAGAAAAGAAAACCTCTGTTTTTTTTTTTTTTTTTTTTTTTTCGGGATTCAACAAAAAGAAGCATTTGAAAAATTGAAGAAAATCATGTCCGAAGGCCCAGTCTTGCACTTTTACAAGTATGGAAGAAAAACAGAACTGCATACAGACGCCTGTAAACAAGGGTACGGCGCAATTTTGTTACAAGAAGCAGAAGATGGAAAGTTACATCCCGTTTACTACATGTCGAAAAAGACAAATACAGCAGAAGAAAAGTATGACAGCTACGAACTAGAGGTACTAGCAATTATCAACGAATTAAAGAAGTTTCGTTTTTATCTTTTAGGACAACACTTTAAAATAGTAACTGACCGTTCAGCATTTCAGAAGACTATGCAAAAAAGGAGCTAATTACTCGCATAGCCAGATGGACGCTTCAATTAGAAGAATTCGATTATGAAATAGAGCACAGAGCTGGAAGTCGTATGAAGCACGTTGATGCTCTTAACCGATATCCCGTAATGATGGTATGCAATGATACATTAACTTCAAAGCTTAAAAACGCACAAGAGGAAGATGACAACATCCAAACATTGAAATTACTTCTAGAGAAGCAAGAATCAGAAGAATTTTTTGAGCGAAATGGTATACTCTACAAGTACTTAAATGGTCGAGAATTAATTGTAACCCCTAAAGCAATGCAAGGTGAACTAATTAAATTGATTCACGAAAATGGTCATTTCTCAGTAGGAAAAACAGAAGAAATTATGAAACAAGAATTTTTTATCCCAAATTTATCCAACGTCGTTAAAAAGTAATAGTTAATTGTGTTCCATGTATCTTAGCTAATAAGAAAACTGGCAAAAGGAAGGGTTTTGAATCCTATTTCTAAGGAAAGCATTCCTTTAAGTACGTACCATGTTGACTTCATTGGTCCTTTACCCTCCACAAACAAAAGTTATCAACACATTTTCACCGTAGTAGACGCATTTACCAAATTTACTTGGCTATATCCCGTCAAAACTGTGTCTGCTGAAAGTGCCCTCGAAAAACTAAAACAGCAGAAGACCTTTGGTAATCCCATCAGAATTATCTCTGATAGAGGTTCAGCTTTCACTTCAAAACTATTCAACGACTACTGTGATGAAGAGAATATTCAACATCTACAAATAGCAACAGGTGTTCCTCGAGGAAACGGAAAAGTTGAACAAATTCATCGAACTTTGATTCCAGTTCTCACCAAACTATCATTAGACGACTCAACGAAATGGTACAAATACGTCGACAGATTACAGAGAATACTAAATAGTACTATAAGTCGCAGTACAAATTGGACACCATTCGAACTATTAGTGGGAATCAAAATGCGTAACAAGGAAGACATCCTAATCAAAGACTTACTTCTAGAAGAAATGGCGAAAGAATTACTAGAACAACGCGAATTTTTAAGAAACGATGCAAAAAGAACATCGAAACCCTGCAGTCTGAAAATAGAAAGACGTATAACAGAAGAAGAAAGAAAGCTTCGTTATACAAAGAAGGTGATTTAGTAGCCATCCAAAGAACCCAATTTGGAGCTGGACTGAAACTAAGACCAAAGTTCTTAGGCCCTTACAAAGTAACAAAAGTTAATTCCAAGGATAGGTATGAAGTGGAAAAGGTTGGTCAGCACGATGGACCGAACTCAACCACCACCTCAGTGGATTTGATGAAACATTTTTATGCTTAATTCAATTTTTTTATTTGTTATTATTTTTAATTTTTCTCATATCCCTCTTGAGAAATTAATAGATGTTCTATGGTAACACTCGTTTCCATTAATCACTTTATATTCACTCTTGTAACATTTATTATATTTTCGTATTATTCATTATCTTTCTACTGATGCGAAGGATTTTTTATGGTTTAGTTAATTGTAGATCACAACATAGAATATTTTGTTTTTATATGCTTTATTTTAGGTCCGGAATTGTGAATATTAGGTATACATCTTTTCATCTGTAATATTTTACTTTATTATCTTTAAGAATCGTATTATTTGTCTTTATTACATTCACATTCCAATAATCACCCAATTTATAGTAGTAACTAAAAATAGTTTGTATTTAAAGTACTTTATCTCTCAACATTTTGTAAGAGCTGAGAAACCAGCTCTGTCAGGAGAGGGTGATTTTGTAGGATTTTCCCTTTGAAACATTTTGTTAAAAGATTGAGTCATATCCTTTTCAGAGGACCATAAATCTCAATTTTATTTATTACTGCATTCCGAAGCAGCGCCATCTAGTGAGCTTTCGTAGCTCCGGCTTGAATAATTTTTCGGCAGAGGCCTACTAACCACTGCTTGTTCAACACGTCGCGTCTTTACCGCATTTTCGCGCCTTGCGCGCACCACCAGTCCTAACATCCAAGAATGAGAAAGGTTTATTCCCCCGTCTTCTAAAGGTATAACTCAACTTTTAATTAACCTAATTCCTGCATTTCTTTCTCTTTGTAAATATCCCCTTTTGTAAATATTTCCCTTTAACTTTAAATAAATTCTCTTTTACTTTGAAGTATTTGTGTTTAAATGACTTATAGATTAAATTAATAATTCATCACTCACCCTTAAATACTTACCCCTAGACAAACCACCTCGCCAATCTAAAATCCCGCCTTCTGAAGAGTCTGATTTTTATTCGAAGATTTATTCGGACTCCCATATATATATATATATATATATATATATATATATATATATATATATATATATATATTGGTATTGCGATTTGAACCAGAAAAAAGCATCCTGTATTCATTTTCGAATATGAGAGTAAGAAAACGCGCTCCCTTTTCTTATTTTTAAAAAAAGTAATGAGGTAAAAAGAGGGCAAAGGCCCTATTTTTTTTTTAAACAATAAGACAATAAATGGTGAATACGGTGATATACATACGATGATTATATTTATGAAATAAAACCGATTTTTCTCTATTCAAATATATTTTTAATTTAAAATAACATAAAAAAGATTTCAATACTTTTAATTTATTTGAATTAAAATCATATAAATGATATTTTTATGTTAACTGAATATTTTTCGGAAAAAATCTAAATTTTCATTCCCAGTGTTCTCCTTTTCGAACTTCTTGTATTAAATAAAAATTTCTTTTCTACATCGGCATTTGTGATGGACATAACACACATCAGTCAATAATTTTTAATTTAAATGGGGGATATACTTCTTCAAATGCGCATGACAGTACTTCTAACCATATTCTACTTAAGTTTAATTTCTTATCTTTCTGTTTCTTTTATTACAAGGAAAAATGTCACACTTCGATAACTACATTTTCACACAATTCTGTCATTACAAATTCTATTGTGAGAAAAGTTCTCCCTAATTAATTTTGTCTTTCAAAACTGTACACTTAAAACAATTTTGTTCAGTGAAGTTAACCGACAATTCCACAATGTATTCATACCAAATTTTAAAAACAATTTTAACATTTTGAAATGTATCCTGTATTAAATTTTTTGAGTATACACAAATATTTCCTGCTGTATGGAAGACATAGTATAAGATGCGGTGTGTGGTTTTAAAAGAATGTTTTCGTACGTATTGACTATTTTTGAAAATTTAAATGTCACTGAAGCTGATCATATAACTGCAAATGAGCCTTATTTTAGTGTGTGCGGGTATTAAAATAAACATTTCACTGTTAAACAACCCATGAATTTATATTCAATATCAAACTATTCACAAAATGATTTACAACTTCTATTCAAAATGTAAAGAAACTGAAATATAAATATATCTTATTGCAGTCAAAAATATTCATAATATGTAAATATCCTATTCCTCCACTTATTTCAGTACATTTTAAAAATTGTAGCTGAATGCAATTTTTTATATTTATAAACGGGGCATAAAAGCTCACACAGTCGTAAAAATGTCTTTATCATTTTTAAATATACTACTATAAAACGTATATGGATTGTAAGATCAGTTCTAAAATCCTAAAAGCTTTTAGAGGAGCAAAAAACATGTAATTTTCGATTGATTAAAATTTTAATATAATACACACAAATATACATGTTATTAAGCAAATCCATTTAAAAAATCAAACTTCCTTCTGAAATAAACGTAATTGAAAGAAAAATGTTTAATTGCAAATGAGTGGAAATACATGTTTATCTAAGGGGTATCCCCAAAGTGGGGCAATCCTCAAACTTAAAACTCAAACTCAGTGGCACAACAATCCATGAGGGCTAGGAACTACTATGCCCATCCCAATATACGTGACCATTGGGCGCTGAGGTGCATGAACAGATGTCCCGATTTGGTGGTCTGTCTGAAGAGAGACCTTCAGTGTTTAAGACCCCAAGCAAGCTTGGTACTCATTTATCGACCCAATGTAGCGGGGATGAAAGACAGAATCGTCCTTTCCCAGCCCGTTAATAGAATCCCAGACCTGTGGTGTGGAAGCACGATACATTACCACTCGACCTTATTCGGTGAAAAATAAAACTTAATGTTAGAATCTTATATAATTCCCAAATGAATGAGGGAGTACAAACTTTTTTTTCCATGTAAACTGTTTAGACGGAAATGATTAATTATGAACATTTCACAAGTTGCATAAATTAAAATTAACCGTTATAGTTTACATAAATTTTTAAGAGTACAAAAGGTGTATTTTGGCTGCACAAATTAATTTTAAAAGGAATACGGTTACGAAAAAGTAGTACAAATCTATCTAAAGTATTGTTGGTTACCTTAGATATTGTCAAACACAACAATGTATTGGAAGCCAATTCCACAATTCGTTGCTATAAAAATGTATGGAAAATTACAAGACTTATTTTTACATTTTGTAATTTATATATATTATATATATATATATATATATATATATATATATATATATATATATATATATATTCCTGAGAACTTTAAAAGCTAAAGCGGCATCCATCAAAACCCCTGTTCCCTCTCTGTTTTCCAGACTGCCCCTGAGTAAGCCGGCTCTCTGCCATAGTAAGTGAAAATGCCGTATTTTGTTTGTCAAGATTATTTTATAGTAGACTGCATTTTTCATGTATTTTAGATGGTCGTTTTATATTTTCTACATTAATATCTTAATGTCTGAATTTAAAATTACATAAAATTCTCTGGACATTCGCATCAATGACCATGATAATTTTTATTAGTATATGAATGTGTCATCAAACGATTACATAACTATTATTAACATATATTATTTTAACCATTTAATTCATATTAAGTATAACACATAACGCACACAAATTTTCTGAACTTTAAAATAAATATTTCGAAAACTACTTCAGATATACTCAAAATTTTTATCCTACGCTTTAGCTTTTTAGTTTTGCTTATATGTAAATCTTTATTGTATATACGTCGATTTTTTTAGTATATTTTTTGCTCTTAGCATGCAGTTTTCAACTGAATTGTATGAAATCTTCGAAATATATTAAAAAATACCAAAAAAACTATATAATAAAATTTAAATTGATATTATACTCAAAGAGGTGCTAAAACTTAGGGTAAAAAATTTTTAACTGCGCGATACATTTTTTTTTCGAAATTTCAAATGGAATTTCTAACATAAAATTTCTGGCTTTATACGGTCGAGATTTCAAAAAATATCCAGATTTTAATTACTTATTCAGTTAGCCTTTAAAAAAAGATAAATGTTGAGGTATTTTGCATAAATAGATATTTTTGAAGAATAATTCGAATGTTTTTGAATAGCTCGAATTTAAAATTGATTTTTATGTTTATTTATATGCATAAATGTCTACTGTAAATGTTTCCGTATATTTTTGATTACCATTTATGCAAACATTCAAGTTATAAAAAAAAAATGTGGGAAAATCTTCATTCATGTTGTCTTTGATGTAAACTAAAGTTCAAGCACTTAAAATTCAAATATAATTCGGTGTATTTTAACAATATATAACTAGGCACACACACTGTGGGTAAACTTCGCTGAACACTTGGGCTTTGAAATCTAAAAAAAAACTACTAGATCTTAATTAATTTTTTTTCGTTATTATTTTTATCAAAGTGTAAGAAAATGTTTTAAATTATTTGATGAAGTTTAAATTTATTCATTTTTAGTGGTTGGAAATTTGAAAAGATTTGAAATTTTAAAGTGTTTGGTGTTTTATTATTTTATTTGGCATTTTATAATGAAATAATCATGTTTCAAAAACTGAAAGCATTGATTAAGATAAGAAAAATGAAGCGAAAGAATATACTTTAAAAAAGATATAATTTGTCTAACAATATAAAGTAGCAGATTGCCCTGACACGCCCCAACTTGTTACAGTTTCAAATTAATATGAAACCAAAAGGGAATTCTAACATATTTTACTTATGCGCGTTGGGACTTTTCAAAACTTTTAAAATACCAGCTAACAAACAAACACTTCTTGGGGTGTAAAGAAATTTTCCCCCAATTTTTTACGATTGCTCCTGGGTCAATACACGGGGTTCCCTGTGAGCCATAAAGCTTCCTATCAGTGTCCTGCTGTGTTGCTTCTACCGTCCCTAATTATCTTTCAAGATGTTAAACCTTTAAAAGGGGGAAAGGATTTAGGAAAAGTACGGCTAATCCGCTTTTGAAAATGTTACTTGAAGGCAAAAAAACCCGTGCAGTGCATTTTTGAAGTATCTTTACAATGACGGAATTTTCCGTGCTAACCGCTTGGAGGTTTAAACTTCCTTTTTTGGACATTTAAACTAATTCGTAATATCGCACCTTTTTTTGTTTTAAATCATGAATATAATCCAATGGAATGCACGTGGAATTAAAAACAAGAGGTCAGATATTCTTTTCGCGCCAATTTTTCAAAAAGCAAGCATTTTAATAATTCAAGAAACTTGGTTACATCCAAATGATATTTACACAATTCACAATAAGAATATATTCCGAATTGATAGGGAAATCAAAAGAAGAGGAGGGTTAGTGATAGTTTTAAATAAAGATATTAGCGGAATAAAAAAAAAAATATATTCTCAGAAATTAGTGAAGACTTAGAAATTTTAATAGTCAGAGTTCAGATAGATTTAGTTCCTATCACAATTTTTAATGTATATATCCCAATGGGTAACTTTAAAGACATCAATTTATCTATAAGAGCATCATATATTGATAATCACAGTTTGATATTCGGAGATTTCAACGCATCTCATGAGATATAGGGATCAAAAAAATTCCAGTGCATCCGGAAAAAAAAGATTTTTGACTGGATTATTGAAAATGAATTAACCCTCTAAGCGGATAGCACGGATAATTCCGTCAGTGTAAATATTCTTCGAAAATACACTGCACGGATTTTTCTGCCTTCAAGTAACGTTTTCAAAAGCGGATTAGCCGTACTTTTCTGAAATCCTTTCCCCCTTTTTAAAGGTTTAACATCTTGAAAGATAATTGGGGACGGTGGAAGCAACACAGCAGGACACTGATAGGAAGTTTTATGGCTCGCAGGAAACCCCGTTTTTTGACCCTGGGGCAATCGTAAAAAATCGGGGGGAAATTTCTTTAGACCCTAGGAAGTGTTTATTTATTGCCTCGTATTTTAAAAGTTTTGAAAAGTCCCGACCCATAAGTAAAATATGTTACAATTCCCTTTTGGTTTCATATTAATTTGAAACTGTAACAAAAGTTGGGGCGTGTCAGTGCAATCTGCTATTTTATATAGTTAGACAAATTATCTTTTTTAAGTATATTCTTTCGCTCCATTTTTCTTATTTTAATCAAAGCGTTCAGTTTTTGAAACATGATTATTTTATTATAAGATACCGAAAAAATTAATAAAACACCAAACTCTTTAAAATTTGAAACCTTTTCAATTTTTCCAAACACTAAAAATGAATAAATTTAAACTTTATCAAATCATTTGAAACATTTTCTTACACTTTGATAAAAATAATAACGAAAAAAAAACTAATTAAGATTTATTAGTTTTTTCTTTTTAGATTTCAAAGCCCAAGTGATCAGGGAAGTTTAAGTACAGTGTGCCTAGTTATATATTGTTAAAATACACGAATTATATTTGAATTTTAAGTGCTTGAACTTCAGTTTACATCAAAGACAACATGAATGAAGATTTTCACACATATTTTTTATAACTTGAATGTTTGAATAAATGGTAATCAAAAATATACGGAAACATTTACAGTAGACATTTATGCATATAAATAAACATAAAAATCAATTTTAAATTCGAGCTATTCAAAAACATTCGAATTATTGTTCAAAAATATCTATTTATAAAAAATAACTCAACATTTATCTTTTTTAAAGGCTAACTGAATAAGTAATTAAAATCTGGATATTTTTTGAAATCTCGACCGTATAAAGCTGGAAATTTTATGTTAGAAATTCCATTCGAAATTTCGAAAAAAAATGCATCGCGCAGTTAAAAATTATTTACCATAAATTTTAGCAACTGTTTGAGCATAATAAAAATTTCAAATTTTATTATATAGCTTCTTTGGTATCTTTTATTATATTTCGAAGATTTCATACAATTCAGTTGAAAACTGCATGCTAAGAACAAAAAATATACTAAACAAATTGATGAATATACAATTACAATAAATTCTTACATAGAAGCTAAACTGAGAAGCTAAAGCGTAGGAGTGAAATATTTTGAGTATATCTGAAGTACTTTTCGAAATATTTATTTTAAAGTTCCGAAAATTTGTGTGCGTTATGTTATATTTAATATCAATTAAATGGTTAAAATAATATATGTTAATATTAGTCATTTAATCGTTTGATGACACATTCATATAGAAATAAAAATTATCATGGTCATTGATGCGAATGTCAAGAATTTTATGTAATTTTAAATTCAGACATTAAGATATTAATGTAGAAAATATAAAACCACCATCTAAAATACATGAAAAATGCAGTCTACTATAAAATAATCTTGACAAACAAAATACGGCATTTTCACTTACTATGGCAGAGCCGGCTTACTCAGGGGCAATCTGGAAAAACAGAGAGGGAACAGCGGTTTTGATGGATGCCGCTCTAGCTTTTAAAGTTCTCAGGAAAATATATATATATATATATATATATATATATATATATATATATATATATATATATATATATATAAATTACAAATGCAAAAATAAGTCTTGTAATTTTCCATACATTTTTATAGCAACGAATTGAGGAATTGGCTTCCAATACATTGTTGTGTTTGACAATATCTAAGGTAACCAACCCTACTTTAGATAGATTTGTACTACTTTTTCGTAACCGTATTCCTTTTAAAATTAATTCGTGCAGCCAAAATACACCTTTTGTACACTTAAAAATTTATGTAAACTATAACGGTTAATTTTAATTTATGCAACTTGTGAAATGTTCATAATTAACCATTTCCGTCTAAACAGTTTACATGGAAAAAAAAGTTTGTACTCCCTCACTCATTAGGGAATTATATAAGATTCTAACATTAAGTTTTATTTTTCACCGAATAAGGTCGAGTGGTAATGTATCATGCTTCCACACCACAGGTCTGGGGTTCTATTAACGGGCTGAGCAAGGTCGACTCTGCCTTTCATCCCCGATACATTGGGTCGATAAATGAGTACCAAGCTTGCTTCGGGTCTTAAACACTGAAGGTCTCTCTTCAGACAGACCACCTAATCGGGACATCTGTTCATGCACCTCAGCGTCCAATGGTCAGGTGTATTATGATGGGCACAGTAGTTCCTGGGCCTCATGGATTGTTGTGCCTCAGAGTTTGAGTTTTATGTTTGAGGATTACCTCACTTTGGGGATACCCCTTAGATAAACATGTATTTCCACTCATTTGCAATTAAACATTTTTCTTTCAATTACGTTTATTTCAGAAGGAAGTCTGATTTTTCAAATGTATTTGCTTAATAACATGTATATTTGTGTATTATATTAAAAATTTTATCAATCCAAAATTGCATGTCTTAGCTCCTCTAAAAGCTTTTAGGATTTTAGAACTGATCTTACAATCCATATACGTTTTATAGTAGTATAGTTAAAAATGATAGACATTTTTACGACTGTGTGAGCTTTTATGCCTCGTTTATAAATATAAAAAATTGCATTCAGCTACAGTTTTTAAAATGTACTGAAATAAGTGGAGGAATAGGATATTTACATATTATGAATATTTTTGACTGCAGTAAGATATATTTATATTTCAGTTACTTTACAATTTGAATAGAAGTTGTAAGCCATTTTGCGAATAGTTTGATATTGAGTATAAACCCATAGGCTGTTAAATATTGTAAAGTGTTTTACTTTGATACCCGCACACATTAAAATAAGGCTCATTTGCAGTTATATGATCAGCTTCAGTGATATTTAAATTTTCAAAAATAGTCTACACGAACGAAAACATTCTTTCACAACCGCACACCACATCTCATACTATATCTTCCCTGCAGCAGGAAATATTTGTGTATACTGAAAAATTTAATACAGGATACATTTCCAAGTGTTAAATTTGTTTTTAAAATTTGGTATGAATACATTGTGGAGAACTGTCGGTTAACTTCACTGAAAAAGATGTTTTATGTGTACTGTTTAGAAAGACAAAATTAATTAGGGAGAACTTTTCTCGCAATAGAATTTGTAATGACTGAATTGTGTGAAAATGTAGTTATCGATGTGTGACATTTTTCCTTGTAATAAAAGAAACAGAAAGATAAGAAATTTAACTTGAGTAGAAAATGTTTAGAAGTACTGTCATGCGCATTTGAAGAATTATATCCCCCATTAAAATTAAAAATTATTGACTGAATGTGTGTTATGTCCATCACAAATGCCGATGTAGAAAAGGAATTTTTATTTAATACAAGAAGTTCGAAAAGGAGAACACTAGGAAGGAAAATTTAAATTGTTTCCGAAAAATATTCAATTAACATAAAAATTTCTTTTATATAATTTTAATTAATATAAATTAAAAGTATTGAAATCCTTTTTTATGCTCTTTTAAATTAAAGATATAAATGAATAGAGAAAGATCGGTTTTATTTCATAAATATAATCATCGTATTTATATTACCTTTTGCACCATTTATTGTGTTATTGTTTAAAAAATGAGATAGGGGGCCTTTGCTCTTTTTACCTCATTACTTTTTTAAAAAACAGGAAAGTGAGCGCGTTTTCTTACTCTCACATTCAAAAATGAATACAGGATGCTTTTTTCTGGTTCAAATCGCATTACCAAAAATATATATATATATATATTTTAATTTTTAAAAAATGGCAGAAAAATAAATTTTGTTTGAAGAAAATATAATTATTTTTCAACTTCTAACATACTTTTTATTTCATTTTTTCCTTTTTTTTACCCTTAATTTTGTTTTAATTTTACTGTGACTGAACATATAGGAGAAAGAAACAACGAATTCCACTACAGCTGTTATACAAGATTGCCCAAGGCAACTTAACAGCTAGCTGTAAACGATTGATCTCATGGTTCTTACTTGACAAACGAACCGAACTAGGTCATAAAATTGTCCCCGTTCGACCTCCCAAGTTCTAAAAGGGGGAAAGGAAAGAAGTCTGTTGTGTTTTTAAAGCGAACTTCAAAATAAGAGTTAACGCATTCGGAATAACTTTTCAGAAGGAAGGTATCCACTTAGAGGGTTAATATTATTAAACGATGAAAGTCCAACTTATCTCCATTCATCGAGAAGTTTTACATCTATAGATCTTTCTTTAGCTTCTATAAATTTAAATTATTATTTATCCTGGTCCACAAATACCGATATTTTTAGAAGTGTGGTCACTTCCCTATAATTCTTAATTACAAAAGAACAAACAGCTCAGCAACTAATAATTTTAAACAAAAAGAAATTGGAACAAATTTATCAATATTATTCAATAAAAATTAAATTTAAATAAAAACATAAATATAGATATTATAAAAGGATTTAAAAAAGTTCAAATCTTATATTAAGAAACAGAAAAAGAAAAACAGATCAGTTCAAGAGCTCCATGGTGGACAGCAGCATGCGGGCATTTAAGAGCAAAAAAAAAAAAAAAAAAAAAATTTCTTAATAAAGCAAAGAAAAACTTTGAAGAGCAAGACTGGCAAAATATAAGGAAGTGAGTGCAAAACTTAAGCGAACAATCAAAGCCAGTAAAGAAAATTTTTGGCACAAGACATGTGAAAAAATATCTTTTCCTAAAGTTCTTTTTAAAATAATCCGAATAATCAAAAATAGAACAAATCCTAACTATTCTTCATTTAATATTATTGAAAATAACGGAACCATATTAACAAACGAACAATCCTAAGCAAACTGTTTTTTACAATATTACGCAAAACAAAAAACAACGATAGTATTCCAAATATCTCTATTCCGGACAATAGCCAGGATATTAATAAACCTTTTTCTTTGAAAGAATTAGAAATAGCAATATCTCATCAAAAGAACAGCAGTCCAGTGCATGATGAAATTTCTCTCCGAACAATAAACCACCTCCCCATCAAAGCAATAAATCTCCTTCTGAAATCCTTTAATGATAGTTGGTCTTCAAGTCAAATTCGAAAAGATTGGACTCACGCAATTATTCTACCTTTCATAAAACCTCACAAAAATCCCAAGGAAGTTTCGTCATACCATCCTACATCTCTTACTTCAGTAATTGCCAAATTATTAGAAAGAATGATTCTGCATAGAATGTTAGATTTCAGATTTCAAAATAAAATTTTTCATGTTAATCATCATAATTTTTACCCTAACAGAAGCAGCATTAATACGTTACTTCAATTACAGCATGGCATTACACTGCTTAGAGAACGCAAGGAATATTTTACTTTGGTAGCATTAGATATTAAAGCAGCATGACACAGAGGGGCCAAATGGCCTTGTTTCTAAATTAAACAAAGTTGGATACTCTGGTAGATTACTACGATGGATACAAAACTTTTTACATCAGGGAACAATTCAAATAAAATGGAGGGACATTTTTTCAAAAATCGTTAAAAGTAATTATGGTGTAACCCAGGGTAGTATCTTATGTCCTTTCCTTTTTATGATTTATATGGCAGATATTTTTGAAATTCAACACGACAGCAATCTTCTGGTTTATGCAGACGACATATTTTTTTTAAAATAGTGGTACAAATTGGATTAAAACAATAGGCGAAATACAAGAATCTTTAAATAAAATTTCATTCTGGTGTAAAAAACGGAAATTGTCCACCTCTCCAGAAAAAAGCAATCTAATCAACTTTTCCAAAAAAGAAGCACAATACCTCCATTAATTAAAATATGCGACAAACCTATTCCCGAAGTGAAGGGTCTTAAAATCTTGGGTATCATCTTCGACCCCAATATCACCTGGAAAAATCATATTAATTACCTACTTCAGAAAAAATTCAAATATTTAAAGGCCATTAAAGCCTTATCTTCTCCGAAAATAGGAACATCATCTGATCATCATTTAAATATTATTAACTCCACAATCCGTTCTATCCTTGACTATGGAAGTCAACTTTTTTCCTTTTCTAGCAACAGCAACACACAAAAACTAGAACCGGTTTACAATGCTGCCTTACTTTTAGCCCTAGGTCTTCCAAGAAACATCCCGTTAGATTTATTAAGAGTAGAGTCTATGAATGGAAGTAATAATAATTGCCATAATTTCCTTTGCCAAAAATTTATAACTAAACAAATTGCATTAAAAAACTGGTCACCGAAAGCAAGATTATTTTTGGATATAAATAACATTTTTTATAAATATAGAGAAAAAGATATCAGTATTTTCAAAAGACAATCAACCTGCTCCAAGAATTATGTATCTCTAAAGTAGATATTCTTCAATGGATCCCTCCTACTCCAATCTACGAAAATCGCAAAATAAACATCTATACTCATGAATTACCATTTCAAAACAAGGATCTTCCAGATGACATAGTACAAGATATGTTTAATGATTACATTCAAACAAAATTTAATAACAATATCATAATAGCAACAGATGGGTGAAAAAATAATAATCAAACATCAATAGGAATTTTGATCCCTAAGAAAAATGTTGGACAAAATTTCATACTGAAAGAATTAATTTCAAAATTCACAGCTGAAGCTATAGCCATATGGACTGCGTTAAAAAAATGGGTTTCTGAAACGAAATCTCTGTCATCCTGACGGACAGCTTATCAGTTCTAAAAAGTATTTAAAATATTAATAGAAAATCTAATACGATAATATTAAATTTAAGTTCAACTTTACATCAGTGCCTCCAAATAGCTCAACCAATTACATTCATTTGGGTACCAGCTCACAAGGGAATAGGGATTAATGAAGAAGTTGATAAATTAGCTAAATCCTCTCCAGAGCCGTGGAATATTATTTCTTGGATAACTTGGGAATACCTACATACACATTTCAAAAAACAACACAAAAATAAAAGCGAAAAAATATGGAAAAAGAGCAAAGGACATAAAAATTATTTTTATATTTCTCATCTTGAAAAATGGAATAGACAGGCAGCAAAAAATAGAGAAACACAGAAGTTTTAATCAATAAGTTGCGAGCTAAAAAATTGCCATTAAATCAGTGTTTCTCACACAAACACTGTGTCTAATTAATTAATTCTAAATTAAGAACAAGTTTAATAAGTATTAGCGACTTCCATGGGCTTGTCTTACAGAGCAAATTTTTCAAAGGAATGCTTATGATTAGAAATTGACTCACTGAGTTCTTTCTAAAAAAAAGCTGATATCTATATTTTGTCTTCTAAGCAGCCACCGCATTTTGCAATATGTTTTAATTTAAAAATTAGAGAAAGGAAAAATAACATAATAATTATCCTATTACTTAATTTTTTTTTTTGCTTAAAAGCAACATATGCAAAGTTTAATACATATGTCATGAATTTGTACGGTATATAATTAAGATTATTGCTTTAGCGTAAAAAAAAGTGCATTATTATTGCATTCAGTACATTATTAATGTATACGGGGGGCGCGATAAAAATTGTGATTGATAAGGGGGTGCCAGTATTGAAAGTTTGAGAAGCACTTCATTAAATGATGTAGATTTTCTATTTAAACAAACAGATGCCCCTTTGTATGCAGATTGTAAAGTACCAGAACTGCCAACTTTTCAGTTGGTAATTTATGGAGAAGTCAGAAATCAAGATTGAATGTTGATATTATTTAGCTGCAGTAATGATGAAGGATAATTTTTGCTCCAAAATTTCCGATAAATTAGAAAATAATATATTGAGAAACGAAAAAATTCATTCAATGAGAAAATACTCCTTTAAGTAAATAAATTAAAGGGACGTAATCATAATTAACGTATTTTTGCTTGAATTAATAAAATGTTTCATATATGTACGTTGTAACATTTTCTTAAATTTTTCGTCCTCCTTTTATTAATTGTAAAAAAACTGGTCACCTTAAAATTATTTCAAAGTAACACAATTATTTGCCTGAATAATTTAAACAATATGACTTATTATGAATCAAGTAAATTACATTATATTTATAACACTAATCCGCCAAAAAAAAGGTAAATATTTATCCCATTAAATTTTTCGTTCAAAGGCAGTTACTTTAGAAATATACAAACGAGAACAATTAACTCAAAAATCAAAACAATATAGTACTCATATGTTCTTCCGTGGGTAGCGTGGTAGATAAGAAAAATAGCTCGGAAGGTTCATGAGAACTAAATTTGTTGTTGAACCCCAATTTTTAAAATATGTGTAGCCGGTATATTAAAAAAACATCTATAAACCTGAATATCTTTTTTAATTTGCTTGAGAGTATTAATTAGCCATTTTTTTGGATTTTGAGTACATGAAAGGTTTTATATTCGATAAAGCCAAGTGATCAACCCTGATACAAACATTCTCACTTCAAAATGAGTATGTCTTTGAGTTCATTTTTGTGTGTGAGTATGTCTTTTCTCCGTGTAATTCTATAAGAATTTGTCCTTTCACAATTACTTTTCCAGTTTAATATTTATGTAGAAATTCTCTCCAAGCCTATTTTGTAAGAATATTACATGTTTCATTTTCATGCTTCTATCGGGATTAGAAAGAATCCCATTTCTTTTTTTCTACCACTTGCAGTGGAAAAGAGTGGCAGCAAAGGGGAGCCCCGCTTAGATAGGCTCCGACTCGTGGCAGTGGCGAGGGGAGGGGGTAGAAATTACAGCTTTTCGTGTCATTTCAGATTGGTGAAACATACTGCAACTCCGTGTTTTCTTTGGGGACTAAAGTCACTTTTTTTTTATGTGTAACATCTTTCCTCTCGGTTGCTGGATATTTGTGGGAGTGATTTCGTGAAAAGGGACGGATGTGTGTAACAGGATGTGACGTACGCGCGCGCCACTTGATTTGACCAATGAGAGTGCGTGGCTGTGTCTTTTCGCTACCCTCGCATGGGGGTCCAGATCTAGTAGCCATGAAGCACTCGAGCGCTTGTCTCTAAATTCGTTATTCACGATATTGGGGGACATACGTACAGAAGAATGCTTATTTGAAAATGGACAAACAGTGATTTCGGTGGTCGTATACATTTCTTCTAATCAAACGGTTAAAAAAAATTAAAAATTTCCTGCATTTTTTGTACTTTTACCATATAACGAAAGTAGTTCAGCTCTTTTAAAAAATTATCACTCGCTTCCCTTGATTTTGAGTAGTGATTTTAACTTTAACTTCAGTTTACCAAAAACTGAGCTGCTCATAGCTTTTATGAATGATGAACTCAAGCTCGAAATGAACACGAATCAAAATGTTTCGACTGCTAACAGTGGTACTGTTTATTGACGCTGTTTTTCTCTCTCAACGGTTTTTAAATACTTTGAAATCACAAGTAAATGTGTCATATTTTAGTTATCATAAGTCTATTGCCTCCGCTCTTCCCCAAATTGAACAAGAATAATTATTTTTGATAAAATATTGTATTTTTTTTACTCCTTTTGTTAATTAAATACAATTTTCATTAAAGATATAGTTATTCGATAGAAAATTATTTCCAATCATACCCAGTTCATATTTTTTCAGGAAAAAGTTAATATTGCGTATTTATATACTACGATAACATGTCAGATGTTACACATCATATGCGACTACTGTAAGACTCGGAGTTTTTTTGCAATTTTTCCGGAACTTGCTCCAATATTTCTATATATGGTTGAAAGTAGCAAAAATAGCGGTATCTTCAAGTGAAGTAGCATAAAATTCGCGAAGTAGCAATAGGATAAAAACAGTAGCGGAAAGTTTTAAAAAGTAGCAAAATTCGCGAAAAATCGCATGATCTAGCAACACTGAAGTGTCCTTGAAATTATAGCTCCTCCATTCAAAAAGTTGTCGCTCACTAAAGCACCCCCCCCCCCAATACCTACCTTCTACGATATCTAATTTAACAAAAGTATGCCCGTAGTCTTTAAAAAAAGAAAACGGCTCTCGCAATATGAATTAGGATACTGGTACCACAGAGCTCAGTGAATCTCTGGAGATTATCTCGCGTTGGAAAATTAAAACCACCATGTAATTTCAGGGTTTGTGATGACCCCCCTGGGTCACACCTTGAACACCAAGATTAATTTGAGGCAAAGAACCACTAAGAGCCATTTTGAATAATGATAATATTTATTTATTATTATAATTTTCTCAAAAAAATCTCTGATAACATATAATAAGATAATGTTACGTCACTTAAAGGGATTTGCCTTTATATTAAATTAAATTACTAAGAATGCAATTAATTTATAATGAAGCTCAAGCTCAAGTAAGGTTTACCGAAATAGGAGATTCGAGAAATACACGTATTCGAATTCTTAACTTTCATTAACTTTAAGTCGCTTAAGGGGGCATAGTACCTTGCGAGAACAAAAATTGTTCGTTGTCATATACATGTTACGATTCATCATAAGTTAACAAATTTTGCTAATTTTGATCTGAATTTTATATATTATCTATAACAATGTATAAACTTTAAGAAAACTTGAGAAATTTTGTTCTTTAATAAATACAAAATTTTAAAAAAGAAGATAAATATATATACCAAATTGTAAAAAAAATATTACTTGCCTCCTGTTCCCGCTAGATAATTTTTAAATTATACACTTTAGAATCTCAATTTTTGCATTAAATTGAATTTAAATGTAACCTTTATTCTGTGTGTGTGTGTGTATACTACTTAATTGAAAAGTATCTTATATTTTTTTTAATTTTTTTTAAAATTAAAAAATTCATAAAATTTTTTTTTTAAATTTTCAATTTTTATACAGTTGCAAATCAAAATGTATTAAACCATAAACATAATTATGGCATACAGAATTAAGATCTATGACTAGAATATGCATGCCAATTTTTGTAGCTCTAGAGTAAAAACGTTTTTTACAATCTTGCGGGCAAGTGTAAAAAATTGAAACTGAGAAAATCAAGTTTAAAGAATGACATTTCAATATTTCAAATAAAACTTAATACATAATATTTAAAATGATCCTGCTTCATATGTAGGACCTTCTAGTTCTGCAAAATGCTCATTTGTGGCTTTTTTTCTCATTCTGCTCGCCCTACGGGCCTCTAATGTATATGATTTTGATTTAATTTCGGCATTTTTTATGCGTGCATAATTGGCCTTAAAGGCAGAGGTAACAGTAAAATGTCCTATTTTAAAGCCAAGAGCTTTCATTATCTTTATACGTCCCGTCATTCCCTCATTAAACATCACTATAGCCTCATTTACTGCTATGTCTACAATATTTTTAGATGACCCACACACACACACACACACAGAAGTTTTGGGGCAGTACTTCCAAACAGTCGAGTTGAACGACTCATTAGAGCTTTGTGTTTTACCCCTCACACATTTTTTCAGCAATTTTGGTGCAGATAGTTCTGCTATTATAGGCTTTATTTCATCCATTACGGCAATTGGCACAATATTTTTATGTTTGAATAAAGAAGCACTATTCGTAGCAACTGCCTTTTGATATTTGCACCACGAAGTATCACCAATTGGGCAGAAGTGATGCATAGGTTCCTCATCAGTGGACCTATAATGACAATAAATTGCCCATATGGCCTGACGCATATCACTAACGGAGCTATTATTCTGTCTAATAGCATTGACATAATAGGTGGTAATTGTATCAATGAACTTATCAGTCAGACGATTTTTACCGCTGATACTCTTACCGTCTATAATTTTTTGCCACGATTCATTGTTTTTAATTTTCGCAGTCTAGCACCCATACGCTTTTGTATGTGGCCAACACATTCAACTTTTTTGATAGAATATGGTGCTGTCCTTTGAAGCTCTGGGAAGGTTTTTGTGTCCCCATCGCCGATATACTTAATATATTTCGCATTTCGTTGTGGCACCGATCTTTGAAATATTTCCTTCATCCCGTCTACTTCCATTTTACTGGAAGAACCAATATGGTTCTTTACACAGTGTGGTTGATGTTTCAATTTCCACTCTTCATATGAATGTCCAGATTTTGGACCTCGCCATTTTTCTTATCCTTTACAATATGAAGAGATAACAGCAACATCAATCACTTTCCCTGTAACATCTCCAATGACACTACAAACACCAATACGGGAAGTGTGTCCACGTGTTTTCCACGTACCGTCACCACTGACACAGATTTCATTTAGCGGTGCACGTGCGCATTATGAACGGTGTTATGCTATCCACGTAAATAAGTCTTTTTTTAAGCTGTGTGATGCGGAAACGTCACAATAGCCTTCAGCTAGGCGTGCTTCAAAAAGTTTCATCCATAGGCGCCTGGCGTCTCTCAGATGCATCACCTCATACTTACGTTTGAAGATGTTTTAATCATTTTATTGATGATATTTGACCTTAAAATATATTTGACATAAAATAATATTTAAAATAGAATCAGGAATAGAGTTATTTATACGAAAAAACATGAAAAGAGGTAATGGTTACTTACCACCGTGTCACCACTGTTTTTACATTTTAAGGCTGTTTTCGGTTAATGTTGAAGAATAGGACACGAATTTGGAACATTTTTTCAGATATAAAGGAAATGAAAAATTAATATGATATTCTGGCTTCACTATCCTTTAGAGAGCAGCATTTTTTATCATACTTCCCATTTTTAACCGAGTTGATTCATTTTTTCTGTTATAAAATGTGTTTCGTATTTTTTATCCTATACCGTAATGTTAAATGGGCTTTGCCTTCACGTATTAAAACAAAAAAGAAAGTATTCACGAAATATTTTGAAATTTTTAAAAATACTATATTGCTCACAGAGTTATAATATTGCAAATTTCCATGGGAATTGGGTCATTTTTCTGTCTGAAAATGTGCTTTGCAGGGCGGCCCTATGATATCCCCCGCCTCCGCAACATGGTCCTTTAACCAAAACAATTGCTCATTCCTGGTCAGAAGGCATGGGCCAATTGGGCCTGAGTCTAGGACCTCGGCCACAATGGAGGCCACGTCTCGTTCTCGACTAAGCCTTATTAAGATCCTGATTCGAATAATTTCAACGGTCAAAGGCTATTACCGATTGTATTCTCCAAAAAACTGGGAATTTCAGATATGTCAACTGGTTATATATGTGATGACCGTCATCAATGCCTAAGCCTACCACCATACACCATCATTACTTATTTAGTCAAAAGGCGGCTGTCAGTCGAGCTAGTTTGTACAGTTGTTAAGTCATGTATATTTATTGTTTCGGGTTTTGTTTGTACGAGTATTTGACAATGTATGTGCTATGTACTCTTAAGGGTCATAGTTGGAGGCCTACATTTGTGTAGGTTCCCAGGGCCTAAAAAAGTCTTAAGACGTCCCTACACCTCTTGCTAATACTTAAAATATTTTTAATGCGAAAATTGTAATTTCGTTATGTGAATGATTAATTTACTTACTTTACATACTTAAAAAAATCCATTATATATTCAAGTCGATTGTTGCATATGAGAAAAGAATACGCACATTTCTGTAATAATTTTATTAAAGAGTATATAACTTCTTGAATCCATTACTGGGTGCCTTTTAATTAACATCAATTTGTTTTTTGAAAGGAAAAAAAGACTTACCTTTATCACAAAATCAGTTACGTAATCTTATCTTCATGGCAAATCATGCGCAAATAAAAAAACACTATTATTGTGGTTTTATCTATTTATAGTTTTAATTTAGTTTTTTTATTTTCAAGTTTAAAATTTAAAAATTTAGAAATACATAATTACGAAAGCAATTGTTGAATAGAAGTTTTAAGGCAAGTGAATTTTTGCACTGGATGAAAATTCAAAACACCAAACACTTTTGTAAGGCTTGTATGAGGATTGTAATATGTATTTCATGAATTTCTAAGTTTACGTAATGAACATGTAAATATGATTCTTAAATTTGTTACTAGAAAAGCAATACTTAATTATATTTCTATATAGCAACCAGAATTACCCACACACATATATATATACTCAGCAACATTGAAAATAGCGACCCAAGAAGAAAGCATCGGATTGAAATGAAATTTAATACACATAATGACACAGATGAGAGATTCACTTGATCTCAAAAACAAGATAACTAAATGAATACAGGGTGTGCAACAATACAAATACTGGACAACTTCAATAGCACGTTGGACCACCTCCAGCTGCAATACATGTCGCCACACGGTCCGGCATTGAGTTGATTAGACACCTTATGTTGTCCTGAGGCAGATGGGCCCACAAATCTTGAACAGCCAACTCTAAATCATGTACAAAGTGACACGATGGCATCTGCCGTTATAACTGATCCCACACGTGATCTACAGGGGACAAACAGGGGAGCGGGCCGGCCATGGAAGAGTCTGAAAATGACGTAGGAAGTCTTGAGCAACTCTTGCTGTAGCGGACGAGCATTATCTTGCTGAAAAATTGCCCCTGGGAGACCATTTAGGAAAGGTCTTACATGGGGTCAAAGAATATCATCAACGTAACGTTGGCCCGTTAAGGTTCCACGCATCACAATTAAAGTGGACCGGCTATCATAGGCTATGAACCCCCAGGCCATTACACCAGCTGTGCGGGCAGTGTGACGTAGAACAGTGTGATATTTCATCTGGTAGTCAGAAATTAATGATCATAAATATACATAAGGGATGATATGTTTGTTAAAGATTTACGTATAGATTAAATGGGTCACTTGCTATTTGGCAGCGCTATTTAGATGAACTATTCCAGGGTATGGATAGAGTCAAAGTGTTTATGGATGATGCTAGAATAACCGAGGGCCACATAAAGTTTCGCATTTTGCAGTTCTAAAGGAATTTTCAAAAAAAAAAAAACGCAGAGAACACGATATAAAGCTTAATTCAAATAAATTAAAAGTAAAAAAAAACTTTTTTAAAAACAAGCTTTTATTTAAATGCTCTGAAAAGAGTAAAATGAACTTTTATTGCTATCACCTTATAACGTCATTACACAATTTATGATATAAAAGCTTGTCACGAGATTTAAGTACTCATACTTATTTTCAAAATTTTAAAAATTAAAATCAATCAGATCAAGTTATTTATTTTGCTTGTTTATTTACACAGGTAAATCTCGCGACAAGCTTTTATATCATAAATTGTGAATGACGTTATAAGGTAATAGCAAAAAAAGTTTTAAAAGAAAAGTTCATTTTATTCTTTTCAGAGCATTTAAATAAAAGCTTGCTTTAAAAAAAGTTTGTTTTTTTTACTTTTAATTTATTTTTTACTTTTTAGCTATCGCTGGACAAGTTTCTCAGTCTGTTCGTCTCATTCAACGCATCATTGTTGTAAGGTCATTTGCCTGTTAATATTGAGCAGGCTAGCTCAGGGGTTCTTAATCTTTTCCCCGCCTGGCCACGTACATGTGATAGATATTAAACTCGGGCCGCAACAAGAGGATAATGGGGGTGGGGTGGGGGGTAAACACTGTAAAACCAAAACGAAAATAGACAAAGCAAAATTAATCAAAATATTAAAATTAATTTTTTTGGCTTTTTGCTTTTACTATAATGTTATATTAAAAACGAAAAACACAAGAAAAGTTTTTAACTCCATAATTGTAAACCAATTTTTTCAATCCTTGAGCAGAATTTGGATAATACTCTTCTACAAACGAAAAAAAGCTTCGTGCGATTATCTTTAAAAATAACGAAGTTTTAAAATGTTTTATTAAAAATTTGAGTATTTTTTGAAAAATCGTAAAAAAAAAGTTTTCGTCATTTTATTTTTTAAATGACTGATTCTAAAAGATAAAGGTTAGAACTTTCTTAGTGCCGAATATCGATTTATTAACACGAGAAATACAAAAAAGAAATTCATACGGAACGATTTAGAAATCATTTTCATGAAAATGCATCGATTTTGCCTCTTTTTAGAAAAAATCGTAAAAAATAGAAAGTATCATTTTTTAAAAAAGATTTATACCATATCAGGGCAAAATAAGTAATCTTTCAGATTATGTAATTATTTTGTGTCTCAGTTTGAAAGAAAGAATCAGATGGTTCTGTAAAAAAAGTCGAAAAATAAGGAACTTCTTTAAGCTCAATCCAACAAGCTGATCAGCGGAATAAAAAGCTAACAGGGGTACAAGTTTTTTTAATTAATATTTTTTAAATAATTACGATATTGGAATGTAAATAATCAAAACATGCATTGTTATCCAAACTAAACGTGCATACAAAATTTCAGCTCAATCGCTCGAAGACATCAGCTTCAAAACTGAGTTGCAAGATTCCACACCCGAACTTTTTACATTGCAAGTTAAATAAAAGCGTGTAGTAAAAAGAAAGGACATGGAAATTTAAATTTGATTAACAGAAATAATTTTTGAAGGAAAGTTAAAGTGATTTAAAGTAAATTTAAAAACTGCGAGCTCCAGGAAATCGAAAAAAGGGCAATTCATTTGAAGTCAGCTTCTCTGACTACTAGGCCACGAGGGTTCATTGAAAGAGGTAAAGTAAACTTCTAACATGGGTAAGAAGAAAAGGAAACAAGGGTAAAAGGTTTTTAATTAATATCTTTTTAACTAAGATCTCGTACTATAAATAGTTAAATCACGCATTGTCATCCAAACTAAACATGTATACAAATTTTCAGCTCAATCGGTTGAAGACATAAGTCACTGTCGGTCGCCGGGCATATGGCTCGCGAAGCGAGCCTCCATCCCATATCATAAAAGTTAATGGCGCCTGGGAGAGTTAAAGTCCTTGATGAGGTGAAACAGCCTGGCTTTCGTTGAGACGTAGGAGAGAGGTGCGGTTAATTGAAAGTCTAAGTTGGAAAAAGTTTATCCTGAAGTAGCTGGGTAAGTTCCTTGCAATTTGACGATGGTGAGAAGTGAACTGGCATTTGATTGGCTGCCCTGAAGTTAATGTAAGAATAATTGAATGGGAAAGTAGCCTGTGTGGGTGAGTGGTATATTAAAATTAAGTATTTAAAATTAAAAAAGACATTAGAAAAATAATAATAAAAAAATTATCAGGTCATTTACCAACAGGTAAATGAGGTTATTTAATGTTAGGGTGGATTATAGAAGTCAAGGAGAATTCTCCTTGGTCTTTTGATATTGTCAAGGGGAGTGTAACTTTCCAGATTAAGAATGTGGTAATTATTAGTTAGAGGTAAGGAATCAAAAAATTTTGTGGCAAGTTTTTTAATGAAACTTTTAAAAGTCGGGAGTTTCAGTGCTTTGTATATATTGGAATTTCTCATATACATATTCGCATGAACAATCATGCGAATGGTTTTATTTTGACAAATTTCTAGCGTTTTTAAATTGCTGTTAGCAGCATATCCCCACATAGGACTACCGTAACTCAAAATGGGCCGCAAAACGGCAGTGTAAAGAAGTACCTTATTTTCCATAGTCATTGTAGAATTCCGGCAAATTAGAGGGTAAATTAATCTTAGACCGTTCCGGAATTTATTTCGCGCATGTAATATGTGTTGTTTCCATGTGAGTTTATTATCTAGCACACACACACACAAAAGAGTACTATGTAAATTGTGTTTTGACACCATTGGAGTGGTGTGGAATATAGTAGGTTGAAGACATCAGCTTCAAAATTTCGTTGCAAGATTCCACCCGAACATTTTACTTTGCAAATAATAAAAAGCTTGTAAAAATCATTAAAGAACTTGAAAATTTAAATTTGATCAAGAGAAATAATTTTCGAAGGAAAATTAAAGTGATTTAAAAACAGCAAGCTTCCGGGAATCGAACCCTTAGCGATTCATTTGAAATCAGCTTCCTTAACCACTACGCAATGAGGGCTTGTAGAAAGAGGTGAAGTAAGCTTCTAACATGGGTAAAATTGTTTTAATCAATATCTTTTTAACTGATTGCGATATTGGAATATAAATAATCAAAAACATGCATTGTCATCCTAACTGAACGTGTATACAAAATTTCAGCTCAGTTGGTTGAAGGCATCAGCTCTTCAGAATTGAGTTGCAAGATTCCACCCGAACAAATTACTTTAATTAATTACTTTTTATCTAATTGCGATATCATAATATATATGGTCAATACATGCTTTGTCATCCAAACTAAAAACGTGTGTACAAAATTTCAGGTCAGTCGGTTAAAGGCATCAGCTTCAAAGTTGCGTTGCAAGATTCCACCCGAACAAATTACTTTAATTAATTACTTTTTAATTAATTGCGATATTGGAATATAAATAATAAAAACATGCATTGTCATCCAAACTAAACACGTATACAAAATTTCAGTTCAATCGGTTGAAGGCATCAGCTTCAGAATTGAGTTGCAAGATTCCACCCGAACAAATTACTTTAATTAATCACTTTTTATCTAATTGCGATATCAGAATATATATGGTCAATACATGCTTTGTTATCCAAACTAAACAAGTATACAAATTTTCAGCTCAATCGGTTCAAGACATCAGCCTCAAAAAATTTCGTTCCAAGATTCCACACGAACATTTTACACATTGCAAGTTAATAAAAAGCTTGTAATAAGAGTAAGTTTTTCCGAAATAAAATAATTTTTTTTGGACATAATATCGTTGCGAAAGGGATACACAAAACTGATAAAAGAATCTCAGCTGTAATTAATGCACCAGTACTTAAGAATGTTCATGAAATCAAAAAGTTTCTTACTGTTAATTAATTTTTGTGGGAAGTTTTTTGTCCAAATTTCGAACTATTGCTAATCTTTTAAATAACCGGACAAAAAAAATATTAGATTTTTATGGTTTAAGGACTGCCAGGTTACCTTTGAGGAAATAAAGAAAGAAATCTGTCCACCAAGAGTTTGAATACATTATGATCCTAATCTATCTTTAACTTTAGCTAATGATGCATCCTCAGTTGCTATTGGTTGTATTCTGTCATTCAGCAAACGGGATCTGAACAAATTGATAAAGAAACTGTTGCAATAGTTTGAGAAGTCAAAAGGTTTTATTTTTACTTGAAAAGTAGAAGATTCACATTGATAGCGGATCACAAACTTTTGATTGAGCAGGTTTCTGCATTATGCCTTAGTTTAACAATTATTTCGGTTGGACGTATAATTCCGTAAAACGACTGAACATGGAAATGTAGACTTTCTTTCCCTATTACCAAAACTATCGGAAGAACTGGAGGTTGAAGATGACATCACAATATTCCAAATGTCACAGATTGAAACATTACCCTTTATATCTAACGAATTACGTCAGGAGATAAAGAAAAAAAGCTGTGTACACTCTTAAAAGCTTTAAGATGTGACGGGGCTTTATCGTGCTTTCATACTGATCCTCTTGGGGAATCTTTGGGGCCAGAATTAAGATATTTCATAGACAATCCTCTCAAAAAGAATCCGTGATATTCAGATTAGTTAGTAGGTATATAGTAAAGATTTTGTAATCGCGGAGAAGTAGAAAGGAAGCTGAGCGCTGTGAACTGATGATAAGGAATTAAACGTAGAAGCGTAATTATAGAACGGACTTCAGAGAGTTAAGGAAATTAAGGATGATTAAGATTCATAGGATAATTTTGCTTAAAGATAAGTGGTTAGGATTCCAGGCGCTAAATTACATAGAATTTAGGGATACGTTACACCACTCCTGATTGCCTTCCTATTGTAAGACTTGCTTTGTACAATATATTTAGATAATAATTAATTGGATTTATTGTGACAAACTTGGGTGATCAATTCTTACCTCCCACAAATCTAGATCTCGTAGTTGAAGAGATACTACCCCCAGGGAGGGCGGTATCACAATGGCACCCAACAGGTTTTGCCCAAGGGCATCTTAATTTCCCTAACCCCGAGGTTGGAGTCGGATCAGGATTCAGGGTTTTGCTTGAACTTTTTTTTCTGGGTCGGAAAATGTCGAGGTGTTTTTGGAATGCATAGAAAATAATGTCAGTTTCTATGAGATACCCAGCAATTTGGCGTGTGCACATTTAAAGGGTCATCTCAGAGGTAGAGCTAAAGATCGGTTCGAAATATTTGGTTATGCTTTAGTGTAGAGGACAACCACTGATTTCGCACAATTAAATGGGGTGATAACGGAAAATTTCACTGCAGTTCGAAATAAGACGGAATTAGAAGTGAGGTTTTATTCCTCATAACAGAATAGGAGTCAGGCGCCATCCGACTTTATTTATGATTTACTCAAGATTCATAAGAGATTTGGACTAAATATGTCTAAAGAGGGGTTGGTCGAGCATATATTGGCTTGACACGAACCTCAGGTTCAGGACTATGTGGAGGTTAGAAACCCCACCACTAGAGCTCAGTTGTTACAGGTGATCTCAATCTTAGAAGAAAGGTATTCGTCCAGGGAAACTCAGGGTTCGAGAAAAAATTATAATAGGGAAAGACGAGGTTGGGATGAGCGTTGGAGGTGTACCGATGATCGTAGAAATAGAAATGGAAGGAATGCAGAAGTTTTGGATCGACAAAACGATAGGAGGGATAATTATAGAAGTACCTACGGGAATGGACCTCAGAGGAACCATGGATTCGAGAACAGGAATCAGGGCGATAGGGATAATAGTGGATTCGAAAGCCGTAACGGACAGTATCAGTACAGAAATAGGGGCCCGAGTGAGAATTTTAATCAAAGGGGAACGAAGATATGGTGGTCGTCTAAATTTTTTAAGGGTTCGAGTTGATCAAGAGGATCAATTGCAAAATGTAAGGAATCCTCCTATTAGTCTTTCTGCTATATGCATGACTCCTGTAGAACTTCTTTATGTACCTTTTTTTTTGACTGAAACATTTACAAAATCATTGTGGGATATAAGGGCAGAAAAATCATTTATCTCGGAGGAGGTTTATAAAAAATATTTTTTTATAAACCAGTTAGAGGAAGACACGAGCCATGGTAGTGACGGCACAAGGTGCCAAATGGATAGTTGAATTGTAAATCAGAATACGGGAATTTCTGAAAAACTAGCAGTTTCACATATTGGCGGATTTGGAATATCCTTGTATTTTAGGGGTTGCTTTTATAAGGGAATCGAAAATTGTTATGGATTTTGATAAAAAAAAATCATTAGCGACTGAAGATTCGCAAATTGAAGAAATTCCAGTAGATGAGGGGAATTTAGGTATTTATCTCTTAAAAACGGAGTTAATTGTAGTGGCAGATGCAGCAACTGGAAATTCGGTTGAGAGTATAGTGGGGGGAAATGTTGCGTGTGCAGTGATTAGAGATTTGATACTTTCGTTTCGGGAGCAATTAATCGAGGAGCAACGAAGAGACCCTGAGTTAGGTCATATACAGTTGACAAAATGATCATTTGCACACCACTTTTTTCTTCGTTTTTGATGAAATAACTACCCATATTTTAGTTGCGAATTGATCATGCATTTCGTTAATGCGTCTAATTGTTGTATGCAAATTATTTTTCTTTTTAAGTGTAAAAGTAAATTGTAATCTGGGAAAGTGAAAAATCGTTGCAAAAAGAGTATTTGTACAGAATTCTTTTGGTGTAAGTATGGCAAAATTTTGATTAAACTTTTTAGTTTCAACTTAGTTTTTCATACGTTTTTCTTAGTTTATCAATAATATTTAAATAGTTTCAGATTATATTTAAATTTACAAAGATATAATCTTGAAAAGGGCTCCTAAAACCAAAGAAATTTCTTTAGGTATGAGAAAACATATTAGAGATCCATAAAGTGGGTAAATCTTTCCGGGAAATAGGAAAATTTTAAAACTGTCATTTACAACCGCTGATTAAATCGTAAAAAAAGTATTATTTAGAGACCGGCAGTGATGAAAATAAGCCCAGACCTGGTGGTCCGAGTAAATTTACTTCAAGAGCTAAACGAAGTATTGTAAGGTCAGCAACAAATAAACCAATGACATCAGCTCAAAATATTCCCAATGAACTTCTCTGTCATCATGCAACGTTTCAGTGTCTGCTCAGACAGTCAGAAATGTATTGCACAGCGCTGGTCTGAAAGCCAAGAATTCCCAGAAAGAAACCTTTTATTAGTGAAGTAAACAGGAAAAGACGTCTAGAGTTTGCCATGGAGTACAAAATAAGCCCATGAATTTTTGGAAAAAGATTATTTTTTCTGATGAGATAAAGTTAGAGATTTTTACACCACCAAGTATTCGAAAAATTTGGAGAAAAAATAAAACGGCTCTTGAACCACAAAATGTACTTCCCACTTTAAAACGCGGTTCGGAAATGTTATGGTGTGGGGATGTGTAGCTCATAAGGGAGCGGATAACTTAGCATTTATTGACAATAAAATGAATGCTTTAGCTTGTATCGATGTGTTGCGACATAATTTGTTAGATAGTCCTAAGAAATTGAGCATGGAGAATACTTTTATATTCCAACAAAACAATGACCCGAAGCACACCGCTATAGTTACTAAGACCTGGTTGCTTTATCATGCTTTAAGGCGACTTGAAACACCTCCACAATCTCCAGATCTTAATTCTATTGAAAAATTATGGATGCATTTGGACACTGAAGTTCGGTAAAAAATGTAACAAGTAAAGAGAACTTAAAAGAAAAACTTCAAGAAGTTTGGAACTCCATTGACACAGAAATCACAAAGAAATTGAGTCAATGCTAAGGCATCTTAAAGTAGTTATAAATGCCAATGGACTGTTTACAAAGTATTGAAATTTCATTACATTGTTGCATATGTTTTGTTAATGTTTACTAAGCAAGTGTATAAATAATCTTTTGAATATATATATATTTCAAAAATTCACTTATTTGAAATAAATGCTTATTTTATTTTTTATTTTGAATGAATCTTATTTTTTAAAACTATTTAAATGTATCTCAATAACTTTTTTGTTATATTACTTAATTTATTTTTGAAGAACATACAAAATTTTAAGTGTACAAATAAAAATTTTACCAACTGTGTATAGATATCTCGAGAACCCTGAGGACAGCTCGGTTAATGCGACAATCTGTAAAAACTGTTCTCGTGATTTCCAAATTGTGGAAAGCTTGTTATTTTATGCGAAATACGCAACCACTCTTGGAGAACTAAGAGTTTATATCCCGCAATAGTTGCGAGGAGAAATAATGCGCGAATTTCATGACAAGCCCATAGGAGGTCATGTAGGAAAAAAAGTATTCCAGAATAAGGAATGTTTGTTATTTTCTCTGTGTGCCAAAAACCGTTTATCAACATGTGTTGACATGTGACGTATACCAGAAGCATAATTATAAAAACGCGTTACCAGCTGGTCGTTTAATACCGATTGAAAATGGTTATCCGAATGAGATAGTCACATTAGATTTGTTAGGTCCCTATTCAGCTTCGCGAATTAAAAGATATCGCTATATTTTAGTAATAACCGATCACTTTTCGAAGTGGCTTGAGGTAATACCCCTCAAAAAGGCTTCACCCAAAATAATTGCAGATACCCTATTTGAGAATTATATATCACGTTATGGAGCTCTTGTAAAAATGATTAGAGACAACGGTCCCCAATTCATATTGGAAGTTTCTGAGCATTTAAGTAATATATTAGGCATAAAGCATGTCAAAACAGTTGTATATAGACCTCAATCTAATAGAACGGAAAGAGTGAATCGGGATCTTTTGCAAATGCTTCCAAGTTTTATAAATGATAATCACGAGACTTGGGACCAGTTCTTAGGAGAGGTTGCATATGCCCCTTGCGAACGCCAGTTCAAGAGACCACAGGAAAGACCCCAGCAGAGTTATTTTTGGGTAGAAAACTTATTGTTGAGAGCGCCTTGCCACTTGTATTTACATCGCTTCGCAAATGCCGCGAAGTGAAAGGAAGTGAGCTTGGGGTGTGCCCACGCCAAGAGAGAGTGTAAACAACATGGCGAACAGCCGTTGTAATAAACACAGTTAAAAAATATACAGTCCACTTTTATTGAGTATGACTCAATTTATTTTAAATAGAGCGTCGATGGGCCAAAACATGGTCCTAGCTACCCGGAGAAATCGGCAAAAAATATTAGTATGTAGTGATAATTACTATTATTAATAATAGTATTGGGTGTTCAGAGGATTCAAGAAATCATGGTCTCTGGTGAAAGAAGTCCTGGCATTTTTTGAGGTGAGAGCAAACTTGTTCCTATGAGTTTTGAGTAAGGAATTATTTTGAATCTCAGTAATTAAGTCACTTTGAGTGTTGTGACTTAATCCCTTGAGTATTGTGACTTAGTCTTTTGAGAATTTTGATTTAATTGAGTATTGTGAGAATAGTTAATTCTATGGGTTTTGCGATTGAATATTGTGATTTAGTCCTTTGGGTACTGTGATTTAATCGAGTATTTTGTGAATATTTAATTCTTTGTGTATTGTGGATAGTTAATCCCTTGAGTATTGTGGGAATGGTTTATTCTTAAGTATTGTGTGAAAAGTTTATTTGATTACTGTGAATAGTTAATTCTTTGAGTATTGTCAATAATTAATTCTTTGAGTATTGTCAATAATTAATTCTTTGAGTATTGTCAATAATTAATTCTTTGAGTATTGTCAATAATTAATTCTTTGAGTATTGTCAATAATTAATTCTTTTGAGTATTGTCAATAATTAATTCTTTGAGTATTGTCAATAATTAATTCTTTGAGTATTGTCAATAATTAATTTTCTGAGTATTGTCAATAATTAATTTTCTGAGTATTGTCAATAATTAATTTTCTGAGTATTGTCAATAATTAATTTTATGAGTATTGTCAATAATTAATTTTCTGAGTATTGTCAATAATTAATTTTCTGAGTATTGTCAATAATTAATTTTCTGAGTATTGTCAATAATTAATTTTCTGAGTATTGTCAATAATTAATTTTCTGAGTATTGTCAATAATTAATTTTCTGAGTATTGTCAATAATTAATTTTCTGAGTATTGTCAATAATTAATTTTCTGAGTATTGTCAATAATTAATTTTCTGAGTATTGTCAATAATTAATTTTCTGAGTATTGTCAATAATTAATTTTCTGAGTATTGTCAATAATTAATTTTCTGAGTATTGTCAATAATTAATTTTCTGAGTATTGTCAATAATTAATTTTCTGAGTATTGTCAATAATTAATTTTCTGAGTATTGTCAATAATTAATTTTCTGAGTATTGTCAATAATTAATTTTCTGAGTATTGTCAATAATTAATTTTCTGAGTATTGTCAATAATTAATTTTCTGAGTATTGTCAATAATTAATTTTCTGAGTATTGTCAATAATTAATTTTCTGAGTATTGTCAATAATTAATTTTCTGAGTATTGTCAATAATTAATTTTCTGAGTATTGTCAATAATTATTGTCAATTTTCTGAGTATTGTCAATAATTAATTTTCTGAGTATTGTCAATAATTAATTTTCTGAGTATTGTCAATAATTAATTTTCTGAGTATTGTCAATAATTAATTTTCTGAGTATTGTCAATAATTAATTTTCTGAGTATTGTCAATAATTAATTTTCTGAGTATTGTCAATAATTAATTTTCTGAGTATTGTCAATAATTAATTTTCTGAGTATTGTCAATAATTAATTTTCTGAGTATTGTCAATAATTAATTTTCTGCAATAATTAATTTTCTGAGTATTGTCAATAATTAATTTTCTGAGTATTGTCAATAATTAATTTTCTGAGTATTGTCAATAATTAATTTTCTGAGTATTGTCAATAGTTAATTTTCTGAGTATTGTCAATAATTAATTTTCTGAGTATTGTCAATAATTAATTTTCTGAGTATTGTGGAAATAATTAACTTTTTGAATATTGTGAATGGTTTATTTTGTGTATTGTAATGCATGGTATTTATTCTTAATTTTCTGAATATTGGTTGCATTGAGAATTGTTTTAATTTTTGAATATTGCATGGATATTTAGTTTTTTGAATATTGCATGGATATTTAGTTTTTTGAATATTGCATGGATATTTAGTTTTTTGAATATTGCATGGGATATTTAGTTTTTTGAATATTGTGTATTGTGGATATTTAGTTTTTGAATATTGTGTGTGGATATTTAGTTTTTTGAATATTGCATGTGTGTGGATATTTAGTTTTTTGAATATTGTGTGTGGATATTTAGTTTTTTGAATATTGTGTGTGGATATTTAGTTTTTTGAATATTGTGTGTGGATATTTAGTTTTTATTGTGTGTGGATATTTAGTGTTTGAATATTGTGGATATTTAGTTTTTTGAATATTGTGCGTGGATATTTAGTCTTTGAATATTGTGTTTGGTACTTAGTTATTGAATATTGTGCGTGGATATTTAGTCTTTGAATATTGTGTTTGGTACTTAGTTATTGAATATTGTGTTTGGTACTTAGTTATTGAATATTGTGTGTGGAGATTTAGTTATTGAATATTGTGTGTGGAGATTTAGTTATTGAATATTGTGTGTGGAGATTTAGTTATTGAATATTGAGTGCATAGTAATTAATTCCTCAAGTTGAAGTTAATTTTAGTATCGGTGAGTTTAGTCGTTTGGGTCTAGTATTATCTTCTTGGGAAAGTCTGTAGAGTTGTTCGAGCAAAATGTCGATAGTTGTAAAATTAAAGAAGGATGAGCTGAAGCTAGTTGCTGAGGAAATAGGTTTAACTGTGCCAAGGGAGGCAAAAAGGGTTGAATTAAAACGGTTAATTGAGGAGAGCGATGTGTTTAAAGAAGATTGAGTTCGTGAAAACCGTGATAGAACAGTTATTAGAAGAAACTAAAACCCAAGAATCCGAGCATAACAGTCAGTTAGAACTAGAACGTCTTAAGTTGGAGAGAGTTAAAGCAGAGTTAGAATTAGCACAACTAGGAAATAATGCAAGTAAAAGCGAAACTTCTTTCAACAAATGTGAAACTGAAACGTCTATTGATGTTTTCATTAAGTGTGAGAACACTTACAATTAAAGTGCCGAGTAAATCGGAAGGGTGGGGGTACTTTTTTGCGTCTTTAGAGAGAGCTTACAATAACAAAAATGTACCGGAAAGGTTTAAGGCAGAGATTCTATTAAATTTATTAGGAGAGAGAGCTTCGAATATTTTAACTTATATAACCGACAAAGAGTTAAATAATTATGAAGGAAATTAAAGCAATTGTTTTAAGAGAGTTTGAACCCACAGCACAAGCAGTGCTAAAAATTTTAGAAATGCCTGTAGAGAAAACGAAACGCATGTGCAATTCGCTTCGCGTTTAACTACGAATTTCGATTACTATTTAAAACTGAGGAAAGTAACAGATTTTGACACTCTTAAAGAACTCATTATATCAGACAAAATGTTTCAAACATTAGATAGGGAAACGGCGGCTCATATTAATATTAGACAATCCGGAAATTGGTTTAGACCGTTACAATTGGGTAAAGAGTGTGATTTATATTTCACTTCGAGTGGTAAGCCCGTAAATGAGACGAGAAAAGATCACAAATATAGCAAACTTAAGCCCTTTAAAACCGCTCCCAAAGTATTTCTCAATGAAGAAAATTAAAAATTGTGACTTATGTTTAAGAAATGAAATTCACCCATTATATGCATGCCCTCAATTTAAGAGACTTTCGGTTCAAGAGCGCGTTAATGTAGTGAAAAATAAAAATGCGTGTTTTAAATGCTTGTCACCCGACTGCAGTGTTAAAAGGTGTTCCTTTCGAAATTGTTTTGTGTGGTAAGCCTCATAACAAACTAATACATTTCCCGAAAGAGCCAAAGAATGTTTCGTCAGGAGGGGAGAAGAGAAGTTTTCCAGACCACCCCGAAGTCGTAAATAAGTCGCACCCAGGTGGAGAATGCAGCTGGTCCGTTCCTCCTCAAGTAGGGTGTCAAGGTTTCGTTTCTACTAATCGAGTGGAAAATAAAAAGAATGTTATTTTATCCACGGTACTATGATTAAGGATAAATATTCGCAATGGCAGAAAGTGAGATGTTTACTTGATGTTGGCTCACAAATAAATTTAATCAGTAATGAATGCTTACAAAGGTTACAACTAAAAGGTGAAAAAATCAATCAATCCATTTCGTGCATAAATAATACCTCATTGACAGTTAATCACGGAGTAAAGGCAAGCATTGCGAACGAAAGTAAAAGTTTTAAGAGAAATATCTCGATGCTAGTTCAAAAGATAACTGATCTTATACCAAATAAATTTTTTGATGCGCATGTGCAGATTCCAGAGTCAGTTAGGCTTGCGGATCCAAATTTCAAAATTCCGGGAAAAATAGACATTTTGTTAAGTGCGGGTATTTTTATGACGTGATAAAACCGGGAAAAATAAATGTAAAAAATTCGAACCTGATTTTTACAGGATTCAGTCTTTGGATATATAGTAGGAGGTAGTGTAGAGGATGAACCAAATTTATATGCTTGCGGTTTAATATGTGGGTCCGAAGAACTCAATTCGAATTTGAGGAAATTTTGGGAAATTGAAGAGATAGATAATGAATTACCTAAAAATTTAGAGAATTCTATTTGTGAGGAGCATTATGCCCAGACGCATAAGAGGGATGAGTCTGGAAAATATATTGTTTCTATTCCCTTTAAAGAGCATTGGTCGTGTTTAGGGAATTCGAAGGATATTGCTCTAGAGACTCGAATCGCTGTGGACTCGCTTGTCTAGAGACCAGGATTACCAAAAAATTGTACCGTGATTTTTTTGAAAGAATACGAAGAGTTAGGTCATATGACTGAGATAACGGAGAGTGTAGAACCTCTGAATATACTTATTATATGCCTCACCATGGTATATACAGGCCTCAAAAGAGCACGACAAAATTGCGTACAGTATTTAACGCATCCGCTTTGACTGCTAATGGAAGGTCGTTGAATTCCATTCAATACAACGGCGGAGTCATTCAGGACGACCTTTTTCCTTGTTAGTGAGATTTCGAAAGCACATTTATGCATTCACGGCAGATATTCGTCAGATGTATCGCATGATTGATGTCGATGTAAGTCAACGGCCACTTCAAAGAATTTTGTGGAAAGGGAACGTTAACGAACCCGTAAAGGTGTACCAACTCAATACTGTCACATATGGGACGGCTAGTGCTCCGTTTCTAGCTATGCGAACTCTAAAACAAATTTCTATTGACGAGGGAGAGAACTTTCCTTTAGCAGCATCAGTCCTGTGTGATGATTTCTACATGGATGATGTTTTGAGTGGAGCAAACTCATTGGAGGTTGCAAAAACCTTGCAACATCAACTCATTGACATTCTACAAACTGCTCAGATGTCCTTGCATAAATGGTGTGGAAATGCATCCGAACTAATCCCAACCACAGAGAAGGAGTATGATTTTGCATCTCCGGAGGAGATTAAGGTATCCGACTACGTTGAAAACGTCAATTTTGGCGAAAAGTTCGATTTTTATTTTTTGGCTAAATATTAAAATTCAAACGATTTGCTTTCTAAAACTGTTCTTGCTTTGTTAGTACGATAATTAGAAAAAGTTACAGCATTTTTTAAAACAAGTCATATTCATCAAAAACAACCGGAAGCTGCGATTTCGAAACCGGAAGTCGTATTCTGTATTCATATTTTGTGTATTTTTATGTAACTTTTCATCTGAAATTGAATAATTTTACTTGCAGAATGATCTATCTTTTAGCCCCATTGTTTTAGTATTGAATTTTGTTTTGAAGAAGTGGCAACGATCATTCTGATTTCATTTGAAAGTATTGCTTGTTTACGTTTTTTCTGTGGCTTTTCTTGAATCATTTTGCTAAAATTCTTTCTATTTTTCTCACGTAATTTAACATTTAAAGTATTTTAATATTACGTAAAATAATCTCGTTATTATTTGATATGGGAAATCGCAAGAATAAATCTCGTTCGCAAAAGCGAAAATTTATTGGGAATCGTTTTACAGAACGTACCAAGCCATTAGATGTACCAACAGTAAGTGAGCAGAAGTTGAAGACCACATCTGTCTCTTTTGAAAATATTCCATCTAAAGATGATAAAATGTCGGGGAATCGAATCTTTGATGTATAAATTCTACGTACTGTATTCAATTGTTTGTGTTGTCCCTCCTGTTTGTCAGTGAATCTTCAGTTGACAGAAGATTCAATCTTTGGATTATCTTCAGGTATGACTTTGAAGTGCAAAAAATGTATGTTTGTGTATGCTTTTCAAAGTACAAGAAAAGCAAATAAAATGAACGACATAAATTTGCAGTTTGTGTGGGGAATGAGAATAATTGGAAAAGGCCATTCATCTTCGAAGAAACTGTGTGCCAGTTTGAACATTCCTTCAGTGTCAAAAGCTGCATACAGGTCTTGTGAAAAAAAATTATTGAATGTTGCTTCTGTCGTATCAAAGAATGCTATGATTGAAGCTGCTGATGAAGTTAGGAAACTGAAAAACACTTCAGATGTTGCGGAATGTGGAGTTTCAGTCGATGGTACATGGCAAAGACGGGGACATTCATCGTTAAATGGTTGTGTCGCTGTTCTTTCAATTGACACAGGCAAAGTCGTGGATTTAGAAGTGATGTCGAAATGGTGCAGAAACTGTAACACATCAAAGAGTTCAGAAAAAAAGTAAACATGTAAAAAAACACCAATGCTCGTGCAATCATCAGGGATCAGCTGGAAGCATGGAACCTGTCGGAGCATATAGACTATTTGAGCGTTCCCGTGAAACCAGGAAACTTGAATACGTAGAATTTTATGGTGATGGCGTCTCAAAAGTCATTTAGCTGTTAAGGATATTTATGGAATAGATAGCGTAAGAAAATATGAGTGTATAGGGCACATTCAAAAGAGAGTGGGCAGCAAACTGAGAATTTTAAAAACTAAGGAAAAAGGACTTGGAGGTAAGGGCAAACTTTCTGACTCATTTATAGACAAAATTCAGAATTATTATGGTATTGCTATTAGAGCAACATTGGTAATTTGGAAGAAATGCAAAGGGCTGTGATTGCAGCCTTTTTATCATTGTTGTTCCGATAAAAGCAATACCATGCATGGTCAGTGTCTATTGGGCTCCGAGAGCTGGTGTGCCTACCAGCGAGCACAATCTGCTGGCAAAGTGTTTTACGACAAAAATGCTGGTCTTCCCAAGAATATTATTAACAAAATTAAGCCGACATATCTTCAGCTATGTGATCAAAATCTTTTGAGGAAATGCCTTCACGGGAAGACTCAGAATGCAAATGAGGCATTCAACGGATGTCTGTGGAACGTAGTTCCAAAAGAAATATTTGTAGAACTTCAAACATTTTCTCTGGGATCTTATATAGCTGTAATAACCTTTAACAAAGGTTTTAAAGGGCTATTGTCTGTATTAGAAGCCCTAGATATAAAAATTGGGTCTTACACTTTACGAGGTTATGCAGCCATTGATCAAACTCGTATCGAGGACTCAAAACGACACTCTTTGCCCAGTGCAAAAGTTACAAGAAAAAAAATTCGAGCTATTAAAAAAGAGAAAAGTTGTTAATACTGAAAAACATGAAGGTGTAACATATAAATCTGGAGCATTTTAGGTAATATTATTTATTTTTGTAATAGTTATGTCTTTTTAAATTCTTGAAATGTGTTTTTCTCAAAACTGTTTTTTTGATAAAATGTCGTAACTTCAAACATGATATCTTAAAATCTAATAAAGGTACATAAGTGAAACTTTGTACAAGTGTTTTTGAATACATATTCTAGAGAATGACCTATGGACTTAGTAAAATAATAATAATTAGTATTATTATTGCTCATGTTTTTATTAAGAAACAGAAAAAAAATTTGTCGAAAAGTGATATTAGTAAGTTCGATTCATGATAATTTTTGACTCAAGTTAACAAACTTAAATATAATAGGTCATTCTCTAGTAAGATGGTCAAGAAGTAAATTGCAATGAAAAACTTTGAAATATGTAGATTTTTTACGAAGTAGGAGTGTTTGAAAAAATATTAAAATTTTATTAAAATTTCTGTAAAATTTTTAAATTTATTAAAAAGTGTGTTCCGGTATTTAATTTTAACTGAAATTTTGTATGTTATTAAGAAAAATGAATCTTATAATGCAACAAGATTTTTACATTTTGCAGTTTTTCAAAAAAAGTTCTCCGAACGTAGTCGGATACCTTAAAACCTTAGGCATTGCCTGGAAATCTAAAACTGATTGTTTTAATTTCAAGGTAGAAGTAGAGCAAAATGCTCATCCTACTAAAAGATCAGTCCTGTCGATTATCGCCAGACTCTTTGACCCTTTAGGATTGTTGGGTCCAGTGATCACCAAGGCAAAAATCTTCATGCAGCAATTGTGGACACTTCAAATTGATTGGAGTGAAAGGCTTCCCGAGAAAGAAGCTAGTGAGTGGAAGGAATTTGTGAGATCGCTAGTGACTTTAAATGGCATCAACATTGAAAGGTGCATAGTAATTCCAAACGCTGAAGTAATTGAGCTTCATGGCTTCTGTGACGCATCAGAAAGGGCATATGGTGCGGCAATTTACGCTAGATCGATCAACCCAGATGGAGAAAAAAAGCAAAGCTTGTTGCGAGTAAATCTCGAGTATCGCCAGTTAAGCAGGTAACCATGCCTCGCTTAGAATTATGTAGTGCCGTTCTACTCGCAAAATTGATGCATAAAGTGAAACGAGCATTAAGAATGGATATTACCTCAGTCTTCTTTTGGACCGATTCCACAATAGTGCTATCGTGGATGAAAAACGAGTCCCGAAACTTAAAGACGTTTGTAGCCAATCGAGGGGTTATTATCCAAGAATTGACAGAATTGAATAAATGGCATCATATTCCTTCGGAACAAAATCCTGCTGATATCATTTCAAGAGGACTTGATCCAGAGAAAATTCAACGAAGTTAATTGTGGTGGTTTGGGCCTGCTTTCCTCGAAGTGTCTTCAGTGAACTTCCCTCGATACGTCAATGAGATCCATAACTGTGAACATTAGCAACGAGAGTTAAAGGATAATCAAGAGTCGATGTGTTTCTTAGTGCAAAATAGAGAGATTCTTCCCATCATTGATAAGTGTTCTTCGTTTTTGAAACTACAGAGAATTCTTGCATGGTGTGTGCGTTTCAAGGAGAATGCGAGAAATCCAATACAGCTAACAACTGGCAGTTTAACTGTAGCTGAATTGTCTACAGCCTTAATTTTCTTAGTACGAAATGTACAATCTGCATCTTTTGCAAAGGATATTTGGTGCCTTGAAAGGAGACAACCATTACCAGTTTCCAGTAATTTATTAACTTTGTCTCCCTTTTTAGACGAGAGGAAAATACTGTGTGTGGGTGGAAGACTGAGACATTCCAATCTACCTGCACAACAAAAACATCCTATTCTAATCCCTAACAACCACTCTATTTGCGATTTAATAATTAAACACTATCATGTTCTTTATTTGCATACAGGTACTGAGGCTACCTTGGCAAACATAAGAACCAGATTTTGGATTGTAAATGGCAGATCCAAGGTCAAAGGCATAATTAAGCAATGCATCCAATGTCTTAAGGTAAGTGCCAAAGGTAAAAACCAAAGGATGGCCGATTTACCTAATGCCAGAGTAAGCATTGCTAGAGTGTTTAGCAAAATAGGATTGGATTTCTGTGGTTCTTTCCATATAAAATTAATTTCAGGTAGAGCGAAAAAAGTGTATAAATGTTATATTTGTATTTTTGTATGTTTTGTTGTTAAAGCCATTCATTTAGAAATTGTGAGTAACTTAAGTACTGAAGCATTTATTGGTTCATTAAAAAGATTTATCTCTCGTAGAGGTAGACCAAGCGATATTTTTAGTGATAATGGAACTAACTTTGTAGGAGCCAACAATGAGTTTCGTAAAATTTTAAAGGGGCTGTTTAAAAGGGAAAGTTCGGAAAAATTTGAGGATTTTCTTGCTTCTGAGAGTATTCAATGGCATTTTAATCCTCCTGCCGCTCCTCATTTTGGAGGCTTGTGGGAAGCTGGAGTTAAATCTTTAAAGAGTCATCTTAAAAGGGTTGTGGGAAATAATATATATTCTTACTCATGAAGAATTTTTTACACTTGTCACACAAGTGGAGGCCGTTTTAAATTCACGACCTCTGTGCTCTCTCTCTGAAGATCCCAATGATGATTTAGCTCTAACTCCAGCTCATTTTTTAACTGGCTCACCATCGACCTCCTTGCCGGATCCAGATTTTAAAGGAATTCCTATGAATAGGCTCCGCAGATGGGAATTAGTCCAAAGAATGACTCAAACATTTTGGAGTCGATGGACTTCCGATTATTTAAATCGTCTTCAATTGAGACCTAAATGGTATAAAGGCAACCAAAATTTAAGGTTAATGAAGGGATTTTGGTTAAAGGTGAAAATAATTCAAATTTACTTAACTGGAATCTACACCTGACCCCTTCTTCCTACCATAGTGCGACTCATTTGATCTCCGTTGTACTCTATCAAAACTACTCGATTCATGGCGTGAACTATTGCTATCCAAACTACCAATTCTTATCTCCATCTCGTCACATTTCCTGTGACGATATATTCTATCTTTATCGACATTGACCTTTAACCTTTTCCCCGCCTTTCATATCACTACGTTGTTATTTTTTACTTCTAAAACTCTATATGGACCTTCAAATTTTGGTTCAAATTTAGCTACCACTTTTTTTGTTGCTGAACTTAAAGAATGTGTTGCTATCAAGACCTAATCATTCACCTTAATTTGCACATCACGCCTGCATCTATCATAATACTTTTCCCATTTTTCCTGTTTCTCCTTTGTGTTTCGTCTTGCTTCCTCAAACAATCTCTCAATATATCCTAATGCGAATTCAGTTCCATCCGATACCATCACTAATTTCTGAAAAGGTGTTATCAACTTTCGACCTAAAAATAATTCTGCAGGGGGTTTTCCCGTCATTTTTTATTCACTGCTGTACGAATAGCATATGGAAACTCACGTAAGAACTGGTCCCATGTATCATGTTGATCATTGACATAATTTGCAATATGACCTAATTCTGGGTCTTCTTTTTTCTCTTCAATCAACTGTTTTTGTGACGAAATTACAAAATTTCTGATTATTGCATAATTAACTTTCTCTCCAATTATACTTTTAACTGGGTTCCTCGACAAAACATCAGCAACCTCATTTTGAGTTCCAGCACGATGTTCCCATTCTATATTAAATTCTGCTAATTTTAATACCCATCGGATCATTCAACTCGACTAATTTTTACCATTTGTTAAACGCGTCAATGCAGCGTGATCCGTAACAACTTTAATCCGCAGTGAACCTAAATATGTGATGAATTTATTCAGAGTCCAAACTACTGCTAAACACACTCTCTCTCTCTCTCTGTTACAGTGTAATTCATCTCAGCACCACTAAGCGTGTGAGAAGCAAACACTACTGGTCTCTGCTCCTGATTTAGAACTACTCCTACACCTATAGAACTTGCATCCGTAAACAACTTGAAAGGTTTTTTACAATCCAGCAACTTTAAAACTGGTGCTTTCGTTATTGTCGCCTTCACCGAGTCGAATGCCTTCAGAGCCTCTATTGACCAACAAAATTTCTTTAGTTTTCGTTTAAGATTATAAAGGAGCTCACAAAGATCAGCATAATTTTTAATAAATTTCGCGTACCACTGGGACATACCTAAAAATTTGGACAACTCCTTATAGAATTTTGTGGTGGTATCATCTCAACTACAGCTCGAACTTCTGTCTCATCCGTTTTAATTCCTTCCTTATAAATAATTAAAACTAAATATTTTAATTCATCACATTCAAATTTACACTCGTCTTTGTTTAATGTTAACCCTAAATCTTGTAATAATCAAAAAACTTCCTTTAGATGTTCAATATGCTGAGTGAACGATGGAGACGATATAATAATGGCATCCATATAGACATTCACAAACTTCCCCATCACCTGTTTTAGTATGATATCAATGGCCTTCTGAAAATTGCGAGCCGCCCCTGACAAGCCAAATGGCATACGCCGAAATGCATAGGTGCCATTCTTCGTGATGAACGCTGTCTTAGCTATATCGCTAGGGTTTACTGGCAGTTGAATGTACCCCGATCTGAGGTCAAGAGCTGACAGTATCACTGTATGGGATATATTCATTATTAAATCATCTATTAAGGATAAGGAGAATAACAGGGGTAAATTATAAAAAGTTTCCGATAATTGACAACGAATCTATATGCTTCAGGATTATCCGGCAGTAACCCATTTTTTTTCTACATTACACAACTGGTGACGCGTACGGGTATTGGATCGGAATTACGATTCCCTCTTTCAATATTTTGTCTACATGATAATCGAGTATCGCTTGTTTTACCCTATCGTAACGATACGGACGAGAAACAACAGGTGGCTTATCTACCGTGTGAATTTCATGATATAAAACATGTGTAAGCCCCGGTTTATCTGAAAATAATCCCTGAAAACTATTGAACAAATCTCTTAACTCCTGTTTCTGTTTTTCCTCTAACCTTGCCTTAGAAAGATCTATTTCTACTTTTCCTTCCTCAATCGTTTCACCACCGTATCAATTTGCGAATCAGGAATCACCAACCATTTCCGATCGAAGTGCAAAATAATCTTTAATCCACTTATAAAATCTCCCCCGAGAATACATGGGTATTCTAAATCTGTCAACATATGAAACCACCAAGGTTTTTCAAACTTCCTATAATTCGAACATTCAATTCCAGAATTCCAATATTCTGAAATTTAGCTACCTGTGTCGTGATCACCTGAGCACGCGATTTCTTTACTTGCTTATAAAAAAATATTTTCGGTATGTCTCCTCGGATATAAATGACTTCTCCGCGCCAGTGTCTCATAACGCTTTCGTAATCGTATCATTTAATAAAATAGGATCATATGGAAGTTCCATTGGAGACATGCATATTGCAGAAAGTTTAATCGGTCCCTCATTTGTCGACTGCGTCTGATCACTTTGCACATCACTAACTTTCAAAACATTCAATCGTCCCCTTTGCCTCCTATCGCTTCGACTAAAATTCTCACTCGAACCCCCATTTCTGTGGTCCGCTCTACTAAAATCCTTTTGACCTTCCATTTCTAAACTGGTATCCCCTATCGTTAAATCTTCGATCATCCTTCTGAAATCTATTACTGCTTTCGAACTACTGATTTCCTTCACGTCCATTCTCGTAGTTACCCTTATAATCATTTCTGCCATTACTCGGTCTACGCACAACTTCCGAATTTCTCCCATTTCTTCGATTATAATCAACATTAGACATCTTATGCTCATTCCAACCTCGTATTTCCCCAATATCACTATTCCTCGAGCCCCGTATTGCCTTGCATGAATACCTTTCCTCAAACTTAGATAAGACCTCCAACAACTGGACCGTGTTTTGTGGATTTTGATCTTCCACATTAACCTGGACTCGTGGTTCAAATCTAACAAATATATGATCTAAAATTGCTTTCTCTTGCATCCCCACTTCTAATTTTTTATTCAAATTTAATAAAGCGTAAACAAAACTCGTTGGCTCCTGGTTCCGTCTGTGTTGAGACTCGTAATACCTTATTTCTAAATCTTTCCTTTTTTGTATGGCAGGGAATACTTTTGACAATGCTACTTTTAGCTGCGCGAAATTCGTGGCGGTATTCTGCACTAACGCTGATCCGAATATCTGATACCAATCTTGGTCCCTCCCCAGGAGATGACCTTTCAAATAGGCACTCGATAAATCATTGGGTATCTCAAGTAATTTGATTTGATTGTCAATACCCTCCAAAAACTCGGTAACATTCTCTAACACGGAAAAGTACACTTCTGGCAAAATATTAAACCAGCTCGTGCTTCTTATTTCGGGGTCATATTGATTAAATATCGTTGGGCTCCAATGTGATATCCCCCTAGGGTGAATATCTCTTTAGTATCAGTTTGAGCTAGAGGTGTAGGATTAACATAAGAACTAGAAGCCTACATTATCTTAATATGGCTTTATTAAGATATTCAACTTAATCCTTTAACAAATTATATACTAATATATGCGAGAGAATCTACGGTGGCAAAACACACAATAAATATATAATAATGAATTAACTTAACCCGGACCACTATCAATAACTGACTCGCTTAAACTCAATTCCTATAATATCACAGATTTTAATATTAAATAGTCAATCCTACCTTACTGTAGTTTGAAGTAACGATCACAACTATCTTAGATGAAGTCTTGTAATTACTCAAGTGCAATGGTATGCACCTTGACTCAATGGAACTCTATCACGTATGAATTCTGTTCGTCGCCATGACACGTTTTCTAAAACTTCTTCACGCTTGAGCCACGGATTATGTTTACATTCCTCAAATTGCCATCCCTCTTACTCTAAGATCCGATATTTAAAAGCTTCCTAATTTCCATCTTTCTTTCATGCTTCACTTCTTGGTTTTGGTTGGAAAAGAGTTGCCATTAATTCTAGCCCCAAGGAACCCAAAGGACATGTTAAAGAAAAAACGCGTGAGCCCGTCACAGACTTACTGGGAATCACGGTGGTAGAAGTGAGTCAAGTGTAAATAAGCGCAAAAGAAGCAGAAGTTCGAAGGAACCGTTTGTAGGACTTCATAATAAAAATAAACGATCAAGGAAGGAGGTGACGAGATGGAATTTAGTAACCCTTCTTTAAGGTCCGTGGGATCGCAAAGGAAGAGGAATAGAACACTAGAAAGAGAGATGAACAAAAGAAAGTTAGCGTTATCAGCTATTTCAAACTGGCCATCGAACAAAAGACGTCGTGAATTCAAAGAGTCACTTCAGTAAAGGGAAACAGGCCCTTACAACCTACGTCCCAGAAATAGAGATACCAAAGAAGCAGGTTCAAGACCTTCAAGAAGAGAGGTGCAAATCCAAGGGGGACCAGTCCGGTCTAGGGGAGAACTATTTAAAAGGCCAAGCCCATACAACCAGAGTCGACACTTTAGACAGAAGTCCAAACACCAGGGGCGCCAACAGCCGGAGCAGGAGCCGAGTAACGGATGATCCAGCTGTCAGAGTCCAAGAGAAACTCGACACTCAAGACTGCAAGATCTTCAGGAGACGAATGGAATTCCAGTGAGTAGGAGGTCAGCGTCTCTTGAAGTCCTTATAGGAGTCGTCAAGGACAGATGAAAGCATTAGCCAGGTTGTATTGTTTCATTATTTTTTTTTACGGATAGGCAGTCAGGTGAATTTTTGCAAGAAAGTCTAGTTTTGTTAAACTTATTATTTAACAAAAGGTTGACACTACGTTGCGGTGCATTTTTCTGGCTGGATGAAAAATGAACTTTTGTATGCGTAAATTTATTCCAAAGTGTGGAAAGCAATTGTATGATTACATTTGTTTACTACTGATTGAGACTTAGCTGGGATTTGAGAATTCCTTGTATTGTTTGTTTACGATGAATGTTGGAAAATTGTTTGTAATTATATATATTTATGTATTGATAGATATTAGTATATATCTGGTTTGGGGAACGCATCGTAGATAGGAAATTAACCATAACACTAACAGCACTGCGTGGTTGGAAGGAATTTCTTTTTAGAAAAACCAGATGGTGTGTTTTATGTTTAAAAATAATTGTCATTTGACATAAGTGTACAAAGAGTTAATGTGTTTTGTATATATAAAGTGTTGAAAATATTTTTGTACGTCCATTGATCCAGTTCTCATTTCAGGGTGGCTGACCCTTGTGACTGGCTCATCACGCTTTCTACTAATTTTCCTTTTGGGTTCTTTGGGGTCGAAAAAGGCAAATTCTTTTCAACCAAATCCAGAAGCGAAGTGATTTTGCAAATTAGGAACCTTTTAAATAGCAAAACTTCAGCGTAAGCGAGGTGGCCTTTTGGAAAATGATTATGCTAGACTGATTTTAAACGCGTAAGCTAAAGCAAGCCGATATTCCAAAGTTCAAGTCAAGGGGGGTACCATTCCACGCGAGGTAAAGAAAAGACATTGAGGATTCGAGAGTGTTGCTGCTACCTAGGATATAGAGGTAGGACTGATCTACTAAATATTAGGAACTGTGTATAAACAGAGGTTAGGAGTAAGCGGTAAAGTAATTATAGTGGTCAGGATCGCGCTTATTTGGTAATCCGTATTGTGTGTTTCTTTACTTCGGATCCGCTAAGTTTAAATATAAATATATTATCATTGTATAGTGTTTAAGTTAAGATCTTAATAAAGAGATCTTAAGATTATATGGCAGCGGCTGGTTCTTCATTCACTCCCACACCCCTAGGTCATGTTGATAACTAAGAAGTAAGGCATCACCCACGGAGGAATGCCTTACACCCTGACATTTAGAATAGTATTTCATGGCAGATTTTTACTGTATCTTGCTCTGACGTTGTGAAGGATGTAATTTTGTGAAAGAAGAAGATGTATGATGTTAAAATAATCTTAGTATCGTGTTGTGTACGGCCAGGTTTTTGCCCTTCCGGTATGAAAGATTTTTCCTCCATCCATGCTCAAATGGGGTATACCTTTATGAATTTTGTAAAGGGAGAAGGTTCAGAGTGATATAAATTCAGATAACTGTAGTTTCGGAGTAATTATTTTAGCGTAGTGTAGTAATTAATGCTAATTTCGAGTTATAAATTTTTTGTGAAAATTAAGTGCAATCTTTTCAACGTAGTATTTCTATCGGGTCATTAAGACCCTCAAATAAATAACGTTTTTTCTTGGAGGGATGTGACGGGGTGTTTTCATGTTTTAATACTAATCCTCTTGGGGAATCTTTGGGGCCAGAATTGAGTTATTTCACAGTCAATCCTCTCAACAATAAAGCATGATATTCAGATTAGTTAGTAGGTATATAGTGAAGGTTTTGTAATCGCGGAGAAGGAGAAAGGAAGCTGAGCGCCGTGAGCTCATGATAAGGAATTAAACTTAAAAGCGTAATTATAGGACGGGCTTCAGAGAGTTAAGGAAATTAAGGAAGATTAAGATTCATAGGATAATTTTGCTTAAAGGTAAGTGGTTAGGATTCCAGGTGCTTATTTACATAGAATTTAGGGATACGTTATATCACTCCTGATTGCATTCCTATTGCAAGACTTTCTTTGTTCAACATATTTAGATAATAATAAATTGGATTTATTATGGCCAACTGGGTGATCAATTCTTACCTCCCACAAATCTAGGTCACGTAGATGAAGAGATGGTACCCCCAGGGAGGGCGGTATCACAATGGCACCCAACATACCTCGGGTATACCTCGTGGAACCTCAGGGTTCCTTGGAACACAGTTTGAATACCACTAATCTAGATACACTGTATTTTTCGAATCTAAGCCGCTACTGATTTTGAACCGCTCCCGAAATTCTTGACTCGTTTTTGCGAAAAAATGAAAAGTAGTGTAAAATGGTTTTCAATATCCCATATTTACGTAATTTCACAAAAAAATTAAAAGGGAAACTAATAGGAAGTAGATAATTAATTGGTTTTTTACTAATATTAAAAACTTTTAAATACATGCATTAGCCAGTAATTGCTCTAACCGTCAGTATTATTTTCAATTTCCCCTATTCAACAAATTCTTAAGCCTGCGATTTTAATCCATACCAGTTTTCAGTAGCATTGACATTGAGAAAAAAGTATGGCTTACATTCGAATACATACGGTATATTTTAGAGTGAAAAGTTTCCTATTTATTAGTATAGATGCTGGTTGATATGTGTTCTCTTTCTCCTGTTTTTTTTCTAGTAATTAATACTTTCATTCGTTGCCGAAATTTATCTAAATATCGCAGATGTTTTTTAGGCTAGTGTGTTTTAAGCATCTGTATTCATCAATGAAGCAGAATATTATAGTGTACTGATGGGAGGCCAGAACAAATTATTCAGCAGACCTCAAAATTTCAAAGTCAGTTTTTTGGAATTCGTTTCTTTTCCCTCACTGGAGGGTGGAATTCCTTCGACAAGGGAGTGCCAAAAGTTCCCGCGCCTGGGGGTCACTAGACCCATAAATTGCAGGGTGCGTCAAGAGATTTCCCGCGCTCCCGAAAGTTCATTACACCCTATGCTGTAACTCTGCGCTGGTCTCTGGACCAATCACAGGCAATTAAGTGGACAAGATAAAGAGTCCGCTCTAGGATTTTTGTGTGAAAAGTCGTAAAATAAAACGGGACGCACCCCGATTTTGAGGGAGACAGAGCCGATCCCAGAGCTAGAGACAATCACGAAAACTCCGGAGACTCCGGGCAATCAACCATGTCCATTCCCCTGCTTCCCTCTCTCAAGCTAAGTTAAATTTTAATCTTGTAGTGAAGTAAATTTCCAGATACTTGTGCTTAAAAATAAATTTAATAATGTTTTAAAACTATACGATCAGTGTATAATTTATTGTGAGATGAGTGTTTTAATTTTAGAATTAGTTAACTTAATTAATTGTCATGATGCGATGTGAAATTAGGAATCTGGGTTCAAAGATTTAATAAATTTATTAAGTTTAAAATAGCGTCGCATCAGTATAAAGGGGTGGGGATTGGAATTAATATTAGTATTATTTTTTAGTGTTATTTCCTTCTCACGTTTGCGACTGAGAATAGAGGCACAGTAGTAGAGGCATAGAAGTACATATTTTCCTCCAATTAATTAATTTTTTTTTTTTAGTATTAGTCGAGAATATATATATTTGACAGCTTTTTATTATGAAAGTATCTAAGAAAATGTTTATCTTTTTCAAATTCTTCATCTTTATTTTAAAAAATAATGCATTAACCTTTACCTTGCTTTACGTTTACGTTTTACCCTAAAAATTTCAAAACTACCATTTTTTTTTCATTTTTTGTGGCATATATCATTGGGAAGCTTGTTACCAAATTTCGGATCTGATAACAAAATTAGTTTTTAATATATTTGAAGTTTTCTGAGCTTAGATTTCCTTTTAAAGCATGTTTTCGCTCTTAAAGTAAATAAGTTAAAATATTTTTTTAGAGCAATCTATCCTTCCTTCCTTCAGTGTGAAATGCAATGGCGTAGCGTGGGCTTTTGCCGCCTGTGGCCAACCGGAAATTTGTCGCCATTTTATTTTAATTATTAGTCAAAAAAATTAATAAAAGTAAAAAAAGAAGCATTAATTTTTTTTATTGATTAAAAATGCATTTTTCGTGTTTTTTTCATAGCAAAATCTTTCATGCAACTGTCAATATCAATATGTATGTCATGTTCAATTGCCTGAATAGCTAAAATTGTTATTCTTAATGTGGACATAGTCGATCTAAGATAATTTTTGATTAATTTTAGCTTAGAGAAGCTTCTCTCACAACTAGTATTATTGATGGCAGATTTTAAAAAAATTCTCAACAATATGACAATGTTTGGTAAGCCATCTTCAAATTTGGATTCAATAATGTATTTTAATATACCCAGAGAGCAGGACCAAATTAGTTCTTTTTTTACATCCTGGGTCTGTTGCAGCTACGAAAGCTTGTAGACGTACGCGCTCAAGTTGGAATTCTTCTTTATTAATGTCTTGGGGAGCTTGATCTAAGTTAAGTTCATCCATGCCCAATATCACTTCAGGCCTTAAAAAGCATATTTTTGCGCTACATTTTGCAACTGTTGGAATCTTTCTCGAATTTCAGCAGTTATTCTGTCTATTGAAGAAAACATTATTCGCCTCAAGTTATCTTCGTACGATAACTGAACATCTTTACTTCCGTCACCAAATATATGCTTCCTCTGGGGGGTTCAAAAGAAATTTCAAACTCTCTTCACATAAACTTTTATCATATATTAAAGCAACATCCATGAATTCCTCTCGTTTTGCTCCTAATACGGTCTGTAAAGCACGTATTTTTTTAGCGCATTGATGGATATTTAGTCCCTCTGTTTGCAAATACTTTTGAGCATCATTGACTTCACACAGTACCGGTTGCCCGAGGCCTAAGTAACATAAAAACGAATGCGATTGCATAGTGATTAATAAACTTCCTGCATCTGTGCGTGCATTAAAGCTTTCAATCGTTTCCGTCAGTTTCGTCGCGCGGGCACGATTTGGAGTTTGAAATATTTTTTGAATTTAAATATCGCGGTGCTTGCCACCGCCCCCTTTTGTATGCCTCCCGGGACCATGCTCTGAACCCCCCACACGCTAGACCACTGGTGAAATGGTTATAAATTTCAAATTTCATTACTAAAATCATTTCTGCTTGATAATGTTTTTAGTTTTTTGAGTTCTCATAGTTAATTAAGATTGATTTCAAGGCCAATTTTTGTTTTATAACTTAAAGTTACAAAAATTATTTTTTAGTTTATATAACTTAGAAGCTTTATCATTAATCTTTTCCTGTTGAGAAAATGCCATGGCCAAAACATTCTCAGGTTGCTGTGAGAAACAATATTTCGAAGAGATGGAATACTACTGAAAATGACGTATCTAAAAAAATCAGTCCTGAGCTGATAATGCAATTAGACTTCGCGCGCGAGAATATAAGTATTGCAGATAAAACTGAATATTTCTATCAAATACCAAATTCCATTATAGTAAACATACTATAGTACTATATTTTAGTATTTTAAATCTGCGCAACAAAAACTCTAACTTGCTAAACTGCCCCAATTTAAAACTAAAAAAATATTAACCTTTATATACAAACCTGGCGATTTTTAGCTTCAGTTATATATATATATATATATATATATATATATATTATTTTATACATCAATGCTTTGTGTTTCAAGACTTTTGAGAAAACATTGTGTTAAGGGTAAGCAGAATAACTTGTCGTTGTAACAAATACTATCAATGTTATGCAAAAATATTTTTTGAATTAAAAAAAATTTTTAGTTATATTTAATTAAAGTAGTGTTTTAATGTAGAACTTAAGTAGGAAAATGCCATATTTAAAAAAAAAATAGAGCTTTACAGACATTATTAGATTTTCCTTTTAAAACTTTAAATGTGTGTGTTTTCTGAGACTTTTAATTTAATAATCCCTAAGGCTTTTTTTCTGTTCATGTGATAGTCTTTAAATTTCTTGTATATTCTCCCAAATGTATATTTTATAAAAGTTAGTATGGATTTATGTTTGAGATATCTACTTATTTTTTTAAAAAGCTCTAAAAAGCTAATATTTTAAAAATGTTCGTTTACTTTTTTCAGGTTTAGCTGGAAGAAAAATTATTAAAATTCAAGAGAATAGATTTTCAAATCCACATGCTAACTTTTATTTGCAATAATCTAATAAACATAAATTGTTTAAAATGACTAAAAAAATTTAAAAATCAAACATTTTATAAGAGTTTGAATAAACTTCCAAAATTCTTATTTTTTTTAAAATTATAAACGGGTTCACTCGTCTTTTCCTTAACATGTCCAATCAAAACCAAGAAGTGAAGCATGAAAGAAAGATGAAAATTAGGAAGCTTTTAAATATCAGAACTTAGAGTAAGAGGGATGGCAATTTGAGGAATGTAAGCATAATGCGTCGTTCAAGCGTGAAGAAGTTTTGGAAAACGTATCGTGGCGAAGAACAGAAATCATATGTGATAGAGTTCTATTGATTCAAGGTGCATACCATTGCACTCGAGTTATTGCCTCATCTAGAATTGTTGTGTGATCGTTACTTAAACTACGGCAAGGTAGGATTGATTATTTAATATTAGGATCTGTAATAGTATTGGAATCGTACTTAGGCGAGTCAGTTATTGATAGTGGTCCGAATTAAATTAATTCAGTATTATATAAATTGTGGGTTTTGCCACCGTAGACTCTCTCACATATACATAATTATAATCCAATTTGTTAAAGGATTAAGATATAAACCTTAATAAAGATGTATTAAGATTATGCATGCTTCTAGTTCGTCCATTAATCCTACACCTCTAGCTCACGCTGATACTCAAAGAGATGTTCAGCCGAAGCGGGGGGATATCACATTGGTTCCCAACGATATTTAATTTATATGGCCCTGAGATAAAAAGCACGAGCGGGTTTAATGTTTTACCAGAAGTGTACTTTTCCGTGTCAGAGAATGTTTCCGAGTTTTTGGAGGGTATTGACAGTCGAATCAAACTACTTGAGATACCCAATGATTTATCGTGTGCTTATTTGAAAGGTCATCTCCTGGGGAGTGACCAAGATTGGTATCAGATATTCGGATCAGCGTTAGTGCAGAATACCGCCACGGACTTTGACTGAAAGCAGCATTGTCAAAAGCATTCCCTGCCATACAAAATACGAAAGATTTGGAAATGAGGTTTTACACGTCTCAACAGAGATGGAACCAAAAGCCAAAAGATTTTGTTTACGATTTACTAAAATTAAATAAAAATTAGAAGTGGGGATGTCAGAGAAAGCCCTGGTAGATCATATTTTTGTTAGACTTGAACCACAAGTCCAGGATTAAGTGGAAGTTCGAAATCCACAAAACACGGTCCAGTTGATGGAGGTCTTAGCTAAGTTTGAAGAAAGATATTCATGCAAGGCAATACGGGGTTCGAGGAATAGTGATAATGTGGAATGAGCGTTGGATGTCTAATGTAGATGATAATCGAAGTAATTGGAGAAATTCTCTCGGAAGTTGTGCGTAGACCGAGTAATGGCAGAAATGATTATAAGGGTAACTACGAGAATGGACGTGAAGGAAATCAGTGGTTCGAAAGCAGTAATAGATTTCAGAAGGATGATCGAAGATTTAACGATAGGGGAGACCAGTTTAGAAATGGAGATAAAAAGGACGATTTTAGTAGAGGGACAACAGAAATAGGAATTCGAGTGAGAATTTTAGTCGAGGCGATAGAAGCAAAGGGGACGTTTAAATGTTTTGAAAGTTAGTGTTATTCAAAGTGATCAGACGCAGTCGTCAGATAAGGTACCGATTAAACTTTCTGCAATATGCATGTCTCCAGTAGAACTTCCATATGTTCCTTTTTATTAAATGATACGATTACGAAAGCGTTATGAGACACTGGCGCGGAGAAGTCATTTATATCCGAGGAGACATACCGAAAATATTTTTTTTATAAACTAGTAAAGAGATCACGTACTCAGGTGATCACGGCACAGGGAGCTAAACGTCAGAATATTGGAATTGTGGAATTAAATGTTCGAATTAGGGAGTTTTGATCGGAAATCGTTAGCGATCCCCGATTCGCAGATTGATAAGGTGGTTAAAACAATTAGCGAAGGAAAAGTAGAAATAGATCTTTCTAAGACAAAGTTGGAGCAAAAACAGAAACAGGAGTTGCGAGATTTATTCAATAGTTTTCAGGGATTATTTTCAGATAAACCGGGGCTTATACATGTTTTATATCATGAGATTGACACGGGAGATAACCCATCTGTTTTTTCTGTTCCGTATCGTTACGATAGGGTAAAACAAGCGATACTCGATTATCATGTAGACGAAATGTTGAAAGAGGGAACCGTAATTCTTATTCAATCCTCGTACGTGTCACCAGCTGTGTTATGAAGAAAAAACAATGGGTTACCACCAGATAATCCAGAAGCATATAGATTCGCAGTCGATTATCGGAAACTTAATGCTGTTACAAAATACCCCTATTATCCCTTACCCTTAATACATAATTTAATAATGAGCATACCCCATGCAGCGATAATGTCGGCTCTCCATCTCAGATCGGGCTACTTTCAACTGCCAGTACACCCTAGTGATATAGCTAAGCCCACGTTTGTCACGAAGAATGGCACTTACGCATTTCGCCGTATGCCATTTGGCTTATCAAGGGCGGCTCCCAATTTTCAAAAGGCCATTGATATCATACTGAAACCGGTCACAGGGAAGTTTGTGAACGTCTATATGGATGACGTCATTATATCGTCTCCATTGTTCACTCAGCATATTGAACATCTAAAGGAAGTTTTTCGATTATTACAGGTTTTAGGGTTAACATTAAACAAAGAAGAGTGTAAATTTGGATGTGATGAATTAAAATATTTAGTTTTAATTATTTATAAGGAAATAATTAAAAAGGATGAGACAGAAGTTCGAGCTATAGTTGAGATGAAACCATCACAAAATTCTAAGGAGTTGTCCAAATTTTTAGGTTATGTCCCAGTGGTACGCGAAATTTATTAAAAATCATGCAGATCGTTGTGAACCCTTAAATGATTGGGTCTTGATAGCAACACATTATTTAAGTTCAGCAACAAAAAAAAAAAAAAAAAAAAAAAGTAGCTAAATTTGAACCAAAATTTGAAGGTCTATATAGAGTTTTAGAAGTAAAAAATAACAACGTAGTGATATGAAAGGCGGGGAAAAGGTTAAAGGTCAATGTCGATAAAGTTAGAATATATCATCACAGGAAATGTGACGAGATGGAGATAAGAATTGGTAGTTCGAATAGCAATAGTTCACGCCATGAATCTCGAGTAGTTTTGATAGAGTACAACGAAGATCAAATAAGTCGCAGTATGGTAGGAAGAAGGGGTCAGGTGTAGAGCGTGAGTTAGAGGAAAAAGGGATAAGTTTTTTAAGAAAGATCAGGGTGAGAGACACACAAGTCAGAGCGATACGCGCGGACCACTTATCAGATCAACACCTAGCTCTTGGTCTCAGACCAGTGGAAAGATCAAAAGGAGTAAGAATCAGAATATAGGGTATAAACGATCACGTGAATCTCGGCCGGGAGGACCAGAATGGAATACTCAGAAGGGTTCAGAACACAGAGTACCTAAAAGAGCTTTGTCGGCAAACTATGCTAACAGTGTTTTGCCAAAATATAGAAAGAGGGGCCGAATAGAAGAAAAAGTAACCCCCACCACAAGCGGCTACAACCTCAGACCACGAAGAAGAGTGGAGTCCCGACCAACCATGGAGAGGAAAACACAACGAGGACGACCAGTTTGAGCCAGGAAAAGCAAAGGATGGAACTACAACACCTACATCGAAGAGCAAGCAAGACCGGGCAACAAGAATACCAGACGATAAGAAAATCGACAACAAAAGAACCAGGAAAGGAAAGGAGGAGCGAATACAAGCAGAACCATATGTCTGGAGGTCCTAATAGGAGACGCCAACTACAAGTCATAAAAACCATCTTGTAACGTTTCATTTTATATTCTTTCGAACAAGTGGTCGGAAGAATTATTGCAAAGAAGCAAGTCACGGTCGGATAAGTAAAATTTCAAACCCTAAGCAAAAGTGGACACTACAATGAGCGCATTTTTCTGCAAGCTGAAAAAAAAAAAGCTTTTGTCTTGTAAATGTTTTCTTAAAATTTATGAAGAAAACAATTGTAAATATGCATTTAATTACTTCTATGTATGACTTCGCTGAGATGCGACAGTTCCTTTGGTTATTTTTTTAATAGTTTATTAAAAATGTTTGCAATTGTATATAGTGTATGTATATATATTGTTATATTGTTTCAAATTGATGTACACCTGGTTTTGGGGAAATGCGGCGTAGACAGCCTACTAACAATAACAATAACGGTTCTGCGCCATTTGAGGGGAAGTTTATTAGAAGAGTCAGATGAAGGGTATGTATGAAAACTAGTTGTAATTTAAAGGTAATGTATAAAAATTGAGAAATGTAATGGTTTTATGTGCAAATTTGTTATTCTCAGTGACATAAAGAGTTTTTATTTCATTGTGACAGACCCTGAAGTCTCTATATCAAGCCAGTTATCAAAGACTTTTGTTAATGTTAAGGATGAAAAAAAAATGAAGAATTGTAATAGTTTTTAAGTAGTATTAAGTAGAATTAAGTTAGTTAAGAGGCATGCGGCTCTCGTTTTTCCAACTAAGACACATATATGATTTTTTCCTGAGTCCGTTGCCCAGATGGGGCATGCCCATTTCGATTGTAAATAAGAGATACTACCGTGATTAAAATACATAACTTTTAATGTTGGTCTAGTTTATTGATTAAAATTTATTGTGACTGTCGAAAGTTCAAATTAAGGAAGAATATTAAAAATTAAACTTAAGATTAATAATGAAAATTAAAGTTTAAGTTGAATATTGGAAATTATTGATTAGATGGACTATTTGAAGTTAAAATTTAAATAGGGCATAAAAAATTAGAAGTACAAAAATAAAATTTAGACACGTAATTTCTTAAGGGCCATTAAGACCCTCGAATAAATCACGTTTTGCTTCTTGGTGGGGATCGTGACGGGCTCACGCGTCTTTTCTTTAACATGTCCTTTGGGTTCTTTGGGGCCAGAATTAATGGCAATTCTTTTCCAACAAAATGCAAGAAGTGAAGTGTGAAAGAAAGATGCAAATTAGGAAGCTTTTAAATATCAGAAGCTAGAGTAAGCGGGATGGCAATTCGTGGAAAGAAATCATAATCCGTGGTTCAAGCGTGAAGAAGTTTGGGAAAACGTTACGAGGTGACGAGTAGAAGTTATACATGATAGAGTTCCATTGAGTCAAGATGCATAAAATTGCACTTGAGTTATTGCAAGTCCACATCTAGAATTGATGTGATTGTTATTTAAAGTGCGGCAAGGTAGGATTGACTATTTAATATTAGGATCTGTAATAGTATTGGAATCGTGTTTAGGCGAGTCAGTTATTGATAGTGGTCCGAGTTAGATTAATTCAGTATTATATAAATTGTGTGTTTTACCACCGTAGATTCTCTCACATATATATTATTATAATCTAATTTGTTAAAGGATTAAATTATAAATCTTAATAAAGATATATTTATATTATGTATGCTTCTAGTTCTTCCGTTAATCCTACACCTCTAGCTCACGCTGATACTCAAAGATATGTTCCCCGAGGGTGATCCAATTGACTTTCTACTTTCAGAATTAACTTAATAATATAATATGAATCTAAAACATAAAATATTTTTACTCTTACAATCTCCAACACCTTTTTTTTAAAACAAACAAATGTACAGTGTAGTGTTAAATACACTCGTGTCCAAAATTAAGGTTACAAAATATAAATTCTGTGGAAAAGGATGAACTATTTACCGTGTTGCCACGAAATTTGGCACAGAGACATATTACAATGTCAGAAAAGATATAGCCAAATAACAATATGTGAAAGCTTTTAATCGTGAATTGAGATACAAGTCATATAAAAAAGTGTGAAATAATGAATCAGAGATAAAGCATTTACTTCGGGAAAAGTCCCTCTAATATGGAGTGTGACACCTGAAAATTTTTATACAAGCCTAACAACGAACTGTCATAACGTTTATGAAGGTGTCAATAAGTATTTGTGACAACAAAGCCCGCTTCTCCGATAACGGGTATTTTAATCTATCTGGGGTCCCGGGTGAGATACACTAAGAAATGGCCTTTCCTAGACCATACTAAACATATTCAAAAGAATTGTGATCCGGAGACCTCGAGGGTTCTATTCGACGAATATCCGCTTCTTCATGAAATTCTTTAACAATGTGAGTTCTGTGGAGCCGTGCATTATCGTCCATGAAAATGTAATCAGGGCCCACAGATCTCCAGAAAAACCTCCAATTGACTTCCAGGATCTCATCCCTATAGCACTGTGAATTGACAATACCCGCATTGAAAATGTACAGTGTTGTGCGACTGCCCAAAATTATGCCACTACACACAAGGATTCCTTTGCCACCAAATCTGTTAACTTTCGTTACGTAGGAGGATTGAAAGCGAACTCCACTTTCTTCCAGTTGAGGACTCGAAGAGAATCCCTTTGTCAGGTGCATTTCGACTCATCACTGAAAAGAACGCTCTCCTATTCCTATGGTGTCCACGACTGATATTTTCAGCTCCACAATATCCGGTTTTCCTTGCTGAATACAGTCAAAAGGACGCACCAGACTGTACGCCAGGCCCGGGCATAAATGCTAGTTTCTATAAGACGGCTGTAAATTGTTTATGTGGAAATACTTCTTCCAGACACAGCAGCAACGTCACCAACAAGCTGAGGAGCCATTGTTCATCTATGTCGTCGTCCGCTTAATGCCAAGTAGCGATCCTGTGCAGAATTCGATGCTCTGTGGCGACCTTGGCCAACCTTCCTGGTAACAATACCACTTGTTTGGAATTGATTCTATAACAGAGACCACTTTCGGGTCACTAGTAACCATCATCGAGCTACCTTCGCTTGAGACTGGGCAACTTCAAGCCTGTCAACAGTTCTCCATCTCAAGGAATCATCTAAATCCTCAAACTTTCAACTCATGGAACCCCTAGGACTTGAATGTGCTTTCGTATAACCCCTAGAGCTAGAAAGTATTTTCGTGGAACCCTAGAACTAGAAAGTGTTTTCGTAGAACCCCATTCCATGTATATACACTGGTGACCAAAAGTTAAGCATAAATCGTAGAATGCGAAAAACATGGAGTAAATATTCATAAAATTTTTCCAAATTTCTTGCTTATATTAATTGGGTGAAGAAGAAACATTGAGTTTATGCAAAACTGTGATACCCCCTCCTCCCTTGGGAGAATATCTCTCGGAGTATCAGCGTGAGCTAGAGGCGTAGGATTAACGAAAGAACTAGAAGGAAACATAATCTTAATATATCTTTATTAAAATTTTCAACTTAAACTTCTAACAAATTAAATTATCATAATTAATGTGAGAGAATCTACAATGATAAAATACGCAACAAACAATATATATAGATAATAACGATTTAATCTAACTCGGACCACTATCCATAACTGAATCGCCTAAATTCAAATCTAATACAATCACTGATTCTAATATTAAATAGTCAATCTTACCTTGTTGCAGTCTGAAGAATCAATCTCTAATTTGCTTAAGGCAATCTTGTATTTACTTGTGTGCACTGGTATGCACCTTGGTTCTCTATATATTTATCAATTATAACTTCTTTATCTCCGCCACGTAACTTTATCCAAACTTGAACCACGAACTACATTAACTTTTCTCTACTTGCCTTCAACTGCCATCAATTGTCATACATTGCCATTTCGCTTACTCTAAGTTCCGATATTTAAAAGCTTGTTAATTTGCATCTTTCATTCACACTTCACTTCTTGAATTTGGTTGGAAAAGAGTTGCTATTAATTCTGTCCCAAAGAACCCAAAAGACATGTTAAAGAAAAGACGCGTGAGCCTGTCCCAAAACTTTTCAGTCGACTACGTCCTGCGCGAAATACCGGCGCATGTCGGAACGCGGAGAAACCGATTCACGCAGCATAGGCAGTTCAGACAAGTTTCGTGCAACTGTTGTGCGAAGGAACGTTGTTAATCATCAAACAAGGTTTATGGTGACACAAAGACGCCAATTGGACATGTTTACGAAAGGAAGAATCGTTGGAATGCTGGAATCCTCACTATCACAAACCGAAGTGTCTCGAATTCCGAATGTGAACCAATCTGTGATCTCAAGACTGTGGCAGAGGTTTAAAGAACGGGAGATGTTACCCGTTCAGTATCAGGTCCACCAAGAGTCACAACCCCTCGCCAAGACCGATATCTGGTAATAAGTGCGCGACGTCAGAGGGGCAGTACTGCCAGAGCACTGGGTTCGGCGCTCACAGTCGCCACAGGAATACGAATTTCGAGACAAACTGTTTACAGGAGACTCAATCATGCTGGCCTGTATGCCAGAAGACCAGCAGTTTGCATTCCCCTCACGTCTGCACATAAACGCGCTCGTTTGAACTGGAGTTTGAAACATCAACATTGGAGTGTGGGAGAGTGGGCCAATGTGTTGTTCAGTGACGAGTCCCGGTTTAGTCTGAGTAGTGATTCTCGGCGAGTAATGATATGGAGAGAACGTGGAACACGTTTTGAACCAAGAAACATAACGGAAAGACATCATTTTCCATCAAGAGGAGTAATGGTATGAGCAGACATCATGATGGACGACCGCACAGAGCTTCATTTCTTTGACACGGGGTCTGTGACTGCTCAAAAATACAGAGACGAAGTTCTTGAGCCTTATGTTCGCTTGTTTCGAGGTGCTGACGGTCCTAACTTCATATTCCTGGATGATAATGCGCCATGTCACCAAGCGGTGCTGATTGATGACTTCCTTGAAACGGAAAACATCCAGCGCAAATCGTGGTCTGCGAACTCCCCTGATTTAAATCATATCGAGCATGTATGGTATATGCTCGGTAGACAAATTATAGCCCTTTCGCACCCACCAAGCTCAGTTACAGAACTCAAGAGAGCTCTCCAAGAAGCTTGGAACCGTTTGAGCCCACAACTCATTCATCATCTCATAGCAAGTATGGAAAATTTGCAGCTTGCCTGGCTGTCAGAGGTGACCACACGCCTTATTAAACTGCAGCATCAGTATTTTATTTAATGTTTTCTTTCATTTTTCCTTAAAGTGTGAATCCTTGCTATGCTCAGTTTTCTTTCAAACAGCTACTTTGGATAATAATAATTATTATCATTCTTTTGATTTGCTTCCTTATTTATAACCATTTTACACTCGCATATCACGTTTCCCGCCATTCTGATTTACAGTTCCTTCTTTATTCACACAATTATCAATTATGCTTAACTTTTGGACACCAGTGTGTACCTCAAAGAATATATCTCAAAATAATATTTAAAGTAGATCAACATGTTATAGGTACTTGATGTAAAGGCAATTATAAAAAATAGCATTGCATTTAATATTAAAAAATTCTAATCTAATTTTTAAGTATAATTTACTCATTAATAATACTAATTTGTGATCCAAGTGTCACCTATTCATGTATATATGATTGTTTTTTTTCACTAAAACTGTAAAAGTTTAAGTCAACTGAGATTAAATGCATTCACATTACATATTCTGAGTTTAATTTGTTTTTATACTTCGTTTTTGTAGCCACGTTGAGAAATATATTTCACTTAAAAACAATGTTCTGAATAGTATTAAAATGTTTATAGCGCTGTGTAAGAAATCCTGTGTATTTTGGATGAATTTACAACCTAAAATTTAGAAGCTTTTCTCGCTTAAATTTAAATTTTAACACTGTTAATTTATTGGTGTGTTGTTTTCTCTCCTTCTTTATAATTGTGTTTTCTACAAATGCAAAAAGTTGCATTTTCCATTAGAAAACTATTCAGTTTTGCAAGACATTATGCTAACTAATGAGTATAAATTTTTTGCGTTGTATCCTGTGACGAATCTATACACGTCCTCTCACTAATCCTCTTAGGGAATCTTTGGGCTAGCATTCACGTTTAATTGACAGCCATCCCTCTCAAGAAGAAACCGTGATATTCAGATTAGTTCGACTATATAAAATCAGAGTTTTGGTAATTAAGAAAAAGGAGGTAGGAAGCTACTACATTCGCTACGCAGGTGAGATCGAATAAGGTTTACTTTCGATACAAAGATTAAGAGTGATGTTTAGCCACTTTGTTAAATTAGTAGATTTGAGATTAGGAATCAACGATATATTAGGTTGAGCTAAATAAGTTGATCCTGCATATTTGCTTAAATAATCATTGCTTTCTCAGTGCTACTCATTAGACATTCATCTAGAGAATAGATTGTTGTTAGTTAAGGTGTTTGACTAAATAAATAATTGTGATTACGGAAGTCTCTGGTTCTGCTTTCATTCTTCACACACCCTTAGGTAAACAAGATGGTGAGGGAGAAACTTCAGGTGTAAGTCCCTCACAATCTGAGATAGTAAACAATATAATATTCACAGTATTGTATCTGTTACTAATGCCACCTGATTGGCAAAGGCCAGATCAATGCCCATGGAATTCATCATGGCAAAAGGCTAACTGACGCTTGTCGTTATCCGTAGCTTTGATCACCATACAGATGACAGAACGATTTAGCTAGGTTTCACCCCAGTTTTGAGGGAGAATACCCTGGGGGTGGTCAGCGGCCTCCCACCTCTCTTTCCTTTCCACCAACCTCATGAGAGGGCTTGCGGCTCGACGGCTATTTAAAGTACCTACATACCGCTAAGACACTATACATTTACAAACATCCATGTCTTCTCTGCGATTCAAACCCAGGCCCAACGGCACAGAAGTCAGCGTCTTTAACCACTATACCGGATGGGCGACTTCCCAGTCTAGTAGGAAGTATATACACGAAGAAAAATGCGCGCGCGCGTGTTTTCATATTCTTTTATTATATTGTAATAAAAGTTTAAAAAGTGTTGCAAAATAAAGTTATTATATATAAATAAAATTTTCAGTTTTAAGGAATGGGTGGTGGTGGTGGGGGGAACTTCAGATACTTATAACTACAAAAACTTCGTTGAGAACGTGAATCCATTTTGCATACATATATTTACTTCTTCTAGATTTTTTTATTGGGACTCGTGGAACACAGTTTGAAGACCACTAATCTAAACGATTACGAGAAATTATCAGTGCAAACAGACTAACTTTTTTTGTTTTAATGTAATATTCACAAAACTGAAGGTGAAATTCCCTCCATGCTTGAACTGTCTCAATCCAGGAGTTCTGCAAAAACTAACGCTAAATAACATCTTTTACTAAACTGAATGTTTATATTGTATACCCATTCTTCAAAACATATAAAATACGAATTCTATCCACTTTACTGGAGGCATTTTAAAATTAAGACGGAAAACATGTTTGTGACCTTAATTTTGGACATGAGTATAATTTTTGAGTTTTAACCAAATTACCAAAAAAAGTTGCAAAATGTTATTAGAATAGTTAGTGAAGAGTCTTTTTTGTTTCTTTTGTGTGTTGTCCGAATGTTTTTTTATTCTAGTAAACATCATTAAAGAGATTTAAAATAAAAAATAAAAAGTGTGTGCTTATAGGACTACACGCGACAGAAGTGATAACTTCAAATTTTGTAATGTTATTCCAGGGATTAGTTAGATGAATAAAAAAACAAGGGGATGTTAGTATTGTGTCCTATAAAATTATTTATTCATATGTCTGTACTCATAAAGTAATTTTTTTGTGTGAAATATACCATCATATTTGTGAATTAATTGTATTCTAAGAGGGAAACAACAGGGGTTTATGGTAGCTGAAATAGGTTATAAATCTTTTAGATTCAAAATTTTATTTAAATATGTGAAACGTCTTGATGTGTGGGAGTGGAAATGCTGTTTAGCAATATCCAAAAGAAGACAAAATCCTCGATGGCCAAAACCTTTACTTCTGGGTCGATAGCGGAACGTGTGCAGGATTACATAAAAGGAAACACACTTGTACAACAATAAGACGTCTACAACACTAATTGAACCAACTGAGGGTGGAACAGACTTTCTAAACAGTTACAACGTCATCTTTACGGTTACAATTATCCTAACCGTTACAGTTATAAATACAGTCTGTTACAGTCTCCTCTGGCCTTGACGCTGCCTCGGCGAGGGGCCAGGAAGAATTTTTCTTGGTCTGCCTCTTTTATGAAGAGGTGTTAGAGCAGTGTTTCTCAAACTGTGGGGCGCTCCCCCCTTGGGGGTGTGAGAACTGTACAAGAGGGGCGCGAGCCTATTGAAAAGTCGAGAACAAAAGATTATTTAAAAAAATTAATAATTTACTGAAAGTAAACAAACAAAATACACTCTGACATAATAAAAAATAAAATACACATTTACACTAATATATTACACTTATAGATATATCAGAGCTACACAATGTATTTTATAATTAATTAAATAATTCTAAGTTAAAAACAAGTTTATTAATTACCAGTGACCCCATGGGTTTGTCATATATATAATTTATAACAAAAATTAACTCTTATCTTGATAATTTTTGTGCGGTTTATAATTAAACCTTGACTGCCGATCATAAGTTTCGTGATTCGCTTCCCAGTGCCAACCGTTTTTCACGTAGGCACGCGTATCGGATGCATTGGGAGAGGGGGGAGGAATAAAGGAGCAAAAATAATCTGGAATAAGTAAATCCTTCGCAAACATTGTCAAGGTCATTTTATTGCATTCCAAAGTCTTGGATTAATTTTGCGGATAGCAGTGTACAGAAAAAATCGCACTTCGGGAAGACATATATATACGTCTGTAGAAATAAAGGCTTTGGCTTAGAGAGACGTTTATATACACGGAGGGTTAAGAGGTTAAAGTCGTATCATAGTTTTAGCGTCAAAGTATAGTATTATTGAATTCAGTACGTTGTTATTGTATGGGGGGCGCGATGAAAATAATGATTGAATATTGGGTTGCGAGTATTGCAACTTTGAGAAGCACTGTGTTAGAGGCTTAGACCAGAGGCGTGCAAACTAGGGGTCGCCAGAAGTTTTTTGGGGGTCTCTAAATTTTTATGAAATGCATTATGCCTGCATGCTGCATACCATACAGTGTTCATATAAAGAGTGAAACGCCGTCACTTACTGTTTAATTGCAATTTTCTGCTGTTCGCTCTTTCTTTGACCGTAATGCGTAATATGTAACGTGTGAAGACGCAAGTTTTTCACTCCGGTAGATGACGCCATCTTTTCGGTAATTCGCCAGTTTTACTGAAAAGCGCCTATTTGTCCGACGTATTGATGTTATACGTACTGTGGCGAACGGTGCGCACTGAGCATGCGCATCGTACGCGATGGAGTGGTAATCAAGGGCTGTGGGAGTCATCTTGTAGACATGCGTACCAAGCCAAGCCAAGGCCAACCAAACGACCAAAAATTATTGCTGAATGTTTTACTGCGCGTTTCCATGTAAAGTTGTAGCATGTAACAGTTGGCCTGCAATTGTTTTAGTTTTTCCTCGAGTTTTATCATGTGACACGTCGTGTAATTATGATTTTTTATATTTTTATCGGGCTTTGCTGTTCTTTGTTATCAGGTATGTGCTATCATTAGAGAAAGATCTCTGTTAATTTTATTGAATTTTTCGAAAAAAATGATAATTTTTTTGTTATTATTTGTTTTAGTTAAAAAAAATTTAACCCCTATATTCATAATAGATAAATGGGTAATACGTACACGAGGTAAATCTTCAGCTAACAAACGAACAAATACTGAAGAGATGTCTCAAAATTCTGAACTAAATGCCCCATCTAAAAAATAAGAAAATACAATAAGGAATTTATTAAGTATGGTTTTATATTTTGTGTTGTTGGTGATAAAGAACGCCCGATACGTGTAATTTGCAACGAAAAATTAGCACATGAGAGCATGAAACCAGCTAAATTAAAAAGGCATCTGGAAACTAAATATAAAGAACGTCAAAATAAACATGCCAATTTTTTTTTTCAAGACGAACTTAAAATCTGAAAATTCAAAGTGCAAATCTGAAGAAATTTACAGCAATACCTCAGAAAGCATTACGAGCTTCTTTAGAACTTTCTTATCAAATAGAAAAAAAATGAAACCCCATACAATTGGAGAATTCCTTATCCTTCCTGTAGCAACTAAAATGACATCAATTATGCATGGCGTTAAATATGGAAATGAACTAAAAGCAATTCCATTATCAAGGGATACCATGTCCCGGCAGATTTCCGAAACTTCACGAAATCTCGAGTCAGAAGTCATAAAACGAATACAAAATTCATCTGTATTTGCTTTACAACTGGAAGAGACTACCGATATTACTAAAATGTCACAACTAATTGTTTACGTTAGATTTATTTTTAATGAATATATAACAGAAATGTTTTTATGTTGCAAAAGTTTGGAAGGAAAAACAACAGGAGAAAAAATATTCGAATTTATAAATGAATATTTTGAAGCAAAGTTCCTTGCCTGGGCAAACTGTGTTGCGTTTTGTACTGATGATGCTGCAGCATTAACAGGTTCGAACAAAGGGCTCAGAGGCTTAATCCAGAAAGTGGCGAATCATATGGTATTTAATCACTGTATGATTCATCGGCAAGCTTTTGTTGCAAAAGATATGTATGAAGAGTTGCACAACATATTACAAGACGCTGTTAACTCAATTAACTACATTAAATGCAACAGTCTTAAAAGTCGTCTCTTTTCAATACTTTGCAATGAGATGGGCTCAACGTATGGGAGATTACTGTTACGCACCGAAGTCAGATGGCTCTCACGTGGGAAAATACTACGACGGATATTTGATTTGAGAAATGAAGTGTACACGTTTTTAAGCGAAAAGAAACATAAATTGGCAAGTTATTATATCAATGAAGTTTGGCTAGGAAAGCTGAGCTATTTAGTCGATATTTTCGAAAAACTTAACGACTTAAATTTGAGCTTGCGCGCGCGCGCGCGTGCAGGGTGAGAATTCAACTATCATAACATCAGCTAGTAAAATTCAAGCTTTTAAAAATAAGCCTAGTCTCTGGCAAACTGAGCTGAATAAAAACAACACCGACATGTTCCCTTGCTTTAACGATTTTATCAAGGAAAATAATATAGCTATATTTACATTTAAAAACATCATTTCCAATCCCATTGAAAAGTTAAAGAAAATGTTTCGAGAAAATTCGAGGATTTTCCTAAAAAGGATCTTGGTTGGATTCGTGATCCATTTCCCGTCGGCATATATTGTTCAACTCTTCAAATTAGTGAGAAAGAGCAATTGATAGATTTGATTAGTGATTATACTCTTCGAAATCAATTTAAGACAGCCTTGTCAAAAATTTTGGCTATCCGTGGAAAAGCAATATCCCGTTCTGTGCAAGAATGCCATCAGATTACTAATACAATTTGCATCAACGTATTTATGTGAAACTGGATTTAGCAAACTAGTTCCAATAAAAACTAAATACCGCTCTAGTTTGAGCCCTGAAGATGATATGCGAATTGCAATTAGCAACATACATCCGAACATCGATGAGATAATCAGAAACTTGCAGCCACATACATCTTATTAAAAGGTAATTTACTGATTTTTTTTTTATATTATACAAAAAATATTTTCTTTAAATTATAAATAGTATTAATATGTGTCAGAGAAATGATGATTTTTTATTCGATAAAACGAAAGAAATGCGTCTATTTACATCGTATTTGTGAACATTTATCTCTAGGGGTCGCCAGAAATTTTTTCTCTACAAAAGGGGTCGCAGTCGAAAAAAGTTTGCGCACCACTGGCTTAGACGATGGATCTTGATAAGGATGTATTGCTGAGGTGTGATGGACCCCAATAGGAACATCGGGATCCTCAAGATTGGCCGCTTCAAATGTAGAAGGAGATCGCTGATTGAGAATAACATAGGGACCGTCTCGGCGTGGCATAAACTTTGATGTTCGTTGTCGGGTAGAAGTACTCAAATGATGTCTGTTAACGTCAGGATTGATTGTTTGTGAAGTGGCTGGAGAAGAACCACGATTCTTAGATAACAGCAAAGGACTGTTTGGTGAACAAGTTGCTTGAGCCGGATCTGGATTTTGATAAGGTGTTCCCGGAGGTAAGGGAGAATCTGGAATTACAGGCCTATATATTTTAGTAGAGCTACTAGGTAGAATTGAACCAAAAAGTGATGGGGACGAGGATAAATCATCTCTTGCATAATTACTCTTTGCTGCGGTAGACTGAGAGAAAGGAAGAGCCGAAGAAGGTGCACCAATATTTCTATACATTGGAAATTTGGAAGGCACCGAAAGAAGATGATTGTCGCCAGGTTTGATACAGTTTTCGATGAAGGGAGTAGGGTCTCCCCCCTGGTTTAAACACAGTTCCGTACAAATCCATTAATGCACCCTGTTCATTTCTCTGATCAGGCGTTAGACATTTAACTTCGTCATTGAGTAGCAAGCAGGTATTCTCTTCAAGATCGGGTCGACTTCGGACTTCTTAGATGATTGCTTCTTTAGCAAAATCAGGAGTTCGACGAGGCTTATCACCAAAGAACCAGTTTTGGTGTCTCAGATTCAGAACACTTCCAGCTTTTTGCAAAAAGTCCATTCCTAAAAGTGTTCGGTTTCCTTTTGCATAAGGTAAAGCTATTAGTGAAGTACAGATGACACGTCTTTCCAGTCTAATAACTACACTGGTTGTGTAGACTTCCACTTTTGACTCATGGCCGTCAGCAAGGGACATAGAGAGTCAAGTCTTCTGAAAATTGGCTCCCTCTCTCTGTAAAAGGAGGTAGAAAGTCTCCCCAGCAATGGAGTGGCTAGCTCCATTATCGGCGCATGCAGTTCCCATATACCATTGACAGCTAACTTCAGCACTGCAATTTGATTCGGAGTTGAAGAGCATGAATACAAACTAATGTTGCCAAAATTTGCCGAGTCTCTATTCGCTATTGGTTTGCAATTTGGACATCTGGGTTTTGAAACCGCAACCATAACACGATACTGGGGGTCTCTCTGATTTTTCATCAGTTTTCAACTCATCATTTTTGTTGAAAGATGATGTGGAACCTACTTGGCTGAATCTGTTAAATCTGCCACAAGTGAGCTTCTTTTCAGAGCGCAAGATTTATAAGAGGTAAAAATGAACCTTAAATGGGCCGTCTTCCTTACTGAAGGAATAGTATTTTAAATGTTGCAATGGGTGTCTAACTTGTCAGCTAATTCAGAAGGTGACGCCCACTCAGACCAGTCGTCTATGAAATGGTATCTCACTTCGAGAGGAACATGCCTTTTAATTTAATAAGATATGATTAAATCCTTCAATTGGTTGAAATTTGCAATTTTTAGTTCGTCTAGCCATCCTTCGAAACAATTTTTTATTTCAAAGTAATAATCTCTCCAAGTGCTCTCTTGAACTCTTATGTCGCCGAAAGATTTGTTTGATTTTTTCCGCAGATAGCTTGAATCTCCTCAAAAGCATTTATTTGACATGCACATAGTCCTGCGCTTCGTCATCCGATTCCCTGGCGATGAGTGTGGCTATGTCACTCGGTAAGGCTCTAATTAGATAAGCAACCCATTGGCTATCAGGTACCTTTTAAAATTTCAGCTGTCTCTCAAACAGCTTTAGAAATATCGCCATGTCATCTTTCCAGTTAGGTATCCGACTACGTTGAAAACGTCATTTTCAGTCAAAAGTCACATTTTCTTTTTATTTGATATTTTTAAAATTCAAACAATTATCTTTCTAAATCTGCCTTTGTTTTGTCTGTGCGATAATTAGAAAAAAAGTTACAGGTGTTTAAAATATTATTACAGCGGTGAAATTGAAACCGGAAGAGGTGAAATCGAAACCGGAAGTTGACTGCTTCACATGTTTTTTACCCATAATTTTTGCAATTTCAACCCATTATAATTTTAAAAACAATTTCTGGCATTTTTTAAACTATTTTATTGATAGGCAACAATTTCAATCTTTTAATTGGACTTTTGCGATTGGCAACATCTGTTTCTTCTGACCTCATATGTTTTTGTTTTGATTTGAATCTTTCGAATGTTGCTCGCAAATTTCTTCAAAAACCTGATTTTTTTTTTTAATTGCACAATTTTTAATTGTTAATTGTTTCTGAACATTCTGCTTTTGATATTATCAAAAATGAATCAAATTAACCTCTTGAAAACGCAACTATGCTGGTGAGACATTTACAAAAACAGTGGAAGTGTTGACTTGTAATGTTCTTGACTTGAAGTGCTCAAATTTGTAATGAACGAAAACTGGGATAAGTAAAGGTATTTTTACAGAACAAAGAATGTTTTAGTGGAACATTAAGAGGTAATAGAATATTTTATTTAAATTGGGAAGTGTTTTTCAAGTTTGTGTTTCTCCAATTGTTTTGAGAACAATCTGTACCTGCATGAAGATTACATGTTTGGACTGACTTCTAATGTGACTTGAAAAATGCTCCGATTAAAGTTTTATCGTCCTTTTTTCAGCTACTGAAAAGCTAAAAAAGCAAAGTGTTATTAATTTGCAACCTATTTTTAGAAGGTGAGTGATTGAAAGATGATATTTACCTGTGAAAAAGCTATGTTCTAAGCTGAACTGGCCTTGTATGACAAAAGGAGCATTTAGACTTTGTGAAAGAAAGTCTTGTCTGTGCTGCTACACCAACGGCTAAAGATGCCATGAACAACACTGCTTTTTAAGCGAAAAGCATTATAAAATGTTTCAAAATGTCAGTTGAAGAATGTGGAATATCCGTTGACGGCAGAGACACATGGACATTCATCGCTAAATGTGGTTTCTATAGAAACTTTATACATTGACACTGGGAAATTCTAGATTTAGAAATGTTATCAAAGTTTTTTAGAATTCTATAAGTCCAGTCATGCGTGTTCCTGCAATCATCTGGGATTTACTTCAAACATAGTGCGTACAAAATCTTTGTATGTTTTTGCACTACGAAATCTTAAAAATATGTATTTCTTTTGTGATGGTGATTCCAAGGATACTTTTCTGTTAAAGATGTGTATGGTGTCAACAATGTCATCATATGAGTGCATAAGATACTTCTAAGAAAGATTGAGTTTTTGGAAAAGAAAATTTTTAAAAAGGCGAGAAAACCTCGGTGAGAAGGAAAAACTTATCAATGTTATGTTTAATAAAATTCTACACTGTTTTAGCATTAACACCAATCACGCCAAAGCTATGCTAAGTGCTACAATAGCAGTATTTTTTCACTGTTGCTCTAGCAGGGAGAAACCCATATATGGGCCGTGCCCGATTTGAGCTGAGAACTGGTGTGACTATCAACGAGGAAACGACACCAGAAAACAATAAACAGAAAAAATTGTATGTATTTCTGTGAAACTTTAAAATATTGTTAAACCTGTGTACACAAAGCAGAGTGATAAGCAGTTGTTATAAAATTGCCTCCACGGTAAGACACAAATAAAAATGTATCATTTAACGCCTGTTTGTGGCAAATCATTTTGAAAGAAACTTTTATCGAGCTAAAACCATTTTCTTTGGGTACCCATATATTACCGTCATTATTTTTAAAAAAGCTTTCATTGATGTGTTAGGTATTTTGAAAGCATTTGGCATAAATGCAGGGAATTATATACTGCGTGATGAGAGATTTGTTGACATCTTTCGAGTCAGTGACTCGAAACAACATTTTTTGCCTTTTATAAAATCAACCAGAAAAAAAAAAAAGGAGGCCCAAAGAAAGAAAAAAAATTTAACAAACTTCCAAAGAGTGGGAGTGTTACTTATAAATCAGGAGAGTTTTAGTAATATACTTGTCATATTTTGTTTTGAAATTGATTTTATAAAGTTTAAATGCATTTTTCTCAAAACCATTTTTTTTGTAAATTTCATGATATTTCAAACATGATATCTAAAAAACTATTAGAGATACTTGTATGAGATTTTACACAAATGTTATTATTGGTATTATCTAGAGAATGACCTACAAGCTAAGAAATTGAACAATTTTTAGTTATTTTATAGTTGTATTTCTTTCTGAAAGTTACGATAATTTGATTGAATTTCCTAGTTCGCAAGCTCGACTGGCCATAACTTTTGATTCAAAAGAAGTAATTTAACACTTGTAGGTCATTCTCTAGAAATGTGTTTTAAAAATGTATTGCAGCAATATTTTATGGAAAATATAAAATATTTTAAAAAATAGAATGTTTGAAAAAATTCCAAAATTTGATTAAAATTTCTTTAAAAATTTTAATTTTTGCAAATTTTTATGTACATATATTATTTCTAACTGTACTTTTTATTATTGTGTATAAAAGTGAAACTAAAAATGTAAAAATATTAGGGATTTTTTGAAAACTTAAAAAAGTCTCCGAACGTAGTTGGATACCTTATGGAAATCAGCTTTTTAATTCTAATTTCTCGGCTGCTCGGAGATATCAGTGTCCTTACCATGTGGAACTCCACTTTTTTGTGCTTCAAATTGTAGTTTCAACTTCTGTAACTCAAAATCCATTTCGGCTTTCCTTCTTTCCCAATCAGCCGCCTGATCGGCTACCTTATTTTTCTCTATCTATCCGTTCCTCAATTACGTTCATGAATCAATCTTTTATAGTTTTCCTCATACCCCTCGGAACTTAAAACCAGTTGTTTAATATCCAAAATCCGTAAATCTTCTGCCATGACAAGTCCCATCTCCTAAGCCAATCTCCTCAGATCCTTCTTCTTTCCCTTCGTGAGGAAAGCCATTACGTTCTGTTAAAGAGTTCAGTTCAAGAAAAATTTAAAATTTCCTTTTTTCTTTCTTAGTTTGCCCAATACAAAATAAATATTAAAATATTTTCTTAACTCGCTTAATCTAAGAGCTAAATTATTCAAACATAGATAAAAAAAGATATTCAGTAAAGAAATTATTAAATGATAATTTGTTCTGAAATCGATTAGAGCACTTAATGGCTAAAAAAATTTACATATACGATTCCTGCAAACAAAATATCCAATTTCTAAGAACAAAATAAATCTCATATGAATGCAATATTCAACAGAACACACCAAAGAGAAATATGATGAAAAATTCTATCTAATTTATATTCAAGCTAAGTATGCATTAATCATAATATTAAAGCATTTCCTTTTAATATAAACAAGTAGATTTACGACTCATTGACTTTCATTTGAATAAAATATATAGCTTAATTCCAGCAAAAAAGAAAAATACTAATAAAATAAGTTTCAGTTTAAATGAAGATTACACACATGTTCTATCTAAATAGAGTTATCAATAACGCAAGCAAGAAATAAGAAAAACTATCCTCACTATGTTATGCAATCCATATTTAACAAGAGGTAAATTTTAAGTAGTAATAATCGAATGAAATATACGTTAGCAATTGCACACATTAAAATACAAAAAGGACTTAAATAATAATTGAAATACAATTTAAAACATTGACAAAACTTAGAATTGGAAATAATTGTATGCAGAAAACATTAAAAAAATGCAATGCAATCATACATAGAAAATAGCAAAGCATAAACTAAATTTTCTAGAATTTAATTATTATATGACTATATTTACCATTTTGACCATAGAACCCTCAAAGCAAATGAAACAATTTTTCTGAAAAAATTCTATCAGAATCTCACACATACAGATTCAATTTGCTTTCAAAATAAACACAACATATTTTGATAAAGTACATATACACATGCATAAATAAAAGTTACGGTTTCAATTTGCATTAAGAATGAAAATAGAATCATGCATCGTTTTAAAAAACTGCAATAATGACGTAAAGCACTGGGCACATTGAAACACATGAAAATCACACGAAGAAAAAAAAAAAAGACACTCAAAAAAAGAACACATAGACATACTCATTTTGAAATGAGTATGTTTGTATCAGGTTTGATCACATGGATTTATCGAATATGAAACCTTGCATGTAAATACTTAAAATCCAAAAAAATGGTTAATTAACACTCTCAAACAAATTTAAAAAGTTATTCAGGACTACAGAAGTTCTTTTAATATACCGGCTACATATTTTAAAAATTGGGGCTCAACAACAAATTTAGTTCTCATAAATCTCTTCCGAACTATTTTTCGTATCTACCACGCTACCCGCAGAACACATGCGTACTAGATTGTTTTGATTTTACATTTTAAGTTAAATGTTCTCATTTCTATAACTAAAGTAACTGCCTTGTTTTTTTAATAAAAGGCTATAATAGAAATCTAATGGAATAAATGTTTACCTCATTTTGGCGGATTAGTGTTATAAATGCAATGTAATTTACTTGATTCATGATTAAGTCATATTGCTTGATTTATTCAGGCACTTATTTACAGGCAAATAATAATTGTGTGTTACTTTGGAATAATTTTAAGGTGACCAGTTTTTTTACAATGAAAAGGAGAATGAAAAATTTAAGAAAATGTTACAACGTAAAAATATGAAACATTTTATTAATTCAACCAGAATTACGTTAATTATGCTTACGTTCCTTTTAACCATTTACTTAAACGAGTATTTTCTCACTGGATGAATTTTTTTTTGTTTCTCAATATATTATTTTCTAATATATCGGAAATTTCGGAGCAAAAAATATCCTTCGTCTTAACTGTAAATACTGCAGCTAAAATATCAACATTCAATCTTGATTTCTCACTTGTGCAAAAATTACTGAAAAGACTCTTTCAACTGGTGCATTAGTTTCAGGGCAGCACAGTGTAAATTAAAAAAGAATAAATGAATTTTCATATGGAATGTGTTTATTTTTGAAATGGTTAAGTATTTCAACCCATGCCATCAATTTCAGCATGTTGATTTTCCAATTGTTTCAATTTTATTATAATTTAAATGTACATTCAGTCTTCTAATTTCTTCAAAAAGACCATTGTCAATGATTTTAATATTAGGCATTTCTTTTGATAAAAAAAATCAACACAGTTTTCTATATCTGCTCAATTTACTTGTGATGAAGTCAAAAAACACCATTGAAAGCTGTTATTTCCTGTGATATTTGTTTCAGATTATTCCACGACATATTGGAAACATGTTTAGTTCATCTCTGAATACAAAGATTAACAGATCAGTTTTAAAATATTGAAAAGGAGGACACTTTTCATGGAAGGTCAGGACCTATAAAAGGAGGACGGTTGATCATCTTAATAATTTTAGTTTTATTTTCATATTGAACTTTAAAATGCCTTGCATGCTTTGAAAAAGGAAAGTTTACAAAATTAATTTTCGTTTTCAATTATTAATCTTTTTAAGACTCTTATATAAGCTTCACCTATTTGTAACGGAAACTTTAAACTCAATTTTTACCCACTCTGAAAGGTCAGATTAATTCGAAATTTTGCACTCTTGTCAAGGACCGATGACAATACAATAATTTAATAATTTTGTACCATTGTCCTGATAATTATCATGAAGATTAACGATTTCCCTTTTCAAGATTTGGTGACTAAAAGATTAAGTTACAACTCTAATGCGAAAACGCTCATGTCAGTAGTTTCTTATTATAATATAAACAATTGCCCAGTTTTTTTTTTGAAAATGGAAATAAATAAAAGATAATATAAAAAATTAAAAAAGCAGGCTTTTATTGTAGATCGAATTAAAAAATGAAAAATAAATTATAGTTTTAAAAAACCAAAAAGACGCTTTTACAGTTAATCGAAATAAAAAGTAAAACATAATTCATAATATAAGAATAAAATGATTAACAAGAAAATTAATGTCATTGTGGTAAAAGTGTTGGTTTTCCGTACTACATTTTCACACTAACTCTGCATTTCGGAATAGAACTAGTAAGAAATTATAACAATTGATATTGAGCACCCCACAATTTTCTCGTTAATCATTTTATTCTTATATTAAGAATTATTTTTTACTTTTTAGTTTGATTAAAAACTGTAGAAGTGTGTTTTTAGTTTTTTTAAACTATAATTTTTAGAAACCTTATTTCTTGTAAATTTTAAAGAACTTTTTTAGCTTATTAAATTTATGGAAAATATCTTAAAAGTTCGCATAAAAATTATTTAAGGGAGCTTCAATAATTTCAATATACTTACTTTATGATTCCTTTCACTCTCATTTTCGAACATTGAAAGAATCAAAATTTACTGAACAGAAATTACAGAATGAGCAAAATTAGTTAGTAAAATTGAACGTAATCTATTTCAAGAATGCTTTTTAATTTTCAGTTTTGAACATTACGTATAAAAATTAAATATTTTTAATTACTAATATTTAAAGAATATTTTGTGTGATTAATAATTTATCTACATTTTTAAATTAGATTTATAGGTATTTACATATTATCACAACCTTTTGGTGACATTATATGAAACGAAGAATATGGTTGCCAGTTCAGCGCACATGACACATGCGAAATTGTGATTGCCAACAATTATTTACTTATGGTAACAATTGTTACTATAATATGTAAGTATATACTAATTTATCTTGTAACCCGGCATCACTCGCGCGAAAAAAACGACCTAAAGTTCTTGCGCAGGGTATCTCACACTCAAGGATATTTACACATTCGGTTTTACCATAAAATTTGTATACAAAAGTTAAAATGGAAGAAAAATAAGAAATACATGTTAATTACATTTTTTACATAAATTTAGATTTTCACTTCTTGTCATAAAGGCATTCAGTACTTTGTTTATACACTCCTTTAATCCAGTCGTGAGTGAGTGCGATGTTTTCACTGGACCTTATATTTTTTTTAATCTGCATCTTATTAAAACTAAACATATAGGAGTAAACTTTATTTTTTAAATTAAAGGATTTTGGAATTTCTTTTTTATTTTCTCTTATTGTTCCAGCGATATTTTTTTTTTCTTTAAGTTCATCTGAAAGTGGATAAGATATGTACCAGTTGTCTCCTTTAAAATTGCGTTCTTCCCAAATGTTTTTGTTTCTCTATATATAAAACATTTATTTTCAACAGTGTCTCCCTCTTCTAAATTGGAATCGATTTCAGTGGAGGAATCATACTTGCTGTTATACATTTCATCATTTGATTCTTCCTCATAACCACGAAGAGAACTTCTTCATTTGAAAATCTTCCCCTTTCTAAGCCCCGTGATGATGCCGGTTTGATCTGGATTTGAAACTTACGGAATTTGGAATGATTATAACGCATAAAATTTTTGGCTTATTTTATTACAGCAAGGATTTTACATGAATTTTGAAATGGACTTAGGCCGAACAGGGAAAATCAACTGGTCCTGAACGGGTTAAAGGAATGTAGAGAAAATTTAGGTACTTACATATTATCGCAGGAATGCCAACGTTAAAAATAATTCATCAAGTTGGTGACCTTGATTTTCCATGTGTTGTACACGATAAATTGACACAACCATGTGTTTCATTTCATATAATCTCGACAATAAAGTTGCGATCATATGTAAGAACCAAAAATTAATACAGCTTTGCCACAAAAACTCCTGTATGCAGACATGTTGTATACGAGTAAAAATATAAGAAATCTGAGTAAGGGAGACCTGTGTACCTAGGACCACCCCATTTTATTTGAATAATAATTAGTTCTAAGTTTTATTACTCAGTTGGGTGAGTGGGAACACCAATTCCTACTTTGGCATTCATTTTGAAATTTTGCAAAAGTTGTGGTTAGTTATAAATGTAAAACATTTTTACATTGTCCGAAGTAAAGTTTTGCAGCTCATCTCTTTTTATTGTTGTACAAAGTAAGTCAAAAAAACTTTCTTTGATTTTTTTTTCTTGTGCATAATTTTGTGTTTGTAACATTAAGTATTAAATAAGATTTTAAATAAATCCTCTCCATGTGAGTTTTTCTGCAGAAGACATTTTGTATAAAATTACCTAGTCTTTTACCTGGGGCCACATAGTTGCCTTGAACCTAGGTCCACATGGTCCTAGGTATAATTGCAATTAATATTCTTTATATCATTTTTTATTGAAAAAGTTATCATAATAAAAGGAGGAAAATGGTCTTAATTATTTGAGCCATTTTGATTTAGTCAAGTTTTTTATTATTATTAGATGTTATTAAAATGAGAGGAGTGTATATTTTATTCTGAAACTTTCAACATGCTTAATTTATTAAAAATATGTTAGCTACCATTATTGTTATTATTTAGGATTATTATGTTGTTTATACAAACATAAGAATTATTATTAACAAAAAAAACCATTTTTTATAGTTATAAAAACAAAAATATAATTCTAAATAAGATTTTTACGATATTTCAATTAAATTTTTAATTTAATTAGTTTTTCCCTTAATGAGCAAGAATAAATTCCTAACTTTTTTAGATACCTAGAAATCCAGACAGAATAAAATGGTCAAAACCTAATTCAGATAATATAAGAATTATCAGATATTGAAGATTCTCACATTCCACTGATGATGCAAATTCTACAGTAACTGATGTAAGGGATACTATCGAAAAGGGGGATTTTTGTTTAACAAAAATACGAGGCAAAAAATGATTTTTATAAGGCAGAAATAATAGATGTTAAAGAAGAATACAAGGCTGTTAAAATTCTGAAGAATATTGCACGTTCAAATGTTTCTTCATGATAAAGAACAAACTTATGAAATTGGCAACATAAATATTGTGTACAAATTGCCCAAACCAAAATCTGTCGATGCTTCAGAATTACAATGTATGCAGCTCACGTTTTGGAACCAATTTTTTAAATTATAATGTTGGATGAAAATGCGCGGAATTCATTAATATATTGGCACATTGCAATTTAAATGGTTAAATGATAAATCAATGTATTAGCTGATATTGTTTCTTTTATTAAATTCATGTGCCTATGTTTATTTTCTATTGATTACAGAGTGAAACCTAACTTTCAGGGAAAGACCCTAGGTACAATGATATTGTACCTATGGCCATTTGTGAATTTTTTTAAAAAATTTTTATTTCGCAGAATTTATTATTTTAAGTACTTATATTTACAATTGGATGGTAGTTAGTATAATGATGAGTGTATATCAGTTTCACATTTTTAAACAGGTCAGGGGCTCTGTTTTTGCGCATTGAAAAAATATGGCTCTTGGTACACAGGTTTCCTCTACTTATGTATTATCGCAACCTATTGGCGACATTGTATGAAACGAAGCACCTGGTAGCCAATTCAGCGTGTACAACACATAGGAAATTGAAGGGTACTTATGAAATATCGCAACCCGCCGAGTCGGCAATTTCCTATGTGTTGTACTCACTGAATTGGCACAACC
>BMAU01006473.1:0-83341 GCA_019973935.1 Trichonephila clavipes | reverse complement strand
AGTGTGCTATGCGCTAATTAGTTGCGCGCAACTGGGAGAGTTTAAAAGCATGAGTACGAGCGCCGTACGGCTATCAAACGAATCTGATGACTTTGATAGACGATATTGAGACTTAGGATGCCTCTAAGACGTAACCGGCGGCAGTACGAGCAGCTGACGGACTTTGATAGGGGCCGTATAATAGGCCTCAGAGAAGCAGGTTGGTCGAATAGACGTATCGGCCGCCACCTCGGTCAGAGCAATATGGTAGTTGCTCGGTGTTGGCAACAGTGGATCACAGAAGGTAGAGTGTACCGTCGCGGAGGGTCAGGACGTCCCAGGAACACAAATGATCGCGAGGATCGTGCAATCAGAAGAGTGGCCACTTCGGCACCAACAACGTCGCTAGCATCGATTCAACGCCACTTACCTCCTTCCAGACATCCAGTGCCATCAAGAGAAACCATAAGGAGACGACTGACCGAAGTTGGCTTGAGGAGCCGACGTCCGCTAAGACGCTTACCACTGACCCCACATCATAGGCAGTGTCGACTGGATTTTTGCCGACCTCGGGCAACTTGGAGTGTGACAGACTGGAGACGTGTCATCTTCAGTGATGAATCCCGATTCAGTCTCAGTGCTGATGACCACCGCACGTGTCTGGAGGCGCACCGGCCAGCGGTCCGATCCGGCATTTATTGTCGAGTGGCATACAGCAATTTCACAAGGTGTGACAGTGTGGGGGAGCAATTTCTTGGGACACACGATCATCTTTAGTGGTCCTTCAAGGCACTTTGACAGCTCGCAGATACGTGGACGATATTTTAACGCCGATTGTGCTACCCATGCTATCAAGTCGCCCAGGTGCCATTTATCAACAGGATAATGCTCGTCCACATACTGCGCGACTCTCCCAACAATGTCTTCAAGGATATGACGTCCTACCATGGCCTGCCAGGTCACCAGATCTTTCGCCAATAGAGCATGTCTGGACGCGTTGGGAAGGCAACTGCAGCCGTCCCGAGATACAGGAGAATTAACTGCGCAGATGCAAAGACTATGGCAGGATCTTCCACAGGGGGTCATAAGTGATCTAATTGAATCGATGCCACGCCGAATTTCGGCTTGTATAGCTGCCAGAGGTGGCTTTACTACTTACTGATTTTTAACCTTTTGCAAGCTGTAACCGCTTAATAAAATGATATTTTGTTCTGAATTTTTAATCATTTGTTTATTTTCATATACACTACATGCATACCAAATTTCGTGAATGTAGCTCAATTTCTTCTGGGTGCATATATTTTTTTGCGACAGAGTGTATTTCTAAAATTACAATTATATTTGTGATTTTTGTAAAATTTAGATACTTTTAAAAAATATTGTTAATTTTTTGTATTGTTAGTTAAATATTAGTATTTATTGGAATTGGTTTCTACAAAAATATTTATAATGTTCTAGTGTGCTATTTTATTAAAAAAGTACTCCGAACGTGTTTTAATACCTTAAGGAATTAAAAAAAAAATTGATAACAAATACTGTTTACAAAATATGGAAGCACGTTACGGAAAATTGAATCATATGAAATAATCTGTATAAGTTATATGAAATAAAAAATAAAATGCGTTCTTACTTACAGAGAAAATATAGAGAGTAAAAACATCAAGCATAATTCAATGAAAAAGCATTACGTTAAAGAGCGCCTTTTTTTAAAAAGAAAAAAACAAACAAACAATTGAATGCAGAAATTTTCAGCCAACTAAATGTTTAATTGTAGACACAAATAAAATAAATATTTTCAATAAAAAATTATAAAGGAACACAAGTAATATAAAAAAAAATTAAGTCAATTCCTACTTAGAACAAATTTTTTATTTTAGCTACTTTTTATTAAATGGGTACAATTAATATAAATATGTATATACGTAGGACAGAATCACAACATTAAGTGGTAATTAATTTTTATTAATGATCATTAAAGTATCGTATTGTCATCCAAAACAATCGAGTATATAAAATTATGGTTTAACCACTGAATGCTTTAAAACGTAAGAAAAAAAAAAAAAACTTTTCAAGTTTTGACATACAAGTCACCAAAAATGATGCCAACGTGGCTGTATTTGTAATTCTTTACATAATTAATTTTAATCAATTAATTTTTATTAATTTTATTAAATTACTATATTGTCATCCAAAATAATCATGTATATAAAATTTCAGCTCAATTGAGTGCTTTAAAATGTATTTTATTAACGATTGAAAATTCCACCAAGATAAATAAATAAATATATAGAGGGTGAGCTATTAGAAGGAATTGAAAAAGCAAAACGAAAACAATAATTTTCAGTAGAAATAATTATTTTTTTAATATTTCATATAGCCAGAAGAGAGAGGAGAGAGAGAGTCTGAAGAGCCGCAACCATCTATACAAAAGAGCCGCATGCTGTTGGCCGACTCAATCGAACGAATGAGAGCCACAATTTCCGCAAATTGCATTCAAGAGAAATCAAGGAAGGTGTTAAGTGAAGAATAAACTTCAACCACACTCAGGCATCAAAGCATATAATCACTTCTGACCGTTTTATTTAGAAGATAACTGCTGAAAATCAAGATTGTTAAGGCTTGCTGAAGTAATACTAAGAATTAGAAGAGAAAGATCTAGAGAAATTTCTCTGAGCTGTAAGCAAAAAGGAGTTCATTAAAAAGTCAGAAATAATTCGGCGCTGTAATTTCTTGACAATTTCCAAGTTTGTGTGGTTTTCTAAAAAAATTCAGGAGTAATTAGTTGGAAGGGATTAGTTGCAGTTTTTGAGAAATCAACAGAAAGAGGACTTAAAGTTGATGAAACTGTGCACATGGCGATAAAGTAGTGTAGATTGATTAAAAGTAAATGGTTATTGATAATTTGTTTATATATATAAATTTTTACGAGATACCTAGAACTGATTACTTTCGATTTGATGCGGTAAAAATATAATATTTTATTAAGGCCGTATCACACGCAGACTTATTTCAAGCAATTTTTCCTCCTACTGAGGGTGAAGGGTTGCCGTAAACAAAACGACATGCTCTGACGTCAACCGCGCACTTTCACCACATTGAAATGTTACTCGCCGATTTTTCTCCTTCGGAACCAACCATACATTATTTTTTTATACCGCTCGAGCTTACAGGATTCCTATTGGCTGGAATTCCAAGCAATTTATTATTCCGGGCAATTTCTTGAGCTCACTAGCAAGAAATTGCTCTAAAGCGGTTGCTATGGCAACTGAGTAAAAATTGCTCGAATTGGACAAAAATTGCTTGAAATGTATACGTGTGATACGGCCTTTAAGTATCAGAATTTAATTTAATATTTATAGTCCAATAACAAGATTTATTTTTGTTAATTAGTAAAAATTTTGCACACAAAAAAAATTTTCATTATAAATATTACTTTTATTTATGAAAAGCATATGATTGGGGGTTTTGAAAATATTTCAAAGCTATTGAAAAAATGCTTTACAAAGCTAAAATAATAATGAAACATTATTAAAATCAAGTATGTTAAAATACTAACTACCGTAAAATCCGGCGTATAACGCGCACTTTTAACACAAAAGATAACATCGAAATTTACGGGGCGCGTTATACGCCGAAAAGACACGCAAAAAAAAAACTAAGATTCTACATAGATCGTAATACTGTTTATTTAAAGAAATGACATTCCTTGTAAACTTTAAGGGTTGTAGTTCTAGAAGCAAACTATTTTTCAAAAGTCTGCGGTAATATCTCAAATAAATGACTTCAAAACACAAGAGCATTGTACACATGCATTTCATGTTTCTTCATAAAAAAGGGAAAGCGCGTTATACGGCAAATATACCTAAAAATTAAAGGTTCACTCCTAGGAGAGCCCACACCCTTGTTGCGAATTACTTTGTGGTTGGCGATAATTGCACCATCTTGGTAACCCTACTTTTTTAAACACTACATATGGCAACCCTAACTATTTCTAGCATTTTCGTATTTTGTTTGCGTGCATTTCGAATTTCATTTTGTTGTTGGGCTCCGGGGTGGCTGCGTGTGTGAGCGAATATACTTTAGAATTTTTCACTTTGTTGAATGCGAAAGGTAAGAAAGAATTGATTGAATGGTGTATGAAGGAAGGATTGATTGCTTCGAGTCATGAATGTCCTAAATGTAATGATCGGCATGATGTAACATGGTCGGAAATAAAACGCTTTCTTCGAAATCGTACCAGCCACGCCGAATGTATGTTCGACCGTTACCTCGCAGAATAAATATGGCGGCGCTCACACGATCATTCGCTTAGCGATGAGACCTTTAAGGATTTTTTAAAATCTGTTGTTACGCTGTACCCTCCACTCGGAAAAGATCAGCAGTAAGAAAGTAAGTGCTGTTTTTATATTTTTTATCTTAAATGTTTAATTTCTGTATTGTTTAAATATATTTTCATTATGCAACCCCCTTATCCCGCTATATTTCCTTGCCGCCATTGTCGGGTTCACTTGGCGCCATCTTGTTCTGGCTTGGCGCTTTTTTCAGTTTGTCGCCAAGGGTGTGGGCTCTCCTAGGATTTACCAAATTAAAAATTGCAGCTAGAAAGTATAGGTGCGCGTTATACGCCAGATTTTACGGTATTTATGCATTCATACATACTAGAATCTATGTCATCATCTCTTCTTTATATGGCATGTAATGGATCTTTTAAGTATCAATTTGTGTCTGATACCCTTGGAACCCGATGAAAGCTTCAATTAAATACATTCAAGCGTCAAAAATGTGGTAGCGGGAGCCGCCACTAGATGGGGCACCAATGAAATGGCTCTCATATGTGGGAACTTGCCATGACTTCAAAGGTCATATTACCACAAAAGGCAGGCCATTTGAAAGAAATGTTATCTTTTTTAATTAGTACTCATATGTTGAAGGATTAGACAGTGTCTTTTAAATGATTCCTTGAGATCCAAGGCAATTTTAAATTATATATATGCATGATACATAGAATGCACTTGCTTGAAATAATAGTTCGAATTCCATCCGCCTTCATATCTTTAATGAAAAATCCTTTTTTTTTTTACTCGGAGATCATTTCATATTACTCAATTATTTTCCTTTTAAACCAGACTCACAATTTACTTTCTTTATTTTTCAAATGTAATTTTTTAAACTTAAGGCGATAATTTATAAGAGATACATTTATTTTAGTTAGTTATTAGTGAAAATATTTCACTCATTATTCTTCAATTGTTCTTTTTACAAGTTTTCATTTAAGTTGCAATGTAATTTTTGTTCTGTGGAATCTTGTAACACGATCTTTATCTACTTTAAAAGATCAGATAAATTCAAAACTTTCCAAACTTGTCTAGGGCTGATGACAATGCAATAATTTAACATTTTTTTAAGGACCTTAAGCTTTACTTGTATTTAACGGAATCTTTGAATTCAATTGTTACCCACTTTAAGAGCTCTCAGGACCCTTCGCAGATATCCTTGCACTCGAAAAAAACATACTTCTTCAAACCAATGCAACTTAGCAATAAAACAAAACAATAATTTAAAATTTTTACTACATGATAATCATATATATTTACATTATTTCTCAAATTTTCAGAGAATTTGAGAAGAAATTTAAAAAGTTATAAGTAAATAAAAATTGAATAATTTTTCAAAAATATGAAAATCAGTATTTTACACCGCGTAGGATTCTGAAGTACAAAATTTACAAAATTAATTTTACTTGGTATAAAAATATGTTCGCTTTTGGAGTTATACTAAATTTTAAGAAATTTAGAGAAAAAAAAATTTTTTTAAATACAATTATAACGAAAATTTTAAAATTTTAAGAAAAAAATAAAATAAAATTCAAAGAAAAATTCAATTAATTATTACTTTTCCTTTGAAAATTTATGTATAAGTTATAAAGAGCTTTATATTTTGAACACGTGTATAAAATTTCACATTGATATAAATAGTTTCTGAGAAATCTACGCGCAAGCTAAAAATTTTGTTTTGCGAAAAATGAAGTTAAAGATAAGAAAAAGAGATAGGGTTTTCGTTTAAGTTTCACTACTTATTTCTCAATAACTTCGGAAGTTTTCACAGTATCATAACATTTTTGGTACCAAAATGCTCAGAAATACACTGCTGGACAATTGCTAAGGACGGATAACACTATCATCCATAGCAACCACAAAATAAAAGGAAGCAAAATGTGGAAAATTAGAATAAGTGCGGGATATTAGTAAGAAGTATGAGTATGCAAATTTTTTTTCCACGTCTGTTTATCACGTGACAGCGTTCATAAGAGCTTTAAAGGTTTTGACGCGTGTGGACAGTTGTTGTTTCAAGTCAAGTTTTACAGGAAAGATTTAATAGACGAACTTAAAATTTTTGGCATGTCTTCCTGACATCACATAGATGATTTTATGCGTGGCCGAATTATTGGAAAGATCGAAGAAGGGCGAAAAATAACAGATGTTGCCAGGGAGTTCGACATCGCTCACAGCGTTGTTTCACGGCTGTGGAAGTCATTTAAAACTACTGCAATGTGTAGTAGACGGCAAGGGGGAGGTCGTGTTAGAAGTACGACGCCTGCAGAAGACAGATATATCGTCCTATCAGCAAAAAGGAACAGGCGCACCACAGCTCAGCAGGTGGCAAATCAGTTTCTTGCTGCCTCAGGAAAGCAGATCTCCCGAAAAACTGTTGCCAGACGTTTGAGGGGAGGAGGACTATACGCACGCAGACCTGTTGTGTGTGTCCCATTGACCAGACAGCACCGTACTGCCCGTTTGCAATGGTGTCGTGAACTTCACAATTGGACTGAACAGCACTGGGCATGCGTACTATTCTCAGATGAGAGTAGGTTCAGTCTGTCATCGGATTGTAGACGCCAACTGATCTGGCGCGAGAGTGGTACTGCTTATCGTCCAGAAAATATCCAGGAAAAGAACCGATATCCGACATGCAGTATCATGGTGTGGGCCGGCATCATGATCAACGGCCGCACGCGCCTACATGTGGCTGCGAATGGGACTATGACGGGCCAACGATACATTGATGAAGTTCTACTTCCTCATGTTCGTCTTTTCCGTGGTGCTGTCGGTGATAAATTTGTATTTATGGACGACAACGCAACATGTCATGGAACACTAGCTGTTCAGGATTGTCTAGACAGCGAGGGTATTCAATGTCTCGTATGGTCAGCGCGTTCTCCAGATCTAAACCCCATTGAAAATGTGTGGGATGCTTTGGGGAGACAAGTTGCTGGTCGAAACTATCCTCCGACAAACAAGAACACCCTCATCCGTGCACTCACAGAGGAATGGGATAAATTGCCTCAACAGCTGCTGGATAATGTTGTGCAAAGTATGGTACGACGTGTGGAATGTTGCATCACACTCCACGGGGGACATATCCGTACTGATACCTTTCTTTAAGGTGCCTGCTGACTTTTAGATGCATTGTTTCATTTCTCCGTACGCAGATCAAATGAACATTTTTTTCTTTCAGATGTTTCACAGCTTTTTGTACTTTCAGAACAATAAATCTTCTTTATTCTAATGTCTGAACAGTGTGGCAACTATATTTTTATCCTACTAGGCCTCATGTCTCGCTTAATATTATGCTACATAGCAATTTGTGATCCGTCCTTAGCAATTGTCCAGCAGTGTATATTGAGGCTTTAACATATATTTTTTTCAAAAATTGAAAATTTTTAATTTAAGAGTCCGGTAAGCTCTTAAAGGTCATATTAATTCGAAATTTCGCTCACTTGTCCAGGACCGATGACAATACAATAATTTAATAATTTTGTTTCATTGTCCTGATCAGGATCACCAGGACTAACGATTTCCCATTTTCAGATCCCATTCCGCATCTGGCGACTAATTCCAGATCCCATTCCTAGATTTGGCAACTAAGATTAAGTTACACAACTTGGTTCAATTAACTATAAAAAGAGGTGTTTTTTAGTTTTTTTAAACTGTAATTTTTTTAAATAAAACGCAGGAGAGTTACAATTCAAGCATGATGAATGAAACGAATTTAAAACATTCAAAACCTCATGTAGCAACCACTGCCTAGTTGGTCCAGAGTGGGCCCTGTATTAAAGTTTCTTGGGGACATTTTCAAGGGGCTCCTTAACATGATGCAATTTTTTTGCTTACACGTTTTGGGGCACCCAAAGCTTAGGGGCCCCGTATCATTGATACGGCAGATACGGTAGTAGTTACGCAAAATAAAAAATGACGTGCCTTACTCTTAAGTAAAAAATATATTTAGAAATATTATTAAAAAAGATAAAAATTGTTTATAGATACATACTTATAACACTTGAATAGTTCTTGTGAACATAAAGGCAGTGTAATAGTTTTTTATATAAATTAGATTTTTTTAAAATTAAAAATATGAAGTTCGAATTTAACTTTTTTTCCTCCGGCAAACCTATGTATACATCTGTACACAGCACACCCAAAAGATACAATGGATTTATATCAATTTTAGTCTAAAAAAATTTTATACAACTCTCACGGAAAAAAATACTTTTCGTTAATCTTATTAACATATAATTCTAGAAAATAATAATCGCAATGAATGCTAAAATTAACACTAATAAAAATACTTAAAAAGATAAATAAAATAAGACTGTTATATTAAAAGTAACAACAAAAAATGCATTATATTTCTCAGTTCAATAAAATTTTTTTAACGTCCTCAAAAAGTGTCGTTTCAAAAAATATTTTTAATAACACTTATATAAATATTAACACATCAAAACGCAATCAAATTTGAAAATATATTCATAATGATAACAAAAGAATCTCTCTTAAATAAAATGAAATAATTTAATCTCTCTATAGATTAAAAACGAAGAAAACATTTAAATAACTCACCTATAACCGACCTAATTCATAAACTTTAAAAAAAAAAATATTCAGAAAGAATTTTTAAGAAATGTGCATACATGTGTGATATTTCAATCACACACACAGCAATACACAATTACTTATAAGAATATACTTATAATAACAAAATAATGTTATTAAACTTACCTCTTATGCGGCTCACAACGAACATATTTATGGCCCGCCCAGTGCCGATTTAAGCTCTTTTCGGGCTCTGGGAGCAAATCTCCAAGTCCCCTTGGCACTGAAGGATCAAAATTTATAACCAGAAAATCTGGTGAAGTCCAACTTATCCGGGCCCTTCTGGACCCCTCAGGGCCTCTAGACATCCAATGGATAAAACGGAACCAGTATACCGGAATACAATAATCATATCAAAATTTCTCCCGAAATAGGAAAGATAATTGCAGAAAGAGATGCCAATGTGAGGACATAAATATTAAAATTTTCTAGTTCTTTTATTTACAGTTACAGTTAATATCTTTATTAAAGATTTAGAGCAAAACAAAGGCTATATTATCCCATTCTTTTATTTATGTTTATATATTTAATGTATTATTCGATTGATTGATTGAATTTCAACGTCGCACGAGAGCTTTTGGTGACGGACCACGTAATTTTGAATCATGGTCAAGTGACGTGGACGACATCTGAGCTGGCACCCCTCTCTAACTACCACACCAACGGGAGGACGTTTCAGCTCTCGACAGATTTAACGTAAATCACTGCCATACACGGCGGGTCTTTAATGGTACTGGGTTCGAACTCGTGACAAGGCAAGCCACGATCAATACCTATACCACTCGGCTACCACGGCAACAAATTTATTATTCGAAATAAATTTACATTTCTATGAAAATTGATTTTTTTGCGGCTCACCTAAAGTTAAACCTTGTTTGTTTGGTCCAAGTTAGTCTTTGAGTTTGGTACCCTTGCTCTTAATGTATAAAAAAAGAAGAGAGAAAACAAAACTTAAAGACGCATCTTTTAAATTGACTTATCATGAAGATTCAGAAAAATGATTCATGTGATTGATGATTCAGAAAAAGAAAAATCAAAATTTACAATAAACAACAGACAAATGAACCACATTTTTTCTTAATGCTGGAGAAATAATAATGAAGGTTGTGCAATATCTCGTTCCGGAAGTGGAAGTTTTCTTATAAAGTCAGAAATCCCCTCCCCCTTTCAACTGAAATCATTATTACAAATTTTACTAACAACGTGTGTGTGTGTGTCGGCATTTCAATTCAAACTAAAATAAAATAATTATGTTCCAGATTTCCAACTATATAAAGAACATTTTCATTCATATAAATTTTTCTTAACATAAAAAGTATTTTTCAAATTTGGTCCAAATGCCGCTCCGGACAGGGGGTCCAGTTTGTTCAGCCTTAGAGCCGTTCCTGCTAATAATCATAGTCGCGGACTCATGGCTACCGTTATTTCTAGCGGGGCATAAGCTCGAGTCATACTTGTGCTACTAAAATCCAGCGATGTAAAGGATCAGATGTGCGTTAAATTTGTCGAGGCTCAAAGTCCCTACATAGGTGTGTTGTGGAAGCGTAGAGAGGGAGGTTTTGCTTATCTAATCACACTTGATCGTGATCCAAATTCAGGAGGTCATCCGCTAATACTTCAAGACTGACAAAACAAAATCAAACATGTTTCTGCTCACCCATAAGTAATACTTTAGGGCCAGTGGCGCACACAAGGGGGTGTCTAAGGGTCGGAACCCCATAAGCCCTTGATTTTTTTTCCCGATTGACTATAATTCTAATTAATTATTTGTTATTAATGATTAATTTTATTAATTAATGCAAATTATTTGTTCAATAATTAGTTTTTACTGTTTTTATTCCCGAAAATCGACAAAATCAAAAGGGCATGATACAAGAATGGTGGACTTTCGACCCTGGACAAAAATGGAAAAGGCCGCCCCTCTCTCCAAAGCAAAAGAATTATATAAAAAGGATAAATTGTTTACATAATACGCTCCGTTAAAACTTGAGTAATAATTCCAGCGAACAAAAAAGTAGCACAATGTATATATATATATATATATACAGTCGACTCTCGATAATTCGAAGTTGGAGGGACCAATGAAAAACTTCGAATTATCAAGAGGGTAGGAAAAAACTCCCAAAATACACGAAGAGAAGTTTTTTCTAACGCACATTTAAATTTAAAACTATGTAATAAAGCAACAATTGTACACAATTTTTTTAAAGTACATTTTATACAATATGAAAATAAAACAGAAGTTAAAAGTCCTATATTAAAAGAATACACTTATGTCTTGAAAACAACTACTAAAAGAATATACATACTATATATAATTAATCCTTTTTGTCGAAAAAATCTGTTATCTTGTTTTGTTTTAAGGTATTCAATCTAACTTTGTCAATAGATTTTTCTAGAACAAATGAAGCCTGTAAAATGTCTGCATCAACATGATTTTGAAGAAAAAAGTTGCGTAGTTTGTTTAGTGACACTTTAGCTTCTGACAGAGTTGCCGGAGTCAACTCCTCCGATTCGTCTTCATGACTTTCTGTATTATTGTAATCCAAAGCCACAATTTCAGCGTCAGATAGAGCTTCCCATACAGCAATGTCCGTGTCAACCAACATGTAATCGTCAAACGTCAAATCTTGTTCTGGAAGAGCTTCCCAAAGGGATGGTTCGGCTTTAAATTCAGTGAGTGTATTGTCCACATATCAACTAGATTCGGTGAGGGGAAGGCTGACTTTTTAAAACAGTTGTGAATTGTCAAAGGAGTAACAGCTCTCCAAGCCTTGTCAATCATGATCAAAGCTGTTAAAATAGAAATAGTAGTTACATGCTGCTGATTTTCGAGGTTATCCAAAACGCTTTTAACAACTTCACGCCGATAAAAAGTTGTAAAATTATGTATGATGCCCTGGTCGAGTGGCTGAAGTTTTGAGGTTGAGTTAGGAGGGAAAAATTGAAGCTTCACATTTGATAAAGGTGGTGCGTTATTGTGCACAGTACAGTTGTCTAAAAATAAGAGAATATGTCGTTTTTCTCTTTTCATATCCGAGTTCAGTGAGACCAACCATTCATTAAAGAGTTCGGTGGTCATCCATGCCTTCTTGTTTGAGCGGTATTTGATAGGGAACGAGTTTATGCCCTTGAAACACCGAGGTTTTGCAGATTTTCCTATGACGAGAGGAGTAATCTTTTCTGAGCCGTTCATGTTTACAGTCAGTAAAATAGTTAACCTCTCCTTGCTATGTTTTTCTCCATGGCATTTTTCTTTTTTGAATGTAAATGTTTTTTCTGGCAAACACTTGAAAAAGAGTCCGGTTTCATCCGTGTTGAAAATGTTACGTGGTTCGAACTCCTTTATTAGATCCGAAAAGCGAGTTCTGCCACTTAGAACAAACGTTAATGTCGACACTTGAGCTTTCCCCGCACATTTTTTTGAAGACTATCCCATTCCTTTTCTAAGAGGACTTGGTACCCCTAAAATCCCAAACCTATCGTTTTTTTTATTTTCATTTAATCTTATTCTTTGCATTATCATCTTTCGATTGATATATCACTTGTGCATGTCGGAAAGTTAGAAGTTGATTAAAACTTCATTTGAAAACAAATTAGACAATTCAGTCACAACCCCTTTTTAGAAAAAAAAGCTAAAAAATGCTTTATGATAAAAAAAATCTATTTTAGAAATAGAAATAATAACTATAAAAAAGAATGTGTAGTATTAAAAGCAGAATATTTCCGAGGCAATACAATAATGTAATTTTTCTTCCTTGTGAAATGTATGCATGTAAAATTTTTAAATTAAGGCATTTTATATTAATAATTTTATAATTTCAGTTCTTCTTCCTGATATATTTTTCATACAAATGTAATACTTTAATATTATAAGAAGAAAAACAGCTAAAATTTCTGTCATGACAGAAAAAAAAATTTTTTTTAACGTTTTTCTTGAATTTTCATGGGCAATTAGTACTCTCTAAAAGTTGATCATTTATAAAAATGTGTGGGTTGAAAAAATATGAAAATGCAATTATTTTAAAGAAAAACGTATAACTAATATCTTAAAGTGGTATTTTAAGTTTAATTAAGCTTATAATAATTATTTTTTCAGAATTATATACTTTAAACCTGTTTTTCTCAGTTTGTGTTTTTCGAAACCTTAGTGCATTCAAAATGCTACTCCTTCGACAATTATTTACGAATCACTTCCATTTTTTTCCTGCGTGTTAAAAATAAAGTATGTAATAAAATTAGGGATCCGTTTTTCTATAAACTGAATACTTTAAAAAAAAAAAATGTAAGACATGTTGGCTTTTTCGTTGATTTTTAGCCTGTATATCAACATTTTATTTTTTTTCTCGAAAACGAATAAAGTTATTCTAAAATCAATCCCTAACGTTGTTGAGAACATCCATAAGAATATTATAAAATTATTTCAGGTCAAAAAATTAATTTTTACAAAAGGAGTAAGATTTTAAAATTTTCCCAATTTTCTTCAAAAAATTTAAATTTTTAAAATTGTGTAAATAATATATGAAAATTTTCATCTGGTATCATTTTCTTGAATAGAAACATTGTATAAAATGCTAAAATATAATTTTTAAATACGTAAATAAAGAAATTTGCTCAAAGGGTGCCAAGTCCCCTTAAAATTTGTAAGTCATCCCTCGCTGGCTGAAAACTCGATTCCTAATTCTTTGGCGAATGCTTTAGCCTTTTCCTTCAATAAAGAGCCACCCATCGGAAAATTCTGTCCTCGACACTGTCTCATCCATGAAACTAAACACTGTTCAAGACGTGGAAAATTACCTTTACTAACGCGTTTTCTCACTCTACTCGAAGATGCACTCAAGATTTTCTCTTTATTCTTCAGAATAGTGGAGAGTGAGCTCAGTGGGATTTCAAATGCTTTGGCTACATCGACCTTCCTCTAACCTTCTTCAACTGATTCTATCATCTTTTTCTTTTCAGAAACTGTTAAGCACTTGTACTTTTTAAAAGACATGTCGTTCCTTTCGCGTGATAAGTCGACACTAAGGTGAAGTGTAAAGTAGTGGCCTAAGGTTTATCGAAATTAACAGGTAGGAAACGCATATCACAACTTTAGCAAAATAATATTTTTAATTTAAAATTTGGAACATCTAAAACGAACACAAGGCGTATTCACAGTTCACACTCAGCTACGGGGTATACTTAATAGCAGGGTCGACAACTATGACACGTGGAGCAATTCTTAGTGGCGCATTACCGCTCTTTTTTTTTTAAAATAATAGAATAAAGTTAAATCCCTGTCTCTCCTGTCTTAGTCCCGTAACATTTTTATATAAAGGTTTTATTTCTCGCTTTCAATCCTCTGCCATAAAATGATTCTGCTGAATTATCTTGGATGTAGTTCGAGTGCTTTATTTAAAAAAAAAACATCTGTTTAAATGTGACTAATTATTAGTAATAAATAAAATCTCAACGCAAATCAAAATTATTGTGCAATACTTGTAAAAGGAAGCATCACTCATTACAGCTCAGTGAATAAAAAAGAAAACAGTGTTTCCCTTATCCATCTAAAGCTTGGGCATCAACGGAAAAAGAAAAAAACAGATGGCTTAGGAATAAATCAACATTCTGCTTAGCAAATACCGGAAATATAATAAACAAAGTATAGTTATTTTATCAACATGCACAATTTGAACTGAAAATAAGTTCAGTAAAAAAAACCGCTCGTGAGATAATTAGGTACATGAAGTGAATCTAACTTCATAATATTGAAGGTTCGAATTATCGAGAGTTTTATAGGATAACTTCGAATTATCGCGTGTTGTAGTCTGGCCAGTCACAAATTTTACTTCGAAATATTGAGAGTACCAAAACGTATGGTTCTAGTTCAAAATATCAAGAGTTTTTCTAGGGGCTGTGAGCATATACTTCGAATTAGCGAGAGGTTCGTATTATCGAAAGTTCGAATTATCGAGAGTCGACTGTATATATATATATATATATGTAAGGATAATTAAATTAGATTAAAAATTAAATTCCCTATCTAGTACTTAACACATACTTTTCATCTCATCTTCAAGTATCAAACTCATCACCCATTTATTTCTTCCGAACATATGGCTTAGCCAATAAACGTGTCTAATTCCAGATCGTTAGAATTAATAGCCCCTATATGTCAGCATTAACTTTCAAGTACAATAACAAAATCCGCGATACTTACCGCATCTGTGTTTCAAGTGTTATCCACTTAATCAACACCGTGGCGTGCTTTTTCCTCCCTGCCCTCAGCGTCAGAAGAGATGTAGAAATGATTGAATAAAGTTACTTTTTAAAAATTAAGTCTGATTCTGACTTCAAAAAACATGTCATATATATATATATATATATATATATATATATATGTGTGTGTGTGTGTGTGTGTGTGTGTGTGTGTGTGTAATAATTTCCTCTAGCATCCTTTCAATTAACTCTTTCAATAATGTTCAAATAATCTTTTAATTCTTAGGTTCGAAACTAGCGCCTTAATCTTAATCGTAATTAACTAGTAACAGAAATCTTTCCCACCCATTGTAACCATTTAGAGCTCTTGTTAAAAATAGTCACGTGGTCTTCACTGCCGGGTATAAATACCAATGACTCTGGAAATCTCACCATCTTCTCTCTTTGTCAAATGTCGCTGCTTGCTATTGCTATGTCGCTTGTGTCTGTTTTCGTGTTCTTATCAAATATCTGTGAAATACAACTCGGAATTGTCCACCTACATTATGTACGTGTGAATAGACAAGTTGAAATTTGATTCTGAAAACATTTTCGGTGAAACCCCTGGTAAACAAATACAACACCGGCCAACGGTATCACACACACACACACACACACACATATATATATATATATATATATATATATATATATATATATGTATGTGGGAGACAACAAGGGGTCCAAGATGTTTCTCTTTCTTATGGTTTATTTAACATTAAACAAAAATTAATTAAAAAGGTAGTTTTTAACAGATAAGTTTGACGATGATATGCAGAAGGTAACGCCTGCTCGCGCACCTCTCGCGTTTTCTCTTCTCTCTCTAATGTCCAAGAGTTTTTGTTCTGCTTTTACTAGTTCAAAAGTTTTCGTTTCAGTTTCAATTCATTGCGCCTGCGCGCGAAGACTGCTTGGTTTTGGCTGCATGCTACAACGGCCATTCTGACCGTACGCTGTCCGCAGCGGTATTTCCATGGAGACCAGAGGAGAATCTGAAACATAAAAAAAAAACGGAACAGACAAGGACTATACGACAAATATATAGAGATTAAACATATCATAATTTTTCTGAACTAGACAGTTTCTCCATCATGTGAAGGCACCTCTTCGACATCCGGAAGGTTCCACAGGAAAACATTGTTTCACAGGCATAAGAACGTCTTTTTAACAAGTTGATCTTTGGTTGAACGCATCGATATTTTCCTCTGTAGAGTTCTGGACGTCTGTTCAAAACGATTTCTCTTTTTCCTTCGCTTCCACTGCCAGGGCTCAAAAATTTTCCGGAGCAACACAAACCGTCGATGTTCACTCTTCATAGGTAAAAGGGTTAGGTGAGCGGGAGATAAATTCTACGGAACTCGTTTTCATGGCACCATTGGCTTTCTTACACAATACTATATCAGAACATTTTTCTCTTACAATACTCAATTTTAACTTAGTACTCTTAATTTTATTACATTTATAATCCTTAATTAGAGAACTCAAATCATTTCTAGTATTAAAGTTTTTAACATGTGTCAAATCATAACTAGAGTTTTCTATCACACTTGAAACAGGAACATTTGAAAAAGAAACAACATTAGGATAAGCATAAGCATGAGCACCTAAAGAGGGATTCACTTTCATTCAATAAAACATCGCTCTTTGCGTGGCCTAGTTTCTCTATTTCAGAATATACACTGGGATGTATAATAAATTCTTCGGTCAAGGTCGGTGATATCGCCGTTCGCACACTTAGACCGGGAGAGAGTTGATTAAGAGAAATATTTATGGGTTTAACTTCTACCATTCCCTTTTCGCCAAAACATGAGCTTAATGTTATGATTTCTTCGGAAGATGTTTGCACTCTAATTAGTGAGGAATTTAAAACTGGGATCTGGCAACCTGAATCGATCAAGGCTGTTACGGGTTGATTTTCCACAAAAATGTTTACATATTGAAGATTTGCGCATTCATCGCTAGTAGGTAGAAAAAGCCGATTCTGCTGTAAAGGCGGTGCAGGCGGTTGCAGGCGGTTGTAGGCGGTTGACGGCAGTGCAGAGTTGAGTTGTTTCGTTCCTACTGACGAGTTGAGTTGTTTTCTCCTGTTGAGTTGAGTTGTTTCGTTCCTGCTGCCGAGTTGAGTTGTTCGTTCCTGCTGCTGAGTTGAGTTGTTTTCTCCTGTTGAGTTGTTCCGTTCATGTTACCGAGTTGAGTTGTTTTCTCCCTGTTGAGTTGAGTTGTTTCGTTCCTACTGACGAGTTGAGTTGTTTTTCTCCTGCATTGGCTTTGGTTTTCGAGCTGAGGGGGCGAGTTGAATTGTTTTTTTTTTTCTACAGCTAAGTTGAGTTGTTTTTAAAAAATGTGCACAAAAAATGGAAGTATGGGAATGTTAAACGTGCTCATGGCGCCACCTATTGATTAAAATGTACACTAATTATAGATTTTAAAATGATGGAAGTAAATAACGCTCAAATTAAAAAAAAATCCAGATTCAAACTCACGGCCTCAGATCAAAATGTCTCCACAGGACAATAGTTTTCAGTTACGCTAACCATTATCCTATGAAGGCATACAGACCTGAAGAAAACTTATGTTTATAATCTCATGAATTTAATTTTGCAGGCGAAGCAGACGGCGACATGTTTTAAAATCATTTTCTTGATTAAAATGAAATAAAAAAATATTTAATTTATATTATTATTTTAATAATGTGTAAATTTTAATTCAGTATAATGATTACATACACACACAGTAAAGATACAAAGTAAATTGATTATTCAGAAAAATGTGCCGTAGAATACTCGTCATCAGCGTGAACCGGTTACGATTTAACTTGTTTTAGCTTGTCTGATCTTGATTCTACAAGACGGCGACTGAATTCTACGTCAGAAATTATCTCAATGCTTAGAGCGGATGAATACATTGCTTTCAACCACTCAGCGAACGCCGCTCAAGTGTAATTCGGTTGATATGCATTAGACACTTATCACATTTTAGTTCACAATTCATTTCGTTTGTTAGTATTGCGGTGGGCTGTATTCAACAAGAAAAATATGGTGATGTCTGAAACACATAGTGAAAAACGAAAGTTTGGAAAAGCCGGGGAATCTTCTGTAAATAAGAAAGCCAGAAGAGAAGTTTCAAAGTAAGTAACAACATTAAATAAATTTAATATGTAATTTTTATAATGTTTTTACACATTTCTGATCTTTATTAATTTTGTTATATTATTTTCAGAAGTATGGAAAATTTACCGAGGATTGCATACCAGATGGAGTATTTCCAATTGGAGATGATGTTTTTGTCTTTGCAAGCACCTATTATGATTCCGCATCAGTACACATAAGACGTTTCAAGAAATATGGCAAAACATATTACCCAACTCCCGAGGGAATAACATTAGACCCACGGTGGATCGAATATATCATGCGTAAAAAAAGAAAGTGCCGGAATCACTGGAGGAATTACCAAGTGGACTTTTCCCTCCTGAACGACACATTCAAATAACTAGTGAGAACTTCATTGATTTTACTTTCAAGCGCATTAAATACAGTCCGGATAAAGAGCCCACTTTTAAAGAAATAACCATATCCCGAGAGCAGTGGGCTGAAATGATTAAAAAATATGGTGCTATTGAAAATGCTGCTATAGACAATATGTTTCAGTGTATGGACTTTTTAACTGCATATAAAACCTTCTGCGAAGGCCCCATAGAAAATACATTACCTTCTTCTTTGGATGTTAGTCTGGGTCAACAATACTTGACGCAAATTTTGAAAAAATCTATTTGTAGCCTCCTGAACGAAAAAGGATTGAAACAGCCTCAGACTTTCGCTGAGGAGTTATGGGGGAATCGCGAAGAAACATTTAATTCATATGTTTCATCACTTGAAGCTAATGAGATAGCTGATTGTTTTTATCATAATCTTTTTTGAAAATGAACACTTTTTATTGTTAAAACCTGTACATTATGTAACTCAAGAATTTTTAAAAAATCTTCGCTTGGATATTATTTTAAGAGAAGTAAGAGACATGTTATGTCCACCTGATTGTTTTGAATACTATGAGGATTTTGTTTAAAGATTTTTATAAGATTCACACAATATTTTGTTTTTATAAATTTGAATAAAATTCTTTTTTTTTTTTTATATGCTGAATTTGAGTTATTATTTTTTTTATTGTTTGTTAGTTTAATTTATGTTGAAATCGTTTCACATCTTAAAAATAAATAAGAGTATTTTTTAAAAGAAATTATCAAAGTATGTACAAGTGATATTTTTAAATGTATTTCATATGAAAGTGAGAAAATTTATGCTCATGTTTTTATACATAAACTTTTTGCCTTTCCCAAAAAGTATATAATAATATAACTATTCATTGTAATAGTCATTCAATCAAGTTCTTTTCATCGGTAACAATGCATCAAGATTTAGCAGCGTTTTACGAAAATCCTGAAGTTCCAAATAGCTTCGGGGTGTGGAAGCATTACATCGCTCTGTAAAAGGGAAATATAGTAAAAAAGATGTGAAACATTGGTTATCGCAGAAAGATGCTTACACTCTTCATAAACCTGTTCGACATAAGTTTCAGCGGAATCGAGTGTTTGTAAGTGATATTGATCGTCAGTTTCAAGCGGATTTAGTCGATATGCAATCTTTAGCAGAATTTAATAAAGGGTATAAGTATTTGTTAACTTGCATTGATTTATTTTCAAAATTTGCTTGGGCAGTTCCTCTGAAAGATAAATTTGGAAAAAGTGTAAAGTCTGGGCTAGAAATTATTTTTAAAGAAAGGAAGCCTAAAGTGTTGCAAACAGATGCCGGTAAGGAGTTTTTAAATAAAATAGTTCAAAATTATTTAAAAAATCTGAATGTAAATTTTTTTTTACAAATAATGAAACAAAAGCTAGCATTGTTGAAAGGTTTAATCAGACATTAAAAACAAAAATGTGGAAATATTTCACTGAATTTAACACTAAAAATTACATCGACGTCATTGATAAATTAATACACAGTTATAATCACTCGTATCACCGTTCAATTAAAATGGAACCTGTTTCTGTAAGTAGACATAACCGAAAGCAGGTATTAAAAATTTATACGGTGGTCTAAGAAATGAGAAACCTAAAGCCCCTAGATTTAAAATTGGTGATATTGTACGCATTAATAAACAAAAACTTCACTTTGAAAAAGGATACGAACAAAACTGGAGAAGAGAACTTTTCATAGTTTTTGAAATCGTGCAAAGAATTCCGATTGTTTATAGATTAAAAGATTTACAAGGTGAAGAGATTAAAGGTACTTATTACGAAGCAGAATTACAAAAAGTTGTCGACTCTGGTTTCTACCCTGTAGAGAATGTTATCAAACAAAGAAAAAGAGGAGGAATCACTGAATATTTTGTTAAATTTTTAGGCTATCCTGAAAAATTTAATGATTGGGTGACTGATATTCAAAAAGTATAAATAGTTAAACTTTTTTATTGCCAACTCATTTTCAAAATGTCTTTCTACGTAACATTACCTTCTGATAGTTCTATGCATTTCTTTCAGAAAACAAAATATCTCATTTCAAAACTCAATTACCCTCTCCTGTTTGTTTAAAGGGTGAATGGGAAGTGGGATTGTCTGAAATAATCTACCCTCATTCTTGGCTTAACGTAAATGAAACTAACAATTATTTTCTATACAAAGCTGGTGACGGCAATATCTCTTCAACTGTTAAGCGAACAATTGATGTGGGTTGTTATGAAACAATGTTAGATATTATATCAGCCGTACAACTTGTTTTACCCAAAAATCCTAATCGGTTCACAATAATTTACAATAAAGCAACAAAACGGGTGAAAATTAATGCAGTTCAAGGTAGCAGCCTTCACTTAGAGAATTTAGGCGAATTGTTAGGATTCAAACGCAATGCAATTATAATAGGTAACATGAAAAGCGAATTCGTTGCTGATGCATGGTCTAATTTTTCAGTTTTTTACGTTTACTCCGATCTAATTTCACCCCAAATTGTGGGGGATACACAGGCTCCTTTATTGCGAATCGTTCGCACTAAAGGTAAAGACGGGGAAACGATTAGTCAATACTATGATAGACCTCAATACTTACCTTTGGTGAGACACTCGTTTCAAACTATTCAATCTGAACTGAGACTCAATTCTGGTGATTTTGTTCCCTTTGAAAGAGGTAAAGTGATCATAGTGCTTCATTTTCGAATGAGGCAAATACTATAAATAAAGCAATGCATTTCTCATACCCTCATTTGGAGATAAAAGACCAAGATGAGTGTACCATACGTTTGCTGTACTAAAAATTTGAAGACCATTATGCAGGTCAAATAGGTTCGGGTCTGACTCATTACAAGGGCATTAATTTTCAAAAGGGTTATGGAATCGGAGGAATATTTCGTCGATTGTTTAGAGCAGCTTTACCTTTTTTAGTAAAAGGAGGTAAAACTATTGGGAAAGAAGTATTAATGACAGGGAGTCGTGTTGCCTCTGATGTATTGTCAGGAGAAAATTTTAAAGAAGCTGTAAAAACAAGAAGCAAAAGAAGTGGAAAAAATTAGCTCAGAAAGCTATTGATAGAGTTCAGTCTATGGTAGGAAAAGGACAGTATAAAAGAAAGCGTAAGAAACAGAAAAATTCATTTCATCCAAAGCACGTAAAGTGAGTGTACGTGACATTTTCGACTCGTAAAAATGGCATTTATTCTTAAAGATTCTCCTGAATGTGTTAAATCTGAATTGGAACTTTTCAACTTACCAGGAACTCAAACAGTTATTCAAGATGGGCAGTGGAAACAATTTCATCCTCTTTCTAACGTTTTCGATAATGCACCTGTAGAATTTCACATTTCCGGAAGTGCAGAAGATTACATAGATCTCAGTCAAACACAATTATACGTAAAAGCGAAAATAGTAAAAGTGGACAATACGCCTATTACTAAAGATGATACTATAGGACCTGTGAATTTATTTCTACATTCACTATTTTCTCAAGTAGATGTATCCTTAAATGATCGCGTGGTTTCCAATTCCAGTAATACATATCCCTATCGATCTTATATTGAAACTCTCTTAAACCATGGATATGACAGCAAAACTTCCCAGTTAACGGCTGAACTATTTTACAAGGATTCTGATGATGGTCTCAAGAAAAGAACCGAATTTTTAAAGAAAGTGCAACTGTAGACATGATTGGTTGCATACATTCGGATTTATTTCATCAAGATCGTCTTTTACTCAATTTAGTGGATTTGAAAATAAAATTAATACGAAGCAAGCCCGAATTTTGTTTACAAGGATCTGAGGGATTTAAAGTTGTTTTGGAACATGTTTCTTTATTCATACGAAAGTTCGTGTGAATCCTGGAGTTATTCTTGGTCATGCGAAAGCACTGGAAAAAACAAGCGCAAAATATCCCATTAACCGAGTTCTGTGCAAAGTGTATTCGATTCCTAAAGGAAGCATGTCTTTTATTCAAGATAATATATTTTCAGGCCAAATGCCAAAAAAACTTTTTGTAGGATGTGTAGATAATGAAGCTTTTCACGGAGCATTTTCAAAATCTCCTTATGAGTTTAAACATTTTAATTTAAATTTTATTGGAGTGTATGTGGATGGACAACCAGTGCCTCACAATCCATTAGAACTCGATTTTTCTAAAGATCAATACATACGGGCCTATCAAACTCTATTTGTTGGGACAGATCGAATGGGTCAAGACAGAGGTATATTTATTTCTAGAAAAGAATATAAAGATTCAAATACATTGTTTGGATTTAACCTCTCACCGGATTTATGTTCTTCAGGAGAACATTTAAGTCTGATAAAACATAGCAATTTGCGATTAGAATTAAAATTCAGCAAATCTTTAGAACAAACCGTATGTGTTATCGTTTTTGCCGAGTTTGAAAATTTAATCGAAATAAACAAATCGAGAAATATCTTGTATGATTTCGGAAATTAAAGAATGGATGGAATGCAAATGTATACAGTTTTATCTCAAGAGAAGACAACGTCCCCTATTTTCAAGGTGTTTATTCTAGAGATACGCTCCCTCCTCTGGAAGAAAACATGTGTGCTATTGTGAATTCTGATGACTCATCACAACCTGGAACACACTGGTTAGCATTATTTGTAAATGATAAAAGAGAATTAGAATTTTATGACTCGTTTGGACAACCTCCTGTATTCTATAACATTAGTACTACTACCTATTTAGATGTATTATGGAATTCTAAAGTGTTTCAATCACCAACATCTAATGTTTGTGGGCAATACTGTATTTACTTTTATTCAAACGCAGCCAAGGCTATTCTATGCATTATATTTTGAATCAATTGTATATAAATGATTTTCAAATGTATCAATTTGTAAAGAAACGATATGGTGTAAGATTTGTATTTAGAAAATAAAAAAATGGAATGAAACTAAATATGTGTGTGTCTTTTATTTTCTTTAATTTTTTTTTTTTCTATTTTCTATTTATTTTCTTATGATAATTTTTTTTCTTCTAAAAAAAAAAAAAATTAATATTTTTCTATGTTAAATTTCTTTTTCTCTCAAAAAAAAAAAAAAATTTTTTTTTCTATGATAAATTTTCACCCAAAAAGATTAATATAATTTTATTTAATTATATATTTGAAACTTTTAAATTTTGTCAAATAAGTATATTTTCTTCAGCAAAAGAAAACTGTTCAAATCATAAAGAGACAACTGAGACATTTTTTTTTTAATCAAATGAGTATCATTTATTTCAAAGTTTCAACCATGCATTTCTGCGAGCATACATTATTGGTTTCTTAATAATTTTGTTATTCTGATACAATTTTTTTTATTTACATCTAGATTTTTCGGTAAATTTACATCATTCAAAGCTCTTAAAAATACATATCTTCCTTCAGGTGCTGATTTTCGATTCCGTAGAAAATCATTCACGAGAAAATGCAATATTGCTTCCTGGAATAACAGTGTTTTTGTAAATAATTTCACCATCAGAATTCCAACTGAAAGATTCTTGAAGCTTTAAAAAACTGGAAAATATTTTTTGCTTTTTTCTTTATACCTAGCTGGAACAATTCTAAAATTTCATCCTCAAACACTTCTTTTTCCGTCTTTACTACTGACTCTTTTAGATTTTCTTTTAATGATTCTGTTTCTTGATTTTCTGATAGAGATGCTTCATTTGGAACTGGTTCAGACTCTCTTCGATTTTCGTTAGAAAAGTGCGTATATTTTGTAAAACTTGTAAATAGAGAATTGTTTTTTCTTCTTCCGTTAAATCCTTATGATGAATATCCTATGGAGAATGTTTTCATGCGTTGTTCAAGTTCCGATAAGTGTTCCGTTACTTGAACTCTTTCTTCGGGTACCAGTACAAATTTTTGCTAAATTCCATTTTGAATTAAAGAACTGATGACTGAAATAGCTGCAGGCAATAAAATATTTAAGAATCCTTCTCCTTTTGAATTAAAATTTTCTTTTCTCGTAAAGAGGTGTTTTTTTGTTAGAAAGTTTTCTTAAGCTTTCTTTATAGGGAGATAAGCGATTTTTTTAAATTTTAGTCAATAATATGTTACCACATAAAACATTCAGCACACACTCGCACAAAGTTTTTATTTCTTTCTTTGAACACTTTTTCAAAATAGATTTTGGGTGTTTTGTTTTAGAAATTAGTTTTAAGAGCTCTAAAGTTTGTTCAGAACACACCGGCATCTTGTGAACTATTGAATATTCATTGAACAATTTGAATCTATTTATATGCTTCAAAGTAATGGGTCATCGAGGTTGATATACATAAAAAATATCTCCAGGAAACATACCTGTGCGCACACGCAAGGATTCATCAGTTTCAGGTTTTAAATCAATAAGTAAGTATCCGTACGGTTTTGATGTGGCATCTGCGTAACATTCTTGAAAAATTTCACTTTACGAGGATACAATTGGCGACCTAAATGTGTAATTTGGGATTGATCTCTTCGATTCTTAAATAATACAAGATAATGAGCGTTTAAGGAAATTTCTCTAATTTCTTTCCCTTTATGAAAATATTCTGTACCACAAAAATTATACTTAAATTTCTGTGATGCGAAAATTTTACAAATAATTTTGTTAATTGGGGATCATTTCCTAACTCTCCCATAAGATCGTCTATAACAATTAACGCATCCGAATACTGGTGCAAATTAGAGGGGATACCTTCATGAAAGGAAATATTCGGCATTTCTTCATACAACGCTTGGTAAACTCCATAACACCAAATTATATTTTTAGGAAAGGGTTTAATCATTTTATTTTCGATTAATTTTTTAACGAACTGACTTTTACCGCTACCAGATGGCCCAGCCAAGATTAAAGTAAATGGATGAACTAATTTGAGAGAATCCATGATTAAACTAAATAATTTTATGAATGATGTTGCTATTTATACTACGAGTCACTTAATTCTATAAATTTCATTTTGTGTGATACCGAAAGGAAAATTCTTTCCCCTGTCCGTAATCATATCTATTGTATCCTGTATTTTCCTGTCTTGATTCGTTACCAGATAAAAGTGAGATCGTGATATACATTCAGTAGAATATTTTCTCATGGTGTTTGATGGATTAGAGCAGATAGGGTTGGGGACAGAGCACATGGCCTTGGGCGTCATTGTTCATTGTTGGGATTCTGGTCTGCGACGTCAGTGGGTCTGTAGTCTTAATGGGCTGGACGAAACCCCGCTGTTCATCTTTTTTGACTGAGTTCGTCTGACTCGATACATCGGCGCCTCAAAAACGGCGGGTGGTAAGGGGGTCAGGTGTTCGGGCGGACCTTGTGTCGCCAGTGAGTGTGAGAGGGTCAGAGATAGAGCTATTGTCAGATTCGAACCAATAAGGACGCTTATGAGTCTGCGGGCCGTGTGCAGATTTCTGTTGGGTCGACCAATGAGAAATGACGAGGGGGTGAAGTGGACCCACCATATGAGTTTAAAATTGGTTGGTGGGAGATATCCATTCCAATTTGCTCTATCGATTCTATGTATTGCACCTGATCGTCACAGAGTAGCAGAACACAAAATTTGATTGCTGATTTAGTAGTGTGTGTGTGTTTAGCAACGTTCTATAAGTTCTAATACGTCTTCATTATGTATACTTGTAATATTTGTGGAAAAACTTCGCTACAAACTATGTTTTAAAACGCCATACATTACAAGTTCATGAAAAAAAAATGCTGTCCTTCAATGTGCGGATTGTAGTAAAAAATTCGTCCGAGAAAGGGACTTAAAAAAGGCACAGAGACTCTGTGCATTCAACCGAGAAAAATTACTTGTAAATTTTGCTATACGTCCTTTACCCGTAAAGACAACTTATTGAAACATTTGAACAATAAAAGATGCGAAAGAAAGTTGGAGAAAGAAGCGGGGAAAAGAAAGAGAGTGGATTTGTCTGTATCAAGTAGGAAAAAAGAAAACACAGTTGTCCACATCTGCTGAAAACTCTACGGCTGATCCTGAAAATATCTTCTTGCCACCAAAAGAGAACGAGAGTGCTTTTCAAAAACATATAAAACTTTTAATCTTCCCAATAACGATAGTTCACTGGGGATAAAAGAGTTTCTACTTCTTAAGAAAAGAAGAGACAATCTTTATTTTCGCAATGAACTGAAACTTACAAAGCTTTGAAAGTGAGTAAATGGGTTCATTGCATTTACTCGAAAGCGACAGATGCTGGAAAAATGATAAAGAACGTAGAATTCAAAACGCCGAATAATGATGTATTACAAGGAACTAATCTCGCCAGACTTTATGACGACATGTCTGAGAAAATAGTGAAAGAAAGCGAGGATTTTGAAGGTAGAGACTCGGGCTGGACCCTGGACGAAATTTTTTGACTCGAAGTCCGCACGAACCGTTATTCTCCTTTCAGAGGTTCATCATCCTTCATCGAGGTGCCGAAGCAGATCGCTGAAACAAAGGCAATCATCAATGTCATCAATAAAAAGGACTCTCAGTGTTTCATGTGGTCTATTCTCGCAGCTCTTTACCCCAACGCCAGCAACCCCAACAAAACGTCAAGTTATGTCCCCCACCTAAATAAGCTGAACTTTTGATGGAATATCCTTTTCAACACCGCTTAACGAGGTGAAAAATTTTTTTCAAAAATGAACGATATAGGAATAAACATTTATTCTTTTGAAGAAGATTTAAAAATATTTCCTCTCCCTCATTAGTGATATAGTGTGTGAGAAACATATAGATTTGCTTTACGTAAAAAATGGTGAGTTTGGACATTATTGTTTCATTAAAAGCTTATCTCGACTTGTTTCAAACAACTAACAAAACATCAACATAAAACATTTATATGTAAAAGATGTTTAAGTGCTTTCCAAACAGAATACAAACTTCTTCAGCATAATGAGATGTGTATACATAAAAATCCTGCAAGGGTAGTAATGCCGTTAGAAACAAGTAAGTTTTAAAATTTAAAAATTTTCAACATTGTTTAAAAATACCTTTTTGTTGTATATGCGGATTTCGAGTGTGTAACTAGGAAAACTGATACTTGCTGTCCTAATCCAAACTTTTCGTTTACAAATATTTATGAAAACATGTCCCAATAGGTTTTTGTTATTTTATCAGTTATCAAGGGGGACATTATAAAGATCCAGTAGTATATAGAGGTATTGATGCCCCCAAAATTTTTATTGAAAAGTTAGAAAAAGATGCAATAGAAATTGATAATATTTATAAAAAATCAAAACCGTTATTACCTCTTACTGAATCAGAAAAGCAATTGTATGATAATGCTAATAATTGTTATGTTTGTGGTCAAACCTTTCACGAAAACAATATCAAGGTTAGGGATCATAATCATGTTACTCAAAAATTTAATGGCCCTTGTTGCAATAGTTGTAATTTAGCAATGAAAACCCCCAAATTTTTACCTGTTTTCTTCCATAATCTTTCAGGATATGACGCCCATATTTTTATTAATGAGTTAGGATATGATGAAAAACAAATTAATTTAATTCCGAACACCGAAAAAATATATTTCCTTCAGTAAAAAATTTTCAAATGATTTTCAGTTAAGGTTTTTAGATTCTTTCAAATTCATGTCTTCTAGTTTGGAAAATTTGATAAAAACACTAAAAAAGATGAATTTAAATATATGAAACATTATTTTGACTCAGAAAAAATAGATTTACTTTTAAGAAAGGGAGTTTTTCCGTATGATTATTTTGATAGTTTTGAAAAGTGTAAAGATTCTTGTTTACCACCTATTAGCAAATTTTACAATAAACTAAATGAGGAGGCTATAAGTGTAGAGGATTATAATCATGCATGTAAAGTATTTAATGAATTTCATTTAAATAATCTTGGTGAATACTGCGATCTATATGTAAAAACAGATGTTCTATTGTTAACAGATCTCTTTGAAAACTTTCGAAAAATATGCATGCAAACTTATAAACTTGACCCCTGTTGGTATTTTACCACCCCAGCTTTATCATGGGATGCTATGTTATTACATACTAAAGTAGCTATCGAACTGTTCACAGATTACGACATGCTTCTTTTTATAGAAAAGGGTGTAAGAGGAGGTATAAGTCAGTGTTGCAATCGTTATGCTATAGCTAACAACAGATATATGTCTAATTTTAACCCAGATGATGAGATAAAATATTTAATGTATCTTGACGCAAATAATTTGTACGGTTATGCAATGAGTAAATATCTACCCTTAAAAGATTTTGTTTGGAGTGATAACGATTTAACTGAACAGGATATTTTAAATTTATCAGATGAATCCGATGTAGGTTACATCTTGAAGTAGATCTTGAATATCCTTCCGATTTGCATGACAAACATTCAGACTTTCCCCTTGCCCCCTGAAAATAAGCCCCCCACCTAATTGTAAAGAGCCTAGACTTTTAACTACTTTGGAACCAAAAACAAAATATGTTCTCCATTATTCTAATTTAAAGCTTTTATTTAAAATTAGGGTTAGTCTTGAAAAAAATTCATCGCGTTTTAAAAATTTTTTCAATCTCCTTGGCTTAAAAATTACATAGATTATAATACTAAATTAAGAACTAAATCTGTAAATGACTTTCAAAAAGGATTATTACAAACTATGAATAATAGCATTTTTCGGGAAAACGATGGAAAATGTAAGAAGAAGAGTAGATATACGTTTATGTTCAACAGAAGAGCAGGCTCGAAAGTTAATAGCGAAATCAAATTTTAATCGACGCACAATATTTTCTGAAAACTTAATGGCCGTCCATCTAAAAAAAACCCAAATCAAATTTTTTCAAACCAATACAGGTAGGAATGGTAATTTTAGATATATCAAAAGTTCTAATGTATTCTTTTCACTATGAGTACGTGAAAAAGTGAAGTTTTTGTTTATTAATGCGTACAATATCACCAATTTTAAATCTAGGGGCTTTAGGTTTCTCATTTCTTAGACCACCGTATAAATTTTTAATACCTGCTTTCGGTTATGTCTACTTACAGAAACAGGTTCCATTTTAATTGAACGGTGATACGAGTGATTATAACTGTGTATTAATTTATCAATGACGTCGATGTAATTTTTAGTGTTAAATTCAGTGAAATATTTCCACATTTTTGTTTTTAATGTCCGATTAAACCTTTCAACAATGCTAGCTTTTGTTTCATTATTTGTAAAAAAAAAAAATTTACATTCAGATTTTTTAAATAATTTTGAACTATTTTATTTAAAAACTCCTTACCGGCATCTGTTTGCAACACTTTAGGCTTCCTTTCTTTAAAAATAATTTCTATAGCCCAGACTTTACACTTTTTCCAAATTTATCTTTCAGAGGAACTGCCCAAGCAAATTTTGAAAATAAATCAATGCAAGTTAACAAATACTTATACCCTTTATTAAATTCTGCTAAAGATTGCATATCGACTAAATCCGCTTGAAACTGACGATCAATATCACTTACAAACACTCGATTCCGCTGAAACTTATGTCGAACAGGTTTATGAAGAGTGTAAGCATCTTTCTGCGATAACCAATGTTTCACATCTTTTTTACTATATTTCCCTTTTACAGAGCGATGTAATGCTTCCACACCCCGAAGCTATTTGGAACTTCAGGATTTTCGTAAAACGCTGCTAAATCTTGATGCATTGTTACCGATGAAAAGAACTTGATTGAATGACTATTACAATGAATAGTTATATTATTATATACTTTTGGGAAAGGCAAAAAGTTTATGTATAAAAACATGAGCATAAATTTTCTCACTTTCATATGAAATACATTTAAAATATCACTTGTACATACTTTGATAATTTCTTTTAAAAATACTCTTATTTATTTTTAAGATGTGAAACGATTTCAACATAAATTAAACTAACAAACAATAAAAATAATAACTCAAATTCAGCATATAAAAAAAAAAAAAAAAAAGAATTTTATTCAAATTTATAAAAACAAAATATTGTGTGAATCTTATAAAAATCTTTAAACAAAATCCTCATAGTATTCAAAACAATCAGGTGGACATAACATGTCTCTTACTTCTCTTAAAATAATATCCAAGCGAAGATTTTTTAAAAATTCTTGAGTTACATAATGTACAGGTTTTAACAATAAAAAGTGTTCATTTTCAAAAAGATTATGATAAAAACAATCAGCTATCTCATTAGCTTCAAGTGATGAAACATATGAATTAAATGTTTCTTCGCGATTCCCCCCCATAACTCCTCAGCGAAAGTCTGAGGCTGTTTCAATCCTTTTTCGTTCAGGAGGCTACAAATAGATTTTTCAAAATTTGCGTCAAGTATTGTTGACCCAGACTAACATCCAAAGAAGAAGGTAATGTATTTTCTATGGGGCCTTCGCAGAAGGTTTTATATGCAGTTAAAAAAGTCCATACACTGAAACATATTGTCTATAGCAGCATTTTCAATAGCACCATATTTTTTAATCATTTCAGCCCACTGCTCTCGGGATATGGTTATTTCTTTAAAAGTGGGCTCTTTATCCGGACTGTATTTAATGCGCTTGAAAGTAAAATCAATGAAGTTCTCACTAGTTATTTGAATGTGTCGTTCAGGAGGGAAAAGTCCACTTGGTAATTCCTCCAGTGATTCCGGCACTTTCTTTTACGCATGATATATTCGATCCACCGTGGGTCTAATGTTATTCCCTCGGGAGTTGGGTAATATGTTTTGCCATATTTCTTGAAACGTCTTATGTGTACTGATGCGGAATCATAATAGGTGCTTGCAAAGACAAAAACATCATCTCCAATTGGAAATACTCCATCTGGTATGCAATCCTCGGTAAATTTTCCATACTTCTGAAAATAATATAACAAAATTAATAAAGATCAGAAATGTGTAAAAACATTATAAAAATTACATATTAAATTTATTTAATGTTGTTACTTACTTTTGAAACTTCTCTTCTGGCTTTCTTATTTACAGAAGATTCCCCGGCTTTTCCAAACTTTCGTTTTTCACTATGTGTTTCAGACATCACCATATTTTTTCTTGTTGAATACAGCCCACCGCAATACTAACAAACGAAATGAATTGTGAACTAAAATGTGATAAGTGTCTAATGCATATCAACCGAATTACACTTGAGCGGCGTTCGCTGAGTGGTTGAAAGCAATGTATTCATCCGCTCTAAGCATTGAGATAATTTCTGACGTAGAATTCAGTCGCCGTCTTGTAGAATCAAGATCAGACAAGCTAAAACAAGTTAAATCGTAACCGGTTCACGCTGATGACGAGTATACTACGGCACATTTTTCTGAATAATCAATTTACTTTGTATCTTTACTGTGTGTGTATGTAATCATTATACTGAATTAAAATTTACACATTATTAAAATAATAATATAAATTAAATATTTTTTTATTTCATTTTAATCAAGAAAATGATTTTAAAACATGTCGCCGTCTGCTTCGCCTGCAAAATTAAATTCATGAGATTATAAACATAAGTTTTCTTCAGGTCTGTATGCCTTCATAGGATAATGGTTAGCGTAACTGAAAACTATTGTCCTGTGGAGACATTTTGATCTGAGGCCGTGAGTTTGAATCTGGATTTTTTTTTTTAATTTGAGCGTTATTTACTTCCATCATTTTAAAATCTATAATTAGTGTACATTTTAATCAATAGGTGGCGCCATGAGCACGTTTAACATTCCCATACTTCCATTTTTTGTGCACATTTTTTAAAAACAACTCAACTTAGCTGTAGAAAAAAAAACAATTCAACTCGCCCCCTCAGCTCGAAAACCAAAGCCAATGCAGGAGAAAAACAACTCAACTCGTCAGTAGGAACGAAACAACTCAACTCAACAGGAGAAAACAACTCAACTCGGTAACATGAACGAAACAACTCAACAGGAGAAAACACCTCAACTCAGCAGCAGGAACGAACAACTCAACTCGGCAGCAGGAACGAAACAACTCAACTCGTCAGTAGGAACGAAACAACTCAACTCAACAGGAGAAAACAACTCAACTCGTCAGTAGGAACGAAACAACTCAACTCTGCACTGCCGTCAACCGCCTACAACCGCCTGCAACCGCCTGCACCGCCTGCACCGCCTTTACAGCAGAATCGGCTTTTTCTACCTACTATCGCTATTTTGTTTTTCGCTCTCGATTTTCAAAGTATTCACGTTTATTCTATTATGGATGTGGTCGTTAGATTCCTTAGGTTTAAAACGCTTCTCCCAGTCTCTTGCGCAATGAGATGAATCACCGCATATAAAGCAATTTTTATTTTCTCTTTCAAGATATTGGGGATAGTTCTCTTTAATCTTTGGTTTAAAGTTTTGTGATCTATTTTTAAAGGGGTCTTGGGTATATCCATAAGTAATAGGAGTTTCCTTATGTGATCCGCTTCTAGATGAAATATAAATATCACACTCTTTAGCTAAATCAATAGGCCTGAACCAATCTTCTGCTTCTCGAATGCCAATATGAGTTGCAGTTTCCTTATTTAAAGTTTCAAATAATTTATCAGAAATTATAAGATCACATAGAGATTCAAAGGAATTAACTTTTCTTAACGAACAATAATATTGGAAGTTTGCCGTCGATCTTGCAGCAAATTGGATGTATGTCTCGCCTGATGATTTTACAGCATTTTTAAATGAGTTTAAACACTCGCGAGGGTTAATTGGAATTCTCTGAGTACTATAGATTTTAGTTTTTCATAGTCATTTAATTCCTCTTCTTTAATATACAGTAAGACGTTATGAGCTCTTTCGCCCAGAAGATTTATTAAAATTTCAGATTTATATTCATCATTTATTTTCTTGGTTAAAAATGCGCGTTCTAATGATTGAAAGAACAGATTAAAATTTTCAGATCTGGTGGGAACAGGAAGAGATAAAGTTTTTATACTTTTTATCATATTTTCTATGTTAGTTTCGAACTGTTTATCTTCGACTTTAGCTGCAGGATTTAAACTTAATGCTTTATTTTTAGCCGTTTGAAGTTCGACTTCTTTTTCTAATTTTGCTAACTGAAGTTTCGCGAGCTCAATTTTCTGTTTTCCTAAAGTTACCTCTCTTTCGTTTTGCGATACTCTCTCATCTATACAGTTTTGAATTAAAGTTTTAACGAAATCTGGATCACTTTCAAATGTACTACTGTTCTCAATTTTAGTCTTTTTAGTTTAACTATGGTGTCCGTACTCTCCACAGTACCGTCTAGATTCTCAACAACTCTTATGAGATCCTCTTTAAGAGCGTTTTTATACATTTTAGAAAAATATGGGAAGGTCCTACCTTTTTTTTTCTAGCTCCCTTGTTGCTCGCACGTACGATGTATCCAATAAAAACGTTGATTCCTATGATTTCACCTCTTCGCAGGTAATATAGTTGAAATTGTTCGAATTGACACCTCTTCGCAGGTTATCTTGAAATTGTAGTTCCGGCCTCTACACAGGCGGATTATTCACACTGAGTTAGTTCCAACCTCTACACAGGCGGGATTTTGAGGGTTCGTTGAAAAATACACCTCTACACAGGTTATTTTGTTATTTGTTCCGACCTCTACACAGGCGGAATGAAGTTGAAAAATTCAACCTCTACACAGGTTGAACGAAGTTTCCGAAAAATGGCGGCGCGTCTCCTCCACGGACGGCTTTTGTTCACGTTCCAAACTTTGATCAAAATCGAAATCTTTTTTCAATCCCGGCTTCTACACAGGCGGAGTATTCATGCTGAGTTCAAACCTCTACACAGGTTGAATATTTATGCTGAGTTCAAACCTCTACACAGGTTGAACGAAGTTTTCGAAAAATGGCGGAGCGTCTCCTCACGGACGCTTTTGTTCATTGTCCAGACTTTGGTTCAAAATCGAAATTTTATCGATCGCGGCCGAGCCCCCATAATTTGTGGGAGACAACAAGGGGTCCAAGATGTTTCTCTTTCTTATGGCTTATTTAACATTAAACAAAAATTAATTAAAAAGGTAGTTTTTAACAGATAAGTTTGACGATGATATGCAGAAGGTAACGCCTGCTCGCGCACCTCTCGCGTTTTCTCTTCTCTCTCTAATGTCCAAGAGTTTTTGTTCTGCTTTTACTAGTTCAAAAGTTTTCGTTTCAGTTTCAATTCATTGCGCCTGCGCGCGAAGACTGCTTGGTTTTGGCTGCATGCTACATATATATATATATATATATATATATATATATATATATAACGAGTTAAATGTAAGAAGAGAAGAAGGCCAATTTCTAGGAAAAATAGTCTACTGCTGGTGGGGATAACAAGCGTTTGTTTTAACTTACAGTAAATACACACAAGTCTAAAATAAACCATCTCCTGTGTCTCTCTATCTACCAAAACCTCTTATTATTATCCCTGTCCCCATTTGGATAGCTGACACCGGACATCGTAAGGGCGAAAAGAATGTCAGTTGTGACCTCACTTCGATATATGTATAAACATATTAAATTACATGCTTTAACATATACTCCCGCCTCGAACCCTCCAAATTTTAACATAAAACAAAACTACTAACTGTCATTAAACATACAGAGTACAAAATAAGGAGATAAGATACGTTAAATGAAATACCAAAATCACACACAATAATATTTTAGAAAATATATCAAATTTTCTGCAACAAAAAAATATTTTTCAAATGCGATCCCAATGACGCCCCGGACAGGGGTCCGGTTTGTCCGGCCCTAGAGTCGTTCCTGACGAGAATCTTTCTTCAACAGTTCAAGGTTTGTTCTCGCATGAGCAGATACAAACAGAGGTATTCCATATTACCTGTGTGTGTGTGACTCTCCACTACTAGTTATATTAATATCTTTTTTAAAAAATTCTCATTAAATATTACAAAGTTGTATTAAAGTGATGAATTTACCGTATCTGTTATTTTACTCTCCCAACGTGGCCACGTTGATTGATTGAATATTAACGTCGCTCTGTTTAGCTACATGAGGGGTTTTGGGGACGGACCACGTAATTTTGAACCATGGTCAAGTGACGTGGACGACACCTGAGCTGGCACCCCCTCTCCTAACTACCACACCACACCAATGGGAGGACGTTTCAGCTCTCGACAGATTTAACGTGCATCGCTGCCCTACACGGCGGGTTTTTAGTGGTACTGGGCTCGAACTCGTGGCAAGGCAAGCCACGACCCGATACCTATACCACTCGGCCTTACCTTATGGCCATGTTAGCACGAATTCTTGGCTGGAATATCTCGGGTTCGAGTCCTGGTGAAGGAGCCGCCGTGTAGAAGGGGTTGATGCACGTTAAATCCGTGGAACTTAAAGTCTTCAGTTTGACGTAATGTGGTAGTGTAGAAAGGAGGTACCAACTCAGGTGTCAGACAGAAAAAAAAAAGTTATGAGGTCCATTGCCAATAGACCTTGTCTTGCTTTTTTGTGCGGCTTTAATATAATTCTCCCTATATATCCAATGTCGTTCAAAATAATGCTTAACTCTTACTTGTAAACGTTTGATAAATCTATGTCTTGCTATGGGAACAAATAAATTATGTGTTTTAATTTTATAGAAATATTGAACAGAAATAAAATCAAGTTAATAAACAATAATTAATTAATTTTTTGAATAAAAATTGTAAAAATAAATTATGCCCGACGATAACTAACACGATATAAAAAGCACTAAAAATTTATTACACACAGTTGATTACTCTTCTTTTTTTCCGCATTCAAAAACGTGATTTTGAGAAAGCTTATAGGTGGATAATTTTTTTTAGATATTTAGTGTCAGTTGAATTAGAATATGACTATAAATTTTTTTTAAGTGCATTGTTAGAAGGAAAAATTATTTAAATTTAATTTATTGGGGGGGGAAATGGAGAGAATGACATATTTTTAAAACAGTCTCACATGAAAAAAGCTTCTATATTAATTATTTTTTGCCTATGTTTTTTTCTAGAATTTTTGCCTTTTTATATATATAATCAAAAACATAAAAATACACAGATATTTAGAACCTAAGATAACTATACTAAATAGGAAGAAATAGGCCCAATAGTACAATAACAACCAACCGTACAAAAACAACCAAACTTCCTTTACCTTAGGAACCCAGATTGCAGGTTTAAACAAGTTTTAGGGCTAGCCAACCTTCACCTGTAGTTTGTCATACTATGTACTAAGAGGAAAGGAAAGAATAACATTTGGAGGAATAAACATTATAATAAAATCACTAAACTAATAAAAAATAATTATAAAATTGTAGCCTACTAGTATTCACATTGTACATTTAAATTCGATGCAAAACGTAGATAGTAAGACATACTTCGGGAGTGTATCAACTGGTTATGTTTCCCGCCAAATACAAGAGAGGGAAAGCAGTTCCGCATAAAGTTAAATTATGATAAATTAATATAAAGTTTATATATATATATATATATATATATATATATATATATATATATATATATGTATACATATGTATTTTTAAAAAATGATAAATATATATTGATATAAATATTAGTGTAAAATATAAATGAATCTTAGAAATATTTAAATATTATTGAATTATTATATATGTGGCGCCATCTATTTAATGTAATTGTATAATTAGTTTTAAAAATACCCCATAATGTCAATAAGTTATTATATATATATAATACAACTTGTATAACATTAAGAACTATCTATACATATAAATAAAAATGAAGTGTCTGTTTGTAATTTGAAATTAACAGCTTTTTACTAAATGCATTTAAAAGTAATACGGTACTTATATGAAAAAATCAATTTTTAAAGTTTTTGTCTTTCTGTCTCTATTTGTTCTGGCTAATCTCTGAAAGAGCTGCACCAATTTTGATGGAACTTTCGCTGGCAGATGTTACAAGGAGTAACTTAGGCTACTTTTAATTTATAAAATAAATTAGGGTTCCGCGCGCGGAAAAAAAAAATTAAAACCGATGAACAATATCGGATTCAAATATGGATTATTTTTATTCAATATGGATTATTTTTATTCAATATGGATTATTTTTATTCAACAGGGATTATTTTATTTCACGAGCTTTCTGTCTCACCGATTTCTAGCAGTTATATTAAAACTTTTTGTTTGATTAGGTTGCTGCCACTTGCGACATTCCGCGTCCATGTCCTTTGATCCTAATGATTTTACAGTTCTCACCCCATCGACAGTATCAAAGGTCATGCGTCCCTCTCACACTTTGCTCGAGAAAAAGCAAAGAAAAAAAAGAAAAACAAAAAAGAAACATTGATTCACAAATTAGAAGAATGACATACTTATAGCATAGGTATTTCTTTACGTGGAACATATGATTATTAAGTTTTCGTAAACTCTGCGAATTGAATAAACACTTTTTTGTTAAATTCCACGTCGACGAAGTCGCGGGTAACAGCTATTTAACATAAAATAAATGCATCAGAAAGTAATCTTAACGTATTACACATCCAGATACAAATTATTTACATTATTTTAATGCGTTTATTACCCAAAATTTGTAACAATGTATTAATTTTGCTGAGCAGAAGGAAGGTGTTTTCAAAAATCGATCCATAAGAAAGTTACGGGGCGTCATAAATAATAATAACAATAATAAAAAAATCAGCAATTGTATCTAAAGACTTAAAATTTAGCAAACATGGTTTTTTCGTTCAGCTGAGTTATGTAAAAAGTCTTTTTTTTTAAATTTATACAATTCACGTAAAGTTAATTCATTAAAAACTTCTTTATCCTTCAGCTTGTATTTTTTAATTTTTAAATTCACCCGTGCGAAGAACGGGTATACCAGCTAGTTAGAAATATAATTGTAAAGAAAGTTAGCAGGATATCTATGTCCTATACATATTGTTTGATAAAGTTATTAATATGTTTATCTATGTCCTATACATATTGTTTGATAAAGTTATTAATGTTTAAATAAATATTAGCTTTATCACTAACTAAAACATTATTACGATAAATATAGTTAAAATTAATATTTCTATATATAGATATTGATAAATTTGAATCCCAGTAAGGCACTTTAAGAATGTTATATATATATATATATATATATATATATATATATATATATATATATATATACATACTTTATAACTAGGAGTTTAGAAAAATTCCCTCTATTTTCAGAGTTACGATCGATTGAAAAATAACATTTGGTGTCTTTTGTTAAAATTTCTCTACTCAATGTATTAAAATTAGAATAATCCACTTCTGAATTACATATTTCAAGAATTTTACCTAAGGGTCTGTGTACAGAAATCTTAGCTATATATAGACAAAATATTATTATTATTATAAAAGTGTATTTTTACAAAAGGAGAATGTTTCGGAAAGTATGCCATTTTTTCTTCATACTTTGCCCCAAAATTCCATTTAAATAATTTTTTCTTGTAATAATATTCTCATATATTTTAATTCAACTGTCTCAACAAAATTATCCATTTATGCGCTTCATCTAAATCATAGTTCCGAAAGTAGTCAGTCACCATAAATACAGATTTTATTTTGTGGAGAATTGAAATTCCCCTACATTTCCGTTGTGGACTCTTAGGAACAGTATTGAAGCGAATAACTTCAGGGAGTGATAGGAACAAACAAAAACTTAACTATTCCACTTCCTGTTGTGTCCCATTCATCTCTCCTCCCCTCCCACTTATAGTTACACGCACATCTGTTAAAACAACGCCATCTATCACCAACGTTCGCAGGATATGAATTTATTTTCTTCATTTATGAAAATTGTTCATATGTATAAGAATCTATTTTTTTTTATTTTGTGGTTGTGTTAAAAATCACCTCTCTAAACAATATGGTACACTCTGAACTTTGACCTTGTTGAACCAGTTTGAACCAACCTCCCCTTCTTCGCCCCTGCCTTTTGTCCATTGGAATTCAGACGGTTTTTATGCTTTCTCTCTTTCAACAGAGTGAAAGCGGTCGTTGCAGTTGTTTGTGCGCGTGCCCTCTAAAATAACTACAAAAAGCCCTTCGAAATAGCGTCATTTTGAGGACATAATTTTTATCGAAACCTAGTATGCTATGCAATTACAGTTTATGATAAAATATATCAGATTTTCAATGAAAAGATAATACACTGCAATCACTGAGCATTTTTATCTGTAACAAACAGCTATTCATAGGTTTAAACTTTAGACATATAGTTAAGCCAGGGAACATATTCTTTACTGGAGCACCAACACACAACCAGGTAAGCAATTGATTTATGTGTGATTATTAAATTTAAAAACTGGTCGAATAAATTATTGGTCCGTATGTTGAATTCTAAAAATTAATGCTTACAATTTTGCTAACTTAAATATTTACATTTTTATGTATTAGGAAAGAAATGTTTTAGAACTTCATTAGTATATAAATAAATGTGTGTGTGTGTGAATTTAACATTATTAAATTCTACGAAGTGTCGTGTTATTCGAAAGAAAGAATACATACATTTATATTATGGATTTATTTGCAGAGAATGCGAGTCAGTTTAGTTGGAATTTATAGTAAATCTAGCCAACTGTTTACTTTAGAATATCTTTCAAACCCCCAACATTTTATTTTCAACTCATTAACTGAAATTCCTTATCTGTTGCCAGAAAACATTTCACATTTGCAAATAAATGGGTTTCAAAACAAATCGTCTGTTAAAAATTAATATTTGGCTAAAAAGAATTACACACATCATTTTTTTAACTATTAATACACTCACACAAAAGAAATACAAATAATTAATAACTAATAATTAATTTTCAATGTAATTTTAAATCATGCTAAAATGTTTTCCTTTTAAATTAAATCAGTTGATAAGAAAAAAAGAAAAATCAAATTTCTTCTACAATATGTTTTGTGTTTGTAATCGATTCTATTTACTAAATGAATAAGTTTCGGAACAAATCGTCTGCTAAAAATTAATGTTTGGCTAAAAGAATTCTTTAATTTTTTAACTTTAACACACAAAACAAATACAAATGATTAATAACAAATTATGAATATTCAATGTAATTTTATTTTAAAATATTCCAAAAAATGTATTCCATTTTAAATTGAATCGGTTCCTAAGAAAACGGTAGAGTCAGATTTCTTCTACAATATGATTGAATATGTAATCGATTCGATTTACCAGCAATAGTTCTTAAAATCAATTTTTATCACTATTTATTTCATGCATATACTTTCATTAATAGCACGAACTTTTTTTTTATATATACACATCTCCAGATTCATCATTTCGTCTGTTAGAAGGGATATACAGCTGAAAAGCAGAGAGAGTACCAAATGTAATATACCGAGACAACTTTTTTACTGGTATCTGGAGTAACTTGTAGATAACTTAAAATGAGAATATATAGATAATTTTTTAACATTGAAAACTAAGTTAAATTAAAATTTGGGTGTGAGTATTACAATTCATTTCCATTTTGTAAATTCATTGTTTCTACGGAACACCAAAATAAACACTTAAAAAAATATTAAATTACATACTTAGGAAGGATATATCCTAATTTTCTAAATATTTATATTTTATAAAGGAAAAAAGTGCGTGTGCTTATTCCCACACGATAGAAGTGATAACTTCAAATTTTGTAATTTTATTTCAGGGATAAGTTAGGTGAATAAAAAGCAAGGGGATATATTATATTAGTATTGTCATATAAAATTATTCATATGTCTACTCATAAAAGTAATATTTTTTGCTAAATATACATATTTGTGAATTAATTGTATTCTAAGAAGAAAACAATAGGTTTATGGTCGCTGAAATAGGTAAAAAAAAACTTTAAATTCTAAATTATTTAAATATTAGAACAAGTTCGATGTACGGACTTTTTTGAAAAATAACCAATTTTTTTTATGGCGACAGCAGTCGCAAAGGAATGCAAAATTCCCCACTCCCCACTCTGAAACGTCTCGAAACGTAGTCACGAAAGCGTCCCTGCCCAGAGTTGCCAGAAACTCATGCAGCAAAGTAGCACGAACAGGGTAAAAGTAGAAAAAGAAGCGAATCGATTTTTACTTGCAATTCATAAACATAATTTTTTAAATTTTGTAAAACTGTTTTAAAAATACGTTAAAATGATTTAATTATTTAATTCATTTGAAATGTATTCAAATTCTTCCTGCTAAGTTTCGTGATCTGTGTGTCTTAATTTCTGAATTATATTGAAGCATTTGTGGCGATGGAATGAAATCAACGCAGCAAGTCTCTCATTTTCCCAAGTCATTTTGATTCTGGGGATTGATTCAAACAGTTTGAGGCACATTCAATTCCTGAATCTTATCTCTTTGACGGATAGTGACGTTTCCACAGTGACATTACTTATGGGTAGGCTTTAAGGTTTAAAGCAAATATACCTAAATCTCTTAAAATGGATTTCGAACTGCATCATTTATATTAAAAATGTGACACCCAAATGATTCTCCATCATTTAAAAGCTCAGATTCAGATAGAAAACATTTTTCAACTGTATGTTAAAATTTGTCTCCATTGATTCTCCTGGACATATAATTTAGACTGGTCTGTTAATTCTAAAGGCAGATAAAAAATTTTTAAAAAAGGACAATTTGAATTTTTAAAAAATATCAGGGGAAAATTTTTCATTTTTTTTTAAAGTTCCGTAATTTGAAAAGGATTCGGTTTAAAAGTTGCTCACATAAAATGTTGAGAAAATTATGACGTCTTTGATAGATTTTTTTAGTATATTGTGTAGAAATTATTTTAATTTTGCGTGTCAGTTTATTCAAAAAGACATAAATCAAGTACTTAAATAGTCAAATAAATGCTCGTTAAACTCATCTCAACTTCTAGATTCACATATTTAAGGTAAATTGTTCTTTTTAAAAGAGTAAGGGTATAATCCAGTGGCGTAACGGAGAACATTTGGGCCCCCCTGCAAAGTCAGGTTTTGGGCCCCCACGTTGAATTTTACAAAGGGTTGGCACTTGCGTCAGTCAGGCTTTGGGCCCCTTAGAACTCTGGGCCCCCCGCGATGCGGGGATGTACGTTAAGCCACTGGTATAATCTTTCAATTCTTTTCAGTAATTTGCGAGGATCAACATTATCACTTTGAAAGACAAATTAATCCACTCAAATTCTGCTAAAATTGGTAGCTGTAATTTAACAATACTTAAGTCTATCCTTGAATTAATTTAAGTATATAGGAATAGTAACACAAGTATAGCTGATAGAGGGAAAGAGAGAGGAATCTATAGGCAGCGCGTAACGGAGAATATAAGAGCCCCTTGCAAGGTCAGCAGCTTTGTACCCCAAGCCATAATACGTACTTGGCGTCAGTCAGGCTTTGGGCCCCTAGAATTCCTAGGCCTCCCCGCAATGCGAGGGTTACGTTACGCCACTGAATTTAGGTCAAAACCTTTCAAAAGGGATTTAATTAGATTTTTATCACATAATCTCTCTAGGTGACAAGTGCTTACTTTTGTCATTGTATGCAATTTTTTATAAGTTCCATGCTGCAACGTAAGTTAATTACAAAAAATGGATTTTTTTTTAATTCAATGCAGTACCGTTGATGATAATTATACAATTTACTTAGCTCTACAAGAATTTGTCCTTGCACAATTACTTTTCAATTTAATATTTATGTAGAAATTTTTCTCTAAGCCTATTTTTTAAAAATATTACATGCTTCAATTTCATGCTTTGTTCGGGATTAGAAAGAATCCCACCATTTCTTTTTTCTACCGCTTGCAGTGGAAAAGAATTTTGGGAGAGGGGAGTCCCGCTTTGATAGGCTCCGATTCGTGACGGTGGCGAGGTGGGGGAATTAGCGTTTCGTGGCGTTTCGAGTGGTGAAACATACAGCAATTCTATGTTTTCTTTGGGGACTCAAGTCACTTATTTTTTTGCGATCCCCCCCAAAAAAAAAAAAAAAGATCTTTCGAAACTTGTTCCAATACTTTTATAAATAATCAAAAGTAGCAAAAGGTAGCGGGATCTTCAAATGAAGTAGCATAAAATTCGCTTAGTAGCAATAAGATAAAAAAAGTAGTGGAAAGTTTTTTTTTTTTAAAGTAGCAAAATTCGCGAAAAATCGCACGATCTGGCAACATGCCCCTGTATAATCTCCGCTAAAGGAAGTTCCCGTCTTTGCGCGATCTAAAGTTGCCTTCCTCGTCACCTTTTTTAAATGAATATGTGCGGCGGGATTCTTTCTAATCCTGGAAGCATAAAAATGAAACATGTAACATTTTTAGAAAATAGGCTAAAAGAATATAGGAGAGAGTAATATCTACATAAATATTAAACTAAAAAAGTAGGGAAAGGACAAAAAAAAAATTTTTTATAGAACTAAATGTAAATAGTATAATAATTATTTTAGCAATACTGCATTGAATTTAAGAATAAAAATCTATTTTTGTTTGAGATTCAGAATAGTAATGAACAAAAAAAAAACAACTTTTTTATTTATCATTATTATCACATTAAGCCTAGAAGAGAAACATATTAAAACAAATGAACACATTAAAATTAAAGAAATAAAATTTTAAACATAATGAGAATCTTATACTTCCTTACATTGAATAAATTAAATATAAAAAGAATTAACTTACCTTGCAGCACTTGATATATAAAAAAATGTCACATAACGACCAAAGTAATCACTTGTCGGCAAGATAGCTTGTGAGAAAAATCTTGATTAAATTCCCTTTTTAAAGAATTTGACCTAAATCTTTCTCGGCTCAATCGATATCCCTAACAATTTCTAAAAACTTATTGAAACAATCCACTCTCTTTTGTTTGCACGATTTCCTAAACATATATACAGCCAAATGATGACCGAACATATGTACAGCCATAGTTAGAACTGGTGTAGCTAGCTCTAAGAGGACCTTGTATCAAAATTCCTTTGGGGCCGTTTTTAGATATTGGAGCCCTGTTTGTAGGACTGTAGTTTCTCACGTTGGGGCCCCTGTAGCTTGGGGGCCCCGTATCATTGATACGGTGGTAGCTACGCCCCTGGTTAGAAGGAACAAGTTACAATATTTAAAGGTATATAAAATAAACAAGGTTTTTAAAATTTAAATTCACCTCTTAGTAAATTAACAATAATGTAAGAATTGATGTAGTCAACTTAATCAATAACTGGAATAATATAATAAGTAAAAAAAATAGATGTTAATAAATAAATAATATAGATAAAGGCAATAAAATAATAAATATATAACCTAATAATGACAATTATAAGTCAGTTAATCAATGATTAAGTCATTTATCAGTAATTAAAAAGAAATATCAATAATTAATATGGAATAAGAAATAAGGTAATAATAATAAGTGAATTGAAATACAACCTAATAATGAAAGAATATTCGACTTAATAACTAAAAATAAATTTTAATAAATATAATTAATAAATAATATTAAATAAATACAATTAATAAATAATATTAAATAAATACAATTAATAAATAATAACACAAATATACTATTAAATAAATATAGCTAAGAAATAATATCACAAATATACTATTAAATAAATAAATATTATTAATAAATAAATAACGTTTATAAATATTAGGAATATAGGGCAGTGAATTTTGTCCGGAAATATCTATGTCTAAACAGTTGAAAATCAAAAAGAAAAGAAGATAAGAGAGAATCCCATTGAAACTAAAATTGTTCTAGAATTTTTTTTTTATACGACTGCTGCTCTGATTGGAAAATCCGCCATAAAACGAAAGACCGCGGAACTGACCGAAAAACAGGGGGAATCAGGGTAGCCAGATCACATGATTTCTTTTTAGGGGTGGACAATCTTGTCGGAACAAGTTTTCCGAATACAGGCGAAAAAAGCCGAATGAGCGTTACATTCCCGAGCGTGACGTTCATTCAAGTTCACTCTCCAGCAAATCGCGCCAATAGAAGTTATCACTTTAAAAAAATGTGCTGAAATTATACATAGCAGAGAAAATGAATGCCTGGAAAAAACTGTAGTCAAATTCTAGTTCTAAGTTGAATTAGGACCAGTCTCAAAATTTAAGAAGACCCTCCAAAATGATTAATTTTACATGTATATGAAACTAGGGGAGATGAGGTTCTGATTGTGGTGAAGCTTACTATGTGGCCGCTGCAGTCATTGGTACCCTATTCTTCTTCCGGTTACAGCAAAATCACCATTGCTTTGAGCTTAAAAATAATAATAAATAAATATTTTATTTATTATTATTATTATTATATAACAAGGTATTTTTGAAAAGACACTGAAATAAATAATATAACATCCTGAATCTGAAATCTGCAGACCATCTTCTATCCAAATATAGTTCAAAAACTTGCATTAGAAGTTTGAAAACTTAGTTAAATTTTTTTGATGTTTTCTCATAAATGTGAACATTACACCGAAAGTAGGATTAGAAGTCATTCAGTTTCGACTCAATGAGGTTGTTTACACAGAGTAGAACTTGCCCATATAACTCTTAAATTTAGTTTTAAAAGTTTATCAACTTGATACTTTAGATCAGTACTCTCCAATCTTTTTATCGCCGCGGACCGGTCAAGGTTTGGCAATTATACCTCGGCCCTCTGAGAGGGGGGAAACGTTGATTCTTGACATTTTAGATTGTTTTGATTTAATAATTTTAATTTAATTGTACTTTAAACATGCCTTCAGAATAAAATAGTTACACTAAAAAAAAGTACAAAGTGATTTAACCCTTTATCTACCGCATTATGATTTTTACTGCGAATTTTTTTCATGCAATATATATTTTTTTAACCACTGCATTGAAAATTAAGGAATATACATAAATAAAGTACTCAACTTTAGGAAATTTAATCCGTTAGAGCTAATTAATTAAACTGGTACTTTAAGGTACCGTCAGTCCACAAATATATCATAATATTCTCATGATATGAAAAGATCGAATGACATTTTTAACGCAGTTTTAACTTTTAAAAATGCTAAATAACCCGAGAATACTAATATTTTACAAAATAAAATATTTATTTATTTTTTAAAGATTATTAAATCTTTAAATTTCTTTTCTTTTTTTTATACACTGTAACGTTTGGAAGAATAACGGTAGCGTATTCTTGGTTAATTTAAATATGGAATTTATTTACGTCACAACTATTGAATATTATTTACTGAATGATACATTTAAATTATTAAACTTAATAAAAGATTGTTAGAGTCCAATATTTTGTGAGAGGAGGAACCGTTTGCGACCGCTTCCTTGTAAGTTCAAAGCATCTCTCCTCTCTCATCTTCCGGTCGACGGTGTTCGATTCCTCGGGGTCAAAATGGGGTTGCGCTGCAGCTGCAAAATGCACGTGTGGGTGTCGGGTCCAACAAAGACGCCGACCACTGTTGATGTTCGGAGAAGCGACGTTACAACACACAAAAACACTTTTTACACATCAACTTAATTTGATGATATTCAAAGAAAAGTTTTCTTTCTATTAATATTAATACGAAAATTCACTACACGTTGTGTATTTTGAGTGAGGTTTCGATTGAATGTTTTTTAAAGCAATGCATCCTGGGGTAGGAAATGTTGTGTTTTCTTAACATGAACTACTGCATCTTGAGTCTTGTTCAGTCTCTTGATCGCTATTTTAAGAATTTAACGAAAATTCCAGTATATAATTTGTTGGGACGTCTTCATCTGAACAATCATTGGTTAGTGCATCACTGCTTTCTTATGGTAAGTTTTGTAATAAATCCAAAGCTTCTTGAAGACTAAGCTTCTTTTTCCTAAACACTAAGAAAAGGGGCATAATACCAATAACGGCACATTGAAAAAAACTTCTACTATTGTTAAATCTTAGTTACAAATAAAAAAAATTAAAATGTTGATAATTTTTGAATGAATTATAGATACTTCATTTGATTGTGTGGGAACTCAAATTCAAAGTTCACAAAATTTTTTGAAAGCGGTAAAATAAAAGAATTAAAAAGCAAAATAAATAAGTTAAACAAAAAGAAATGCTAAAAAAGGTATAACTCTATTTCACTATAGTGCCGACGCTACGATACAATAGTAAGCTACACGAACGAGAAAAAAAAAAACTCTTAACGCAGTGAGCTGTCGGTACTTATAAATTTACCACAAAGTTATTCAACTGTAAAATTAATTATAAACACTGTTCACTTAAAATAAGTAGTCAGTGTTTTTTAAGGTCTTCATTACATACAAAAAGAATAATAATAAGACACTTACATTTTTTGACAACTATTTTTCGGGACAAAAATGATAATCTTTGCAATCCGCTGAAAACACTGTCAGCTGAGAACGCAATTTCTGCTATAAAAACTTTTTCGCTTTCCCCGTTGAAATACTCATCATAGAACCCGTGCTGCCATATATCTTGGAAAAGTGGATTTTTAAAGAATATTCCTGCTAAGTATCGTCGAGTATTCGTAAAAATGGTTATTCTATGTAATTTTAAAGTGAGTTGTACTTATAAGTACCGTTTGTAGATAAGGAGCTTACATGAAACATAAAACGATTTCCATAAAACGTCGCACACACTAACCCGAATAAAATAAAACAAAACACAAACAAAATAGAAATGATTTTTTTGTTCCTTGCGCGGACCGGTACTATTTGGTCCATTTCTGGATCGGGACTGGAGACTACTGCTTTAGATGTATCCAGTTTTTGAATTTTATCATCGATTTTTGTTGTATGTTGTTGAAAAAATTAATATTTTCATATTTCTATTTAATGACGTTTTATAATTTTTTTTAAAAAAATGTGACGTCATGTGATATAACGGATATGATTAGCTCCATTTTTGAAAAAAAATTACATTTTATTTCCATAAACCACTCAATCTCGGAAATAAATTATCTTTTTCACTATTATTTACATTGAATTTTCTGTTGATATTTGTGATTTCTATTTGCTTTCGGCATTATATATAATGACATTTATTTTTGTTAAACTTGATTTTTACCAAATGTTGTTTAATAACTAAACTAAATGGCGCAACAGCCCATGAGGGCCAAGGCCTACTGTGCCTATCTCAGTTTACGTGGCCTAAAGCGCTGGGGGGTGCATGTGCGGAATGTTTCCGGTCAAGTAGTCAGCCTGATGCGAAACTCCCAGTTCTAAGCAAGCTTAGTACTTATTTATCGACCCACCGAAGGTATGAAAGGCTGAGTCGACTTTGCCCAGCACAGGAGTTTGAGCCCTGACCTGTGGCGTAAAGCGAGAGAACTACCACTCAGCAACAGGACTTCAATTTTGTTTAATATGACCTGTAAAATCTTGCATAGTATATATGGAATGTGTTTTTGAGCTGAATATGAAGAAGGGCAGGATGCCTCAAAATCTAAAAAATCATCTGCAGCTTAATACCAATCATGTATAATATGTCGTGTGCTCTCTTAAAAATTGTGATATAAGAGCAAAAACTACTACTACAAAAAAGAAAAAGAAATATTCGTAGAAATGAACATTTTACTATGAAGAAATAAACTTGCTGAAGTATATATACTTTCATGTGATGACGTAACTTCATTAAAAAAGCCCCATCATTTCTCAAACTTCCTCATCTGTGACCACCCTTGTCGAGTCTCCAGATCGAGTCCTAGTGACACTGAAGACTAGCCTTGTAGAGGGGCTGATGCACATTAAATTTGTACAGGCTCAAAGTCCTTCCGTTGGTGTGGTGTGCAAGTTTGTAGAGAGGTGACAGCTCAGGTAAGCGACGAGGTTCGTCGCTTTTTGTGCTGCTTCTAAATGCGTTGCAAATTCTTGAACAAGTAATATAAAATTTTTTAAGTCAATTACTACTTAGATCAACAAAAGGAAAATTTTATTTTAACTAGTCTTTATTAAATAGTTGCAATTAATATAAACATGTATATACATATGACAGAATCACAGCATTAAGTGGTAATTAATTTTTTCATTATCATTAAAGTATCGTATTGTCATCCAAAACAATCGTGTGCATAAAATTTCAGTTCAATTTGAATGCTTTAAAACGTGAGAAAAAAAATCTTTTGAAGTTTTGAATTAAGTCTATAAAAATGAAACCAACTTGGCTGTATCTGCAATTCTTTAAATAATTAGTTTCAGTCAATTAATTTTAATTAACTATAATTAAATTATCGTATTTTTACCGTAAACACTGGCGTAAAGAAAATTTCAGCTCAAATTAGCGCGCTTTAAAATGAGAGAAAATTTTTTTTTTCCAAGTTTTGACACAAAGTCGCCAAAATGGTCGCTAAGTCGCCAAAAATGATATCAACGTGGCTGTATTTGTAATTCTTTGAATACTTAGTTTTTAATCAATTAATTTTTATTAATTATAATTAAATTACTGTATTGTCATCAAAATAATCATGTATATTAAATTTCAGCTCAATTAGGCGCTTTAAAATTTTGTTTTATTAACGATTGAAAATTTGACCATGAGCGTAAATATATAGAGAGTGTCAGCTAATAGGAATTGAAAAAATGACTAATTAATGCAATTTCACTCGCCAAAGTTAATTTGAGGTTCAATGCTATTTAAAGATGATCTTTCTGCTTTTCGATATCGAAATAATAAAATTACGAAAAACAAATGACTCATTACAGTCCAGTGAATGTTATAAAACTAAGATTATATATAATTATAATCTTTGTAGATTTTTTTTCCAATAGATTCACACAATCCATGAAGCAATTAAATACTTGAAACTAAACAAATGATTTGGCAAAATGATGTAGGAAAAATAATTCAAATGCTTTTAGGAATGATTAAATATTTATTTTTTTTTTTTATTAAGTTTGTGATAAGGAATTCTTTGATAAAACCTTTGTTGTCTAACATTCAAACTAAATTTTGATACTTACAACCTGTCACGTTAACTTACGAAACAATTAGAAACTTACATACTGCTACAAAAACATGCAAATGATTTATAATTTCATTGGAATGTTAAACAGAAAACACCGACATAACAAAAGTTTGCCGATTACATTGAATTCTAATCGTATCAATATCGTAAGTCGAGTTGTATTAAAAAAAAAGTCCTATAATTTCGCTTAGTTTAGAGCTTTGACTGAGTGAGAGTTATATTTACGTCACACTATGAATCTGCACGTGGGCTATTGGTGACGGTTCTCGTGATTTTGAACCATGGTCAAGTGTCGAGGACGACACCTGAGCTAGCACCACCTATCTTTACTTTCACACCAACGAAAGGACTTTCAGCCTCTACAAATTGAATGTGCCTCAGTCCCTCTGTAAGGCGAGTCTTCAACGGTATTAGGCTCGAAATCATGACACGCCAGTCTTGAGTCCGTTACCTTGACCACTAGGTTACGACGGTCACTTTAGAGCTTCGAACCAAATGCTTTTGATATCAAATTTTTTGCGTGTTGCTAATTAAATGTAATTGATCATACATTGAACTTTCAAAAATTGGTGATCCCGAAAAAATATAAGACTAAGAACATTTTATGGTTAACTTTTTTTCCCCATTAGATTATGCTGATTTAATTGAATTACAATAATAAACATATATAAAAAATTCTGGATGAGTACAAAAATTAATTTGTAGTAAATTAATTAGGTAGTAAAACAATATCGAGGAGAAAGAAATTCGCATGCATAAAGAAATAAAGAAGGAATTTTTTTTAAAAAAAATCGCTAAATTATAGAATTTTAAATCAGTTAAGTATTTGACCAGTTAGAAAAAGTTTTTTTTATTCGGGAACAGAAGGAGGAAAGAATTGTGAATGGTATTTCTTTTTTTGATAGAAGATTAATGTTATCAAACATTAAATGTTTTTGTGGCAGATTCTGGAATAAAATTTACCTAAGACCATTGCTAGTGAACTGAAACTCTTACTGAGAAAATACAAAACTTACATACATTACTCCTACATGATCGTGGCTTCTTCAAAACCTTAAAACCTTAACCCGGCATCACTCGCGCGAAAAAAAGCGAACTAAAGTTCTCGCGCTGGGTATCTCATACCCAAGGAGTGTTTACATTCTGTTTTTACCGTAACATTTGGATACAAAGGTTAAAAAAGGAAGAAAAGTAGGGAAGTACAATATGTGTTTATTACACTTTTCACACATAAATTTAGTTATTCTGTTTTTTTTTTTGTTAGGCATTCAGTACATAGTTAATAAACTCCTTTTAGTCTTCGTCAGAGTGAGTTCGATGTTTTTCACTGGATCTTAATTTATTTTTTTAATTTCGTGCATCGAAATCCAAAACATTTCAGAAAATCAGCGTCTGGTTCGATGTTTTAGTAGATGGTTTCGAGTACAAAAACAAAATAATTTGCGCAATTATTATCGCAACGTTCAATAACAAAAAATATTGTCACAGCAATTCACGCACAGAGTTTGACATACCCGAAGAGGCAGTATCCAAAAATATATATTTAGAATTCGCCTACAAGCTAAGGCTCCTCAAAGGATATGACCTTTAAGTTACACGAGAAACTTTTCATTTTTCAAAAAGTTTAGATGGAATCTTGCAAAAAGTTTGGTGGTGGGTATGACATACCCCTGCGCGAGAAGTGCCGGGTTCAATTTGTCAAACTGAATTTAAAAATTTCTCTGAAGCCTCAGTTCACTCATTTAGTTACCGTTTGAAGTGCATGTATTTCTGCATTTCAGCAACATAAACATCTCTGTTCGATTAAATTATTATTTTGTTCTTTTAACGTTTCATTTTCCTTTGTCGGAATTTTTTAATTTCATTTCAGTGTCTCTTTTTCCTTTTAAATTCTGAGCATAAGCGCTACGGCTGTCAACTATCTAATTTCAATGGCCCAAAGTCGAGAATTAAAAAAGGGAAGAAATTGATTCCGATGTTACTACTAAAACTTGGCGAGGTAATAATTCATTTATGTGCCAGATACTTCGCCAAATAGTCTATCTTTCACCAAGTGAGTCACGCAACAAGCCGAAATTTCGCCAAAGAATGGATAATTGGTCGAAAATTAAAACCACATGTTATTCCTAACACGCCAAGTTCAAATGGCTATTTCATTCCACCGATTTGTTGCAATTCGTATTGACTTTCTTCAGATTGAATTTTAGTTGAGTTGTTAGAAGAAAATTAATGAAATTTAGTTATTTTTTTAAATAGGTTTTTATTCTTCTAGAACCATTACCAATCGTTTGAAGTATATCTTTTTTTGTTTCTACTTTAAAAAAAACATGTAATATACAATTCACATATCTTAGATAATTCTATTCTGATTTTTGTATTTGAATGCATTTTTTCGAAAATTATTTCATATTTTTAAAAATATCTTATGCTTTTTTTTTTGTAGATTTTACCTGTTTTATTCCAAGTAAACATTAAACGAAATGCTGAGTTTTTGAGTAAGTGAATTTTTTTTTCGATTACTGTGCATTTTTTAAAGTTAGTACTTTTTCATATTAAATACATTGGAAAGTGTGTAGTGTGTGTGTTTTATTATATTGTAAGTCAAATTTTGGTAACTTTTCACATTTTCTTTCGTAAATAAAGTAATGTTTAATAGAACTTCCAGTTTAATGAAATATTATTTCTCGTCGCTTTTTAAATTTAAGTATCACATTTTTAAATGTTACAATTTCATTACTTAATGTTGGATTTTAAAATTAATTTGAGAAATGTGTAATTGCTAACCCTAATCATAAAGAAATTCCTAAGTGGAAAAATCGCGTTTATACGGAATCAAATTTTGAAATTTTTATTTTTACCAACATGTGACCAGCTATTAAGTAAAAAAAAATAACTGCTCGTCCTTTTTTTTTTTTTTTTTAATTATGGCTCTTTAAAATAAAGGAATTATTGTAATTTGTATAGTTCAAAATTCATAACAAACAGAATTTTTTCTTTGAATGTATTAAACTCCACTGGTGTTCAAAATTAAGATAATTTTTAGATTTTGTCGATTACCTCTAGAACTACTGGACAGATTTTTAATGAAACTTGGTCGCATATAGGGCTGATACAATGCAAAAACAACAACCTATTCAACAGTTAATATATACACGCATGATCGTGCGTAACATTAATAGAGGTCAGAAGGTATGAACCAGCTGTTGAAGAAATTAAGAACATTCTTTAATGGGGGGGGGGGCATGGTCTTCTCTTTCAAATAAAAAAGGCCTCACATCGTGATTCTTTATACTGGAAATAAGAGAATTGATAAGTTCCTGTGGCAATTGATTCCACTTGCTCGGCAATTTTTTTTTTTTTCAGACTTCGGATAATTCTCAGAGGGGTTTGTGAGTTGCGTAATTGCCCTTCTCAGAGCGTCCCAGGCATGCTCTATACCAATTTTTTAACCCATGGACTCATAGGCAAAACTTGCCCATGGACCCCCTTTTAAAACCAAAGCTTTCCAAGGGAAAATTACTTAAATGCATAGTATAAAAAATTAAAAGCATTTTGTTGAAGAATTATTTATTGAAGTAAAAACTTTTTTTTTGTTAAATTTTTTTTTAATTAATGACTTGGATGAAGCTAATGTGATGTTATGAGTGTGTATTTATGTCCGTCTCAATGTTTGTGAGTAGCAACCGCAAATCCCCACGAGCACTAGTTTTTAGTCGGTTTCTTTCTTTTCATTTATTTTTGCGATGAGATTTTTGACGGCACTGCATCTACGTTATACCAAACTGTAAGACAGGAAAGTAGTCAACGACTTCTGTATAATAACCCATAATGCAGGATATAAAATTGGGATCTGTTTTTAACTAGAATTTGTCGTATCCTTGTTCAAACATTGGTTTAATTTCCTCATTTGTAAATATTTCAACAAGGTGCTTCAGTATTAGTATTGATTCATCTGTGTTTGGGATCTGAGAGTAAGCCCACACTCAAAAGGGTTCAGCACCCAAGTGAATAATTGTTGTTTATTTAAATTTCAATAAAAAAAAAAATGGATCAAAATTTTTAAAAATTTTATATTAAACCTTGCGCTGACCTCTAACGTTGTTCAGAAACCCTAAAATCAATTTTAATTTTTTACAAACCCTCAATATAATATCGGAACTCCTGGGGTTCTTTAGGGACCACTTTGGGAATCACTGCTGGAAACAGAAGAGGTTTGGAGATCTTACTGATCAACCATTCGGGGACCATGTGCCTCGCGTTGTCAACCTTTAAAATAAAATTAGCGCTAACGGCATTCATGAAAAGGCAAACATAGGGCTCTGAAACCTCATCTCTATGCCTCACAGCAGTCACATTGTCTCTTGCAAAAACATAGGTGTGTGCGGCCATCCAACGTACAGACTATACCGTGACCATCAAACCTCCGCTATCGTAGTGGTCGATTTCTCTTACATTCGAGAGCACATGAGAAAGTACGACGAGAATATATGAGAACCAGGGACCTGCCACCAGGTCCGAGATAATCGACACTATCTAAAAATTATCTTATTTTGATCCAGCCCCCAGGGCAGCCAATTGAGTCAATATTCACTTTACCCAGCATCAATCAGAGAGCAGCCTCTAAGCTCTCAGGCAAGCCAAAAAAAAACTTTGAAAATTTCCCGCAGAAGAGGCACCGTAGCCGCGACTCCCGGATTCCATCGATTCCATCGACCAACCAATCACCGTCATGCCCCACTAAAAAAAAAAAAAAAAAAATACCATCGAAGACTTGTCCTGATATGGGATTGAGGAGAGTTTTTACAGTCCAGATGCCCAAAAAGTAACGCCTATTCTAATTTTGAAATACCAGTGTAACTTATCAATGCTGCAGTTTTAAAACAATTACTGCTTGTATAATTAAACTTGCTAAGTGTACGTTCTTCTCCATAAACAATTATACAGAAACTTCAAATTGTATCAATTGCTTACGAGTGACCGCGATAGTCATGTTCGCGAATCATAGCTAGCGTTGTCCAGTTGAAGGTTCGGGGTCTGCGGTAGCCCAGTGGTCAAGGTATCGGATCATGGCAGGCATGTCATGAGTTCGAGCCCAGTACCACTGAAGACCCGCCGTGTAGGTTAGCGATGCACGTTAAATCTGTCGAGAGCTGAAACGTCCTCCCGTTGGTGTGGTGTGGTAGTTAGGAGAGGGGGTACCAGCTCAGGGGTGTCGTCCACGTCACTTGACCATGGTTCAAAATTACGTAGTCCGTCGCCAAAAGCCCTCGTGCGACAGCTTAGCAGTGCGACGTTAATATTCACTCACTCACTCATCCAGTTGTAGGTTCGAACCTTAGTGACTTGGAAGACCCGCCATGTACAGGGACTGATGCACGTCATATTTGTCAAGGCTCAAAGTCCTTCCGTTGGTATGATGGGGAAGTTTAGAAAAGAGAAGGGGTGCTCTCTCGGATGCCGTTGTCGTCTCTTGACCTTGGTGCAAAATTATCAGGTCCATCTCCCTTGTATTGTTTCAGAATGTGACGTAAATCAATTTTTTTTAGGTTCGGCCAAATTCGAATAAATTGTAAGAAACGAAGCAAATAAATTAGTTAAAAAATTAATCGAACTAATAAGTAAAAAAGTAATTCCTAACATAAGAATAAAATGATAACGAGAAAATTAATGCCATTGTGGTAAAAGCTTGGGGTGCTCTATATCAATTGTTATAATTTCTTACTGGTTGAGTTCCGAAATGCTGAGTTAGTGTAAAATGTAGTACAAAAAGCACTCCATGCTTTTTGTACTTACCACAATTGCATTGAAATATTTCATGCGAAAGAAGATGTTAAGTCAATGATATTTTTCACTAAAAGAGAGCTCAATATGAAACTTAAATTAATCTGGTGTCCTCTAAATCAATTAATTCACAGCTGTTTTGGTAAGATGAAGCATTGAATGATGTTTCATTCCACACATCCGACTAGAGAAGTTAAGAAAAACACTGTTCTAACTGCTAAACTCACGACATGCAAAGTATTTTTTTTCTCATGTACAAGTCTTTTTTTTTTTTTTTTTAATTTTTCATTTTCAGAAAAACTAGACAATTGTTTATATTATGGTAAGAAATTGACGCACGTTTTCGCTTTTAGGGTTGTAAATTAATCTTTTTAGTCGCCAAATTTAGAAATCGTTATTCCTGATGATCCTGATCAGACAATGTGGAACAAAACTATGAAATTATTGTACTGTCATCGGTTCTTGACAAGTGCGCAAAATTTGGAATTAGTCTGACCTTTTAAATTGGGTGAAAATCGAGTTCAAAGCTTCCAAGTTGCATACAAGTGAAAGTTATAATAGGGCGTTAAAAACGGACGAATTTTACCTTCCAGTTATCAGTCATTTTGAATTCTAATGTTGAATCGATTAAATTCATGACGGTCACTTGATAAAGACAATCACGTGTTCTTTGAATTCAGAACTGACATTAGATTTTCTCTATTAAAATTTACATAAAATTTCAGATTTTATAATTGGGTAAAGATGCTCAAATTTCATGAATTTTAAAAAAGTTCCTGAAGTTTTTTTAAAGTATAGTTTTTTTTTCTTATATATTATGCGTATATTTTTAAATCAAGTGCATTATGTTTATTTTTGAGCGTTATTATTGTTGACAATTATGTACTTTTCACGAGAAAGTTTCTGCAAAGAGCAAACGTTGACAACAACGTAGCGCGTGAACCGATAAGCTAAAAACACATAATTGCTTTTATCGTGTGCCTATGACGTTTTGAACTAATTGGAACAGTGATTCTCAACCACTGTGCCGCCAATATTTTTTTAAATTTTTAATTACACTCAGAGAAAATATTAAATCCGGAACCAAATTATATTTGACCGTTTTATAGAAATAAACTCAAAGTATTCCTGTTGTTGCTAATGTCACCTGTCTGACGTAGTCGGATCGAGGCTCACGAAATTCGTTATGACAAGGGGCTACATGTACGCCTGTCGTTGGAAGTAACCTTGAGCACCATGCAGGTGACAGTACAATTTAATTCGGTTCCACCCCAATTTTGAGGGAAAACACCCTGTGGGAGGGCCAGGAACCTCCCACCTCTCATCCCCTGCCACCAACCTCACGAGAGAATTTGCAGCTCGACGACTGTTTAAGAGTACCCCCATGCCGCAAAGGCACTATACATTTACAAACATCCTTGTCTTCTCAGGGATTCGAACCCAGGCCTTACGGCACAGCAGTCAGCGTCGCTAACCACTATACCAGATGGGCAACAGGGTATTTCTGGTATATTTAACTTATCCTTTCGTGGATAGATGGATGTAAAAAAAAAAAAAAATTGGTTGAGTTCATAAACAATTTGAGATAACGGATACATCTGTATATGAATTAACTTCGAATGAAGTGGAAAAACACTAAAATCACGCGCGCGTGCGCTCTGTAATAATCGAGATTTAATTTCAAAACATTCAGAAGAGTTAATTCATTTTGGAAAAAAAAAAAGGCGATTACCCCATAATATCCATGGCCATGGTAGCCTAGTAGTCAAGGTAACGAACTCATGGCTGATGTGTCACTAGTTCGAACCCAGTACCATTGAAGACCCGCCATGTAGGGCAGCGATGCATGTTAAATCTGTCGAGAGCTCAAACGTCCTCCCGTTGGTGTGGTAAGGTAGTTAGAGAGCGGGTATCAGCTCAGGTATTGTCCTCGTCAATTGACTATTGTTCAATATCACAAGGTCCGTCGCCAAAAGCCTTCGTGTAGCGTAACAGTGCGACGTTAATATTCACTCAAAACTGAGATCGCAGATACCATTTCTTTTATTTTTATTATTATTTATAAAAGTAAATGAGCAGAATATAAGTCGTACAGCAGAGCAATCAAAACCACTATATTGTTCACGGGGAGGGAAATGTAGCATGTTCATAGAAAATATTTTGGAACAAAAGTGGTCACGCGAGCAACTCCTGGTCAAAACAAGTAGTGGCGTAGAGCTACTGCGGATGTGGTCAGAGTGGACACAAAAGATTTCGTGGTTAGAACGGACCCCTTGTGTGCGCCACTGGTCATTTGTCCTTGACAAGTATGCAAAATTTCGAATTAATCTGACCTTTTAAAGGGGGTAAAAATCGACTTCAAAGATTCCGTTACATGCTCTTTAATTTTTTTTTTTTTTTTTTTTTTTATATTCCTTGCCAGTCATTCCAACCAAGCTTCTTTAAAATACATATTTGTTCTATCAGCGAAAAGCCAACATACCTGACAGTAAGCAACATGAAGTCGTGTTGAATAGCACAGCCATTTCCTTTCGATCTTTTGTCCTGTCTTGGATATGAAACTATAAGATGATGAAAAGCTCCTTCCCTTGGCATCATTTTGGAAATTACCTTCTGATTGGTATGGGCCCAATTTTAAAATTTGTTCCCTTAAATCTGCATCTATGGCCGTACCTACATAATGCGCAAAATCATTTCTAATCAACTTTGTTTCTTCGTTTTCATTTTCCGACTCCTTTTCTTTAGATAGAGTATCCTTATTAGTTGAAGTGTCCGAAACTGTGTTTTATCCTTGTGGATTAATTTTCACTTCCAGGATTTATTCATCAAGTTCCCTGGCATCACTACTACTAGCACTTGCACAAGATGATGAACTTGCGGCTATTAAAAAGTTATCCAATTTTGCATATTTGTTATTAATATTATACTCCTTTTCCTTTCGAATTTGTCGTTTTTTAGAACCACTCAAAGTTTTTTTTTAACTCCACTCATTTTAAGGCCGCGTTTCTTCTTGTCTTATTAACAAAATAACAGTATAAGAACCAGAATAATTAATTCCGTTTACAAAAAACAGTTCTAATATTACAAGAGAGAAGTAAGATCAAAATGTTTTAACAGCGGAGGAACACTCCCTATATTGAATATAAAAATATATATGTTCTAAAAACAATTTTGTCAAACATTTCTCATTATGCTTTATTTGATTGAATACTCATAAATCTACGGAAATTTCTGTGGACATATGGGTTTCTAAATCAAATCTAGACCATATAATCATTTAAAATGCTCTCTATGCGTTTCCAAGTATCGCAATACTATTTTTCATGAAAAAAGCATAACAGATGCACGTTATTTACGATTTCGCTAAATGAAAATGAAATACATGGGGGGAAGCTAAAGGCGCCAATAAATTACTTTGCTACTTCAGTAAAAATAACGTCTTTTTTTCTCCCTACCGCTAACATGAAGTATACTAAAAAAAAAAAAAAAACAGTGATGAATTTTTTTATCTTTCTAGCATTTTATCCAATTTTCCGTCGGACTTTTTATCTGTTAGTAATTTAGGTTTGAAAAGAAAACCCACTAAAGAAAAGTATCTCTTTCATCGCGGGGATTACAGCAAATTAAAATGTTTTTTGATTTGGTTATTGGATCTAAGATATCTAATAAGCGATCAAAGTTTTGATTTTGAATGATGTTAGATCGCCAATTTGAAAATCGCTTAAAAATTGGATTAAAAAATGTAAAAGCTAATTTTGTGAAATTCACGTTAATGGCGTTATAGTCTAGCTTTGGGCCCCCTAGAAGCCTTGCCCCCGCAGTGCGGGGGTGTACATTACGCCACTGCTCTCGATTGACTGTTTCTCAATCACGTCATACACGAATTTGCATAATTATATTTTCACTTCTTTCAATGGAAACGCGCAAACGGCAAGAACTTTTTTGTTTACCTTGTACTTTGATGATCGACAAATGGCATGTCTTCTTGCTTATGCCTTTTGACAGGGCGAAGTGTGTCTTGTGCTGCACTTATAGCTACAGCTTTTTTTTTTTTTTTTTTTTTTGATAGAGTTCTTTAGGTAGCATTTGAAAATGTCTTTCAACTCAAACGTTTCATGTCCATCGCTTTTTTAAACTTTCGCTATCATAATTAATATACATTATTTCAGCAATTTCTTCACATGCATGATCATTTTCAACTTCCTTTAACAGAGATCGCGTGGCCGTGGTAGCCTGGTGGTCAAGGCATCGGATCGTGGCTGGCATGTTATGAGTTCGAACCCAGTACCATTGAGGGGAGCGATGCATGTTAAATCTGTCGAGAGCTCAAACGTTCTCCCGTTGGTGTGGTAAGGTAGTTAGGAGAGCGGTATCAGCTTCAGGTATTGTCCTCGTCAATTGACTATTGTTCAAAATCACAAGGTCCGTCGCCAAAAGCCTTCGTGTAGCGTAACAGTGCGACGTTAATAATTAAAGATCGCAGATACCATTTCTTTATTATTATTATTTATAAAAGTAAATGAGCAGAATATAAGTCGTACAACAGAGCAATCAAAACCACTATGTTGTTCACAGGGGAGAAAATATAGCATGTTCATAAAAAATGTTTTGAAACAAAAGTGGTCACGCGAGCAACTTCTGGTCAAAATAAGTGGCGTGGCTACTGCTGATGTTTTCAGACTGGACACAAAATATTTCGTGGTTAGAGTGGGACACACCGAAACTCATTGTTACAGCGGACACATTGCCCCCCAATCTTAGAACAGATAAAGGGTGCAGATAAATAAGTAAATAAATACTTTTAAAAATCGCAAATATAATTTAAACCAGTATTTTAAGTAGCAAATCTCTTTCACGGGGATTACGTTTTTTTTTTTTTTACCGAAGTTTTCTGTTTTTGCATTTGATTTTCGAATTACATGTTTGCCATTTAAATTTAATATAAATATTAAATTGTTAAGATATTATAGTGCGAATGAATTTTTAACATAGCGAAATGTAATAGAAACAAAAACTTTCAGAGAAGCATTTCAAAATTAATAGTAAGTAATAGTATAATGAGAAGAGTATGAATAAATTTCAGGGATTTGTGTATTTTAGAGTCAAATAAATATTAGAACAGGTGAATTACCATAAAATTAATTAGTTTCTTTAATGTAAGTAAAGATAAATACTAGAAGTAAAATACAAATAAATAAAACAAATAAGATACATTTTAAATAAAAGGAAAATAAATACTAACTAAACTTTATTAAAAAGGCATAAATGTCATTTGCCGTTGTATTTAGTCCAACCTAGTTATAAAACTTTAGATAGATTTTAGACATTTTTCTAAATTGTTTGATGTTTCGGATTTTCTTTTAGGGTGCTTTCAATTCTTTCATCCAGTTTTGCATATGCTTTTTTCCTTTTTATTCCAGGGTCACCTAATTCTCTGGATTTCAAATTAAAGACACTTTTTGTGTTTCTTCTTTTAGCATTTTAACTAATAAGTGGATATTAAGCTGGTGATTGCATTTAATTTGGAATTTCATCCCTCAACAGAATTATTTGTTCTATGACACTTGTCCATATATATATTCCATTCTTTAATGAGCATATTTGGATTGTCCATCGACAAAATAATCAGTGAATGGGCATTCCATACTTTAATGGACACATTTGAATTGTCTATGCACTGCCCGACAAAATAATCAATGAATGGGGTAAGTTTGTCAATGTTAAAAGCTTTTACCATACAATGCTTCAAGCATCTTCTATGTGTTCCATTGGCAAGCTAATACAGATATCATATTCTACAGACATTCCTTATATCTTTCTTTATATTCCTTTACAAGACCCACTTGTATCTTACGCCACAAATATTGATTAAAATGAAAGTTACAACCGGAAAAAGTCGGACTGGGAAATTCTAACATACAACTGTTGATGGCTGCAGCTCCAAAATCCTATTTTATACTGTCCGGCTTCCACTTAGGGAACCAACGTTTCACTTCCTGAAACATTGCAATGCAAGTTGCTTGTGTGTCTTATTAGGCAGAATTACAAAAAGCGCTAGATAAAGGTTAGTCAGTTGCTGTACTCCTTAAGTCGACGTGTATTGTATATATTTGAGCAAATTATTTTTGGATAACTTTTAAATGTTCCATCTAAGAAAAGGTCTTTTTATATTTTCCGAAAGGTACCGAGATTCTTCTCCAAATACTAAAAATCCTGTTATCTTGGTCATTTTGAAAGTCTAAACCGGTGGTCTTCAAACTGTGTTCCACGGAACCCTCTGAGGTCCCATGAGTCACAATAAAAAAAAAATCTAAAAGAAAAACTTATAATTGTGTATTCAAAATGCATTCACGTTCTGTATGAAGTTTCAAGAATTTATAAAGCTCATCCTTGTCATTAAAAACTGACAATTTTGTTTAATACACAAATAAACTTTATTTAGCAATACTTTTTAAATATTTATTATAATTTAAATGAAAGAATATGAAACGCTTTATCTTTATGCAGTGGCGTAACGTACACCCCGCCATCCCTGCACCGCGGGGACCAGGACTCTAGGGAGCCCAAAGCCTGAGCGATGCCAATTGCGTAAGATCCCGCTACGGCTCAAAAATCTGATTTTGCAGGAGGGGAGGGCGAAAATTCTCCGTTACGCCACTGTCTTTATGTACTATCTACTGGATTATAAATATTTTATTTTTACTATCCGGGTTCCATGAGATAATTTTATAATCGTTTGTACAATCTCTTGCAAAACTAAATGCACATTTATACATTTGTGGAAAAAACCTACAATAAAGGAGAACAACTTACTAACATATCAACAGATTCGATGTAAAAAAATCTAAATTTAAGCAAGAACTGCTCCTAAATTTTATGTTGCAAATTCATGTAAATAGCACAATATTTCTCGCACAGCTATATGCATTTTAATGCCATTCTGAACAATGTGTGTAAGTGAAAAATAACTTAAAATGTTGTTTTTAATTATTTTTGATTTTTAAAAGTATTTATTTTTAGTTTTTTATCTACACCCTTTATCTGTTCTAAGATGGGGAAAAATGTGTCCGCTCTAACCACGTCCGCTGTTGCCACGCAACCAAACAAGTGCCTTAAGATTGTAAAAAGAAAATCGTTTGCCACTCCCAAAAAAGGGAATATGTAACAAATACGTTTAAATTCCCATGAATACTTTCATATAGGAGGATACTGTCGTGGTCATTGGTAACAAATAAACAGTTTTCCCAGAATTAAAGATATCGTGAACCTGGGGTGACCCTATGCCCCTCGCTCTCGGGTTAATTCTTTTGTAAGAAAATGGCTTGTTATTCTTTGATAACCTCTTTGTGTAAAGTCGTCATTTTCTATACTGCACATTGTTCTTTTGACATGTTGATCAATTCATCGAGAAAAGTCTTTCGACAAGGATTTTGAAAAATTCTCTCCCTGACCGCTTTGAAGAGAGTTGGTATTCTCACCGATCGCTGAAGACCGCTTCTAGTCAACACCTCCTAGATACAAGGCCTGGCCACTGATTTGTGACGTCACTACTAGTAGGGATAAATCGTCCATCGCCTACGGAGCTTCTCTGATGCATTTTTTTAAATACTTTTTGTTATAAACTAATTCTTTTTTTTTACAGATTAAAAAAAATTAGTAAATTAATCATTAAATTGTATCTCATGTACATAAAACATGAGTAAATATTAGTTTTCCTATTTAAATAATAATTGCAAGTATATGATTATCCATTACTACGAACGCATTGCGTTGAACATAAACACATTTATTACATTGTAGCAAATTATAAGAGCCTTTTGCATTCGTATGTTTCTTTTTTTACGTAACTATGATTATTTCTTAATTTTAAAATTTATCTTCTTATTTTTTTCAAGAATAGTTACAAAGAAGAAAATAAAATTAGAAATAGTTTTCAAAACAAAAAACGACATACAAATTTAAAAGCAGTAACTTTATTGGTATTGCACATCAACTATTAGTATTAAATAAATTTCAAATATATTTGTAGATAAATCTACACCTGTATAATTATAGATATATACAGGAAAATAAATATATACTTAAAAATAGATTACACAGTTTATTTAGCTGTTTGTCTGTCACTTTTCTTTCCTTAAATTTTTAGTACTTTTTTTCTCAAAAGTAGTTAAATATGTTTTAAAACTTTATTGGTATCAAATTAATAAACAAAAGTTTGCTGTCTGTATAACAGCATGAAAAATTACCATAAAATAAGTTGACAAAAATATATTTTACTAAATCCATACATATATGATTAGATACATACATGAAATTAAATATGTACACAGAAACAGATTACACAGTTTATTTTGCTATTTGTCAGTTACTTTTCATTGCTTAAAATATTTCTATATTTTTCCTCCAACAATAGTTATTCAATTATGCATTGTTAAAAATGTAGATTAAATGTTTTAAAACTATTGGTATCATGCACAGTAATAAGCAAAAATTCTTCACTCTCTTGAATAACATTAAAAATTACCAAAAAATAAAGTTCCCATAAATAACAATATAACAGGTTATCGTAAAATAAGTTAAAAATACATATTTTAGATAAATTGTACATATATTAAAGCATAGATATATACCTGAAATAAATGTATTTATAGAGAGAGAAAATATAATACACCCATATATAAAAATGTAATTCATTTAGCTAATAAAGTCCAACGATTGGCTCGACCAATCAGCTGCTTCCTACATGCTAGCAGGATACAGCCCACAGTCGTTCCTCTTATATTTTTCGGATATGGGATGGAGGCTCGCTTCGCGAGCCATATGCCCAGAAAATGTCACCGTAGCTAATAAAGTAGGTATTTTTTTCAAAGCAAAAAAAAAAAAGACAAACAAGTTTAAAAACAGTAGCTTTATTAATATCAAATACAATCACAGCATAAAGAATTATTAAATAAATTTCAAATATTTTTAGACAAAAATTTATACTATACAATTATAGATATATACAGGAACATAAGTACATACATAAAAATAGATTACACGATTTATTTAACTGTTATTTATTAACCCTTTTCTTTCCTTAAATCTTTGGTACTTTTTCTCCCAAAAGTACTTTTTCAGTTATACGTTATTACAAATGGGAATCAAATATGTTGTAAAACTTCATTAGTACCATGCATAGTAATGAAAAAATTTACACACACACTATTTGCAATAACAAGCATTAAAAATTTTTAAGTGCTGCTCTAGCACAAACACCAGCCAAATATGTTAAAACAGGTAGATACAGCTGAGCATCACTAAAATCTTTTTCAGATAGTGTAATATTAAAATTATGCAATACTGATGACTCTAAAGGATTTTCATTACATGAATCTTCCAAATGAATGTCTTTTAAGTTAAGCTGGCCATGTGTTTGAAACCAAAGTTAGAGGTAAAATTTTGCATTCTTTTAGTTTAGCTTCTACTTCACATAAAGTTGTCGAATTGATATTAAGTATTGAGAACCTGAAAGTGTTCTATATTTCCCAAACGACTTTCTAACGCATCTGTTTGAATTTTTCCGGGAAGAAAATACTGAAATTTTAATTCGTTAATGGAATATTTTGACATTTCAAGTAAAGCATATGTGGTATGAATAAAAGCAAGATGTGTTTCTTTAGTAAGGGTGCCAGTAGTACAATTTTTCCCTTCCACGAGTCTAACCATGACAAAATTTTATGCAAGAATTCACATGTTTGGTTGTCTGGAGATAAAGTAATCGGTTGCTGATAAGGATCAAGCAAATGTTGTCCCTTTAAAGGAGTTTTAACTTTAACTATTTTCCACCATGTACAAATTAAAGAAATAAAAATTGATGTTTCATAACTAATTAGTTTATGTTGCTCTCCTAATAATTGAAGCCCTGAATAACAAAATTATTAAATATCTTAAGCACAAGTTTCACATTTTTGTTTTTCAAGATTTGTAGGACATAAAGCCTTCAAAGTTAAACCATAAGCAAACTTTACTAAATTATTACTTTCTATATCATATAGTTTAAGTGTAGAGAAATTTGCTTCTAATAATGGAAACTTATGATCTTCAAAATCTGGAAAATAAAAACATTGACCTGCATTTTTTTGATTAATCCAATTGTTACGAATGCATTTAAAAATGTGCACTGAACCAATAACAAAAAAATAATGGATTGGAAGAATCAGAAGGATGTGGATATACAATGCTCAATTTGGGAGGAACAGAAAAGTTTGACATTGCTTTTCAATTTATAGAATTATTGTCAGAAACTACACCTATAACTTTGAATCCTATACTATCAAGTTCTACGATAGTTTTTTTAACAACAGCAAACAATTTTTCTCCGATTTTTTTCACTGGCATTATATGAACTACTTCTTTAAAAGGAGAAAGAGGACTTTGAATCATGAACACATATGCTGTGAAGTAGCAGCTTGTTCACTGTTATATGCCATCCCTAGAATATTATCCCTTTAAAATCTAAATATGGCTTTAAATGGATTTCGTCAAAGCATCAGTATGACAGTTTTGTCAACAGATTTTAGGATATTTACTTTTTTTTTCATGTATGCTAGAAAGTTTTCATTTGATTGTTCTGTTTGAGGGTTAGTTTTTAAAGATGTACAAATTTTGCGCAAAGTTCCTTTCTAAAAGATTAACAATAAAACCAAATGTTGTAGGAAAATCATGGGAGCTTTTCATTTTCTATTCTGAGAGCCAGTTCATGTAATATTTCATTTACAACAATAGTATTATTAACTTTTACAGGGAAATTTGTACTTACCAAGTTGATCTATCTTTGTTTGACCTATGTGAATTGTTAAATCTAAGTCTTTATTTATAATTACTGATGCTTTAATAACAGGAGATATTTTTGTGTCTAGCATCATAATTATTACTAGATCATTTTTACAAATGACTGTCCATATGTCCTGAAGCTTCTCTGCATTTAAACACTACTAATTCTGGAAATGACGTAAATGATTTCTTTTTTTCGAATTCTTCCTTGGAAATAATGCTTGCTTGGATTGAGCGTTGTAAGTGCTCATTTTCTAATCTTTGCAGTCTCTTCTCAGGACATTCTCGAGTGGGATTTCCAGAGTTAGAAAGATATGTGGGGAAATCTGTAAAAATAGTTGGCACAGCAAAGTCATGTAGTCTGTACCGCTTTTAGGGCACACATATCTTCTCTCCAGTCTTTTCATTGTAAGCTTCGGTGTATCTTCGTATTGCATCATCCGAAAAGTGTAATTCACAAACCTATAAAATAAAATATATATATATATATATTGTTTTGCATCAACAAAAAATATTTGTTACAATTAACAAAAATTTCTCTGATAATTTGATTTTTTTAAAATGAAGTTAACGAATTGTGAGGTTAACGGTTGAATAATGTTTATCTGTTTTCAGCTTACTTTTACAGCTTTATTTTTTCTTACTTTTAAAGTCATCCTAATAGTTCAAAAATCAGCTAGCTTTTTTGTTGTGAATGTGTTTTGCATTTTGTATCTCACATCATATTAATATACAAAATGTACAATAAATGGTTGCTTATGTCCATATTTACATTAACTACGAGCTGTATATCATAATGGGCTTTCTTTGCTAACAAACTATTAATACTTAAGGTACTTTTGTTGACTCTACGAAAAGGTATTTGGTAAATGAGACTAGCAATAGCAAAAACACTAGACAGTTTTTGTCTCATTTGGGCTCATTTTTAAAACATAAATTTTATTAGGTCTACAAAATATTTATTTCATAAACAAAAACACCTTTATCATTATAGATAAATAAAAATGAATTGCCAATGTTTAAGAAACTAACATGAAGAAAAAGAAATGAGTACATTTTCAAAGGTTTTATCGAACAACCTATTAAAGTTATTTGTAGACTTTTAAAATAAAGATATTATTACAATTTCCCTAAATAGAATAAAATTAAAAAACTTACCTTCGAAAACTTTGATGGAGCAAAATCTTTTCTTGAAATGGCTTGTATCCATTTTTTTCGAAGAAAGTCCTCTTTTGGGAAATTAAACATTTGTATTTTTCCAGTATCTTTATAATTGCTATTGCAATTTGGTTCAATACATGTAAACACTATTTTGTTATATCGAAAATCTGCAATAAAAATGTAGAAAGCTGCTAACTGTACAGGAGCAACTATCAAAATGGCGTAAGTGAGTAAAGTGAACTTCAAATCAGGCGGAATTTCTATACCTACTATATGACGTCACAAGCCTCTCATTTCAGTAGCCAGGCCTTGTATCTAGGAGGTGTTGTTCTAGTACGGTCTGCACAGCTGTCGGTTTCAGAAAATCTCATATGTTCGATTAAGAAATAACATTTTGATGTCTGAATGTTTAAGAGCCTTAAATAATCGTGGACGGGCACTTCTTTTTGAAACAGGTGCCGCATGCCTCTGTTCGAGGTGCTAAAGCTCTTGACTAATTTAGAACCACATGCGAGGAAGACTAAAATTTTTTTGAAAAAATACTGGAAATGATGTTCAGTGACGAGAGAGGAATTTAAAATTGTCTGCTACTTTTGAGTCACAGCAGACCGTCTCAAATTTTTGAGTCAGAACTTATGCACAACTAGAAACATAAAATTGACTTTGAGACAAATGCTTTTGCCTTTATTCAACGTTTAAATCATGTTTGATAATCAGACAGTGCCATTGTAGATGAGTCAAAACATCGTTAAATATATATATATTTTTTTTTGGAAAATTTGAATTTATTTTTAAGTTACATGCTGTGCTAATTTTTAAATATAAAATTTTTAACATTAAAAATGTTTGATTCCTTTTCAGTGTATATTTTGTATGGTGTGCTCGGAGGCTTTGGAGTCATTTGCTGCCTAAAATCTTGTTGTGCTGCCTTGGATTCACTTGCTGTGGCATCAGAAAAGATTCCTGTGCTTCAAATTGTCAAAGCGGCATTGGCGATGTTGAAGGCGGTTCTTTTTTGCGTCAACTCAGTCTGCTGGAGCTGGTGGCTGCCCATGCTACGTCACTCTAATGTTGTTTCTCTTAGGATTTGCCGGAACAATTATTCTTTTATACATTGAATCAGTAAAAGGATTCGATCCAAATACTGGAAATTCAACAACAATAGATGGGAATTTCACTTCTGATTTTACGTACCTGTATAACATTACCACTCCGCTTCCACTAAATCTTACGTTGCTACAAACTGACATTTGAACAATCTTTTAAATCGATTTAAATGCTTAAATCGAATGATTTTCTATCGACTGAGTGTAAAGGCAACTATGTTTTTACCTCTTAAAAATATCTTTCGTGATATAATTTTCTTTGTACCTGAATATCTAGCTGTATTTTTTGTAAGTTTTGGTTAATATTAAAAAAAAATTAGGTGACTTTGTTGTTATGTCTGCAGATTAAAAAATATAATTAGACTTGTGTGACTTTTGTTTGGTCGATTATTAATGCAATTAATAGTCTGGCATGGTTGAATTGCTAGTTCAATATCTTGAATAAGAATATCTTGGGTATTTATTTTGATTTATCGAGCGCGTTGATGCGATACAAAGCAAAATAGCTTGACCGCGAATCGGTATGACTCGTACGTCACGAGCGTGTTCAAACGTGTCTTCACCTCGCGCATGTCATATTGTAATACAAATATTTCTTTCGCATTGTGGCCATTATTTTACCTAGTATTGTATACGTTTTGTGTATTTTATTAAAAAATAATGCTCTCACGAACACCTTAATCAATCGGGGTTGTACTCTCTTTACGTAAATTGAGAAGATTCTTCAGTTGTTCGATTCCAGTTGAGATCACGACTCACAAGTTCAAATGTATATAACACATGGATAAGAACAAGTACAGTCGTCGTTTAAATGTTTTTATTATCAAATATTCACCAATTTTTTTTTTTTTTTTTTTTTTTTTTTTTGCCAATTATATGTACTGTATATGAATACGCGTTCTCGAACAGTGCAATGCTCAACAGTTGTTTCGCGTAAGGCCAGAAATGATGGTAAAACCCAGGTCAGGGATATTTGGGGAATTTCAGTTATGTGACTTGGTGAACATCTTGTGACGTATTGAGTACGAAAACTCACAGCCAGGCTAGAGATATAAATATGTACAATTTATTTACACACATTCTAAAAAACAATCTTACATCCAGCCCACGTTTTTGCTTTCTGCCTCCAGTTGGAACTCTCAAAACTGGTCCTCGCGCATGTCCTTTTCTAGACGAGTCTATCCGGAACGTAGGGGAACGGGATTCTAGGAAACCCTTCTCCTCCACTTCCTCAGGCAGCAACACCATTCGCTTCTGGTCTCCAACGTAATCAAGTGGCCGCGGTAGCCGAGTGGTATGGGCATCGGATCGTGGCTGGCTTTGTCACGAGTTCGAGCCCAGTACCACTTAAGACCCGCCGTGTAGGACAGCGATGCACGCTAAATCTGTCGAGAGCTGAAACGTCCTCCCGTTGGTGTGATAGTTAGGAGAGGGGGTGCCAGCTCAGGTGTCGTCCACGTCACTTGACCATGGTTCAAAATTACGTGGTCCGTCGCCAAAAGCCCTCGTGCAGCTGAACAGTGCGACGTTAATCTTCACTCACTCACTCACTCCAACGTAATCAAATGGTGTCGGACCAACATTCGCCACAATCTGCGCAGAATGTTAGGTCAGTTTGTTTTCAAGTGAGGGGTGTATACGTGCTCTTTTGTTGAGTTGTGAACTGCTATAGCTTCGAATTCAGAACGGAAGCGCAACGTCTTGGACGTAAGAGACAAAACTTAAAATATTGATTCGTCTCGCGAAAGGAGAATGTGGAGCGTCTCTAGCACTGTTTTTTAATGTTGGAAAATCAAAAATTTCTGACATAAAAAAAAGCAGAGAAACCATTTTAAATTTTGCGTCAAAACGTGACTCAGAAGATGGCTCGAAGAAAAGGAAAACCACGAGGGAAGCAAACGATGTTGTTCTTGATTGTGCACTCTACTTGTGGTTTTCACAAAGAACCAAATGGGACCCGATATCGGGCCCTCTGTTGTATGAAAAAAAAAAGTGTGTATGTGTACTTATGTACGAACGTAAGGAGTTATTCTTCTTTGACGTAACAAGACTAGAATCTTTCTAAAAATCTTGAGCAGGGCAAGCTGGGCCAAGGACGAAAGGCGGTCTCGAGCAGAGTAGAACGATACTAACCTTAAGTCAATCGGCCAGCCAAACCCGAGATAATCACGATTTAAATAAATTTAAACACCCTCGCACAGGGACAATAGGATCAATTACATGGGGGGTTCGTCAAACTGTATCTGGAGATGAGGTTAACCAAACGTGACACCTGAGACCTCATATTGAATGTCTCGGTGGGAAGAAAAATTAAGACATCCGCCTGAAGAGCCCCCGAGTTATGGTCCTTTTTAAAATAATTAAAACAAATAAAATAGAAGCAGGGCACCCAGCAACTCGAAACTCGACCTGGTTGAGAGGAAACAAAGAGGAATCCATTCGAACTGGTCCAGAGTCTGTAGTTGCAAATGGGGTGGCGCTAGCTCGGAAAGGAAAACGAAGCTAACTCCCCGGGAGGACAACTGTGACGTAAATGGTCACGTACATTCCAACGATACACACAGAGCAGTAGGGAATCTCAAAGTTTCATCCTTCTATCTCAGTAATATCGTGACGTCATCAAACGATCGAACCCTATAGGAATAACGTGGGGATTCTAATTTTAGTGATAACGCTCCCTATGCCTACTATCTACACACGAATTATAAGAGATGAAAGAGCTCAACGAGGAGAACCTATATGGTCTGAGTTTCATTAACGAAGCTCAAAAATCCTCGGAGCTATGCGGAATTAAAAAAAATTAAAAACTTAAAATAATTTAAATTTTTTAAATATGGGTGAAGAAATGGGGCTATGGTCCTGAAAAAAAATATCTAGGATGCTCATGGGGAGAACAATTGAATCCAGCCGGTGCGGTCGACCAAGTGAGAATAAGATTCGAGTTATTACTGGGAAGCCCTGTAGGGGGAGCACGGAAGGGGACCAATTCCGTAACGCTCGCGCTAATACAAAAATATGATGGACCTCCAAAAATCAAGTCCCTTGGGGGAGGGTGAAATTTTTTCAGGCCCCATAAGATTAACATGGAAGCATGATATTTTGAGTACTTAAGCCCTGCCCTTGCCTACACAATGGGAATGAAGTAGATGACTGGATGGGTCTTGATGGAGTGGAACAGTTGGTTCAAATCTCAAGTCCGAGATTCGAACATGAGCCTAGATATAGTGAATTTCCACAAATTTAAAAAGTTTAAAACAGTTAAAAACTATAGAAGAAATAGCCCTATGAGTATGAAATTATAATAACCGGAAGAGCAGATAGAGAGGGATCGTATGAGCAAGGTCCGAATGGACTGTCAGACTCGGGTGCTGAGACATTGGCCAAAAAGCTGAAGAGGTGGGGATGCGTCCCAACAGATAATGGTTTATAACAATAGTTATGTGCATCGCTGCCCTACACGGCGGGTCCTGGGCTCGAACAAATATCCAGTACCGCGGCCACCTAGCTCCAAAGAAGTGGCATACTAAAATATTTGACAACGGTGTGCGCGCGCATCGTCAAAATTTATCCTCGTCCTTTTTTCCCCAAAGCGCACAATAAGAAGTATAACTTAAAAAGCTCTGGAACTTCACGAGATATTAGGCGGTTTGGCTGATTTCAAAGTTAGCACTGGTTGGTTAAAGAACTTTAAATCGCGCCATGGTATACGCGAACTTCAAATTGAAGGCGAATCATTGTCTGGCGATAACAATTCTGCCCACGAGTTTAGGAAAAGATTTTTGCAGCATGTGGAAGGTTACTGCAGAGACGACGTTTACAATGTAGACGAGACTGGAGTGAATTGGAAGACTGCCAAGAAAGTCATTGGCTTCAAAACGGGAGTCTACAGTAGCAGGTTTTAAATGCTGACGCGTTTTCTGCGTTTGAGACAGCTATGGAGTGGTCGAACAACAATCAGGTGCTGTACAACTCAACTACTGCTATTCAAGAGGATCAGAGACCTAGCGAAAAAACGAAGAGGAGTACAATGGTACAGCGAATTTATTTTGAATAATTTTTTCCCCAATAAAGGTGAAATTGCGACATTTTGCCCCCTATTTTGCTTTTTCTTCAAGCACGTTTCCCCCATGTGATGATTTTTCAATATTCGTATATAGTGTCTGGTTTCATATACTGCATGGATCGCATTCATTTTCGATTATCCGAACAATCACGTATCCAAACCGTGTCCGGTCCCAATTGATTCGGATAAACGACGTTCTACTGTATAGGTCATAATCCAAACATTGAAAGTTATTGTCAGGACAAAGTTGGTGCTAGACTTGTTGGCTGCTGTGCACATCTTGCATCTGTACTTTGGTACTTGGGATACTGCGCCATAATCACACTCAGACAAACACCAAGTCTTGGATTTGCTGTATACTTCAAGACGCAACTACTGGATGGTTCAGCGACGATTCAGCCAGTGAAAACGAGAAGAACCTAATCGAGGGCATTTGTTACCAATGCACTCACTTCCAAAAGTTAAGCACGAAGATGTAAATGCAAAAAAATCAACAAATACTGCTTTAATTGACACACAATTTGGCACTAAAGTAGCATAAAGTTATGCATAAAACAAAATCAATAATTACTTACAGAAATGAAAACAATATTAAATTTTTGTTAGTTATCAGATAATGTCACACTAGAGACTTAAACAGAATTATGTATAAAGTGAAAATAAACAGCATAAAATGAAAAAAGGACATTAGGAGGTATGTGATCCCCCCTCATATGTATGCAAAGTTTTATACTTTCTGACCATGCTTTCAATTAGGTGGTCAACCACCGCAGAATTAAGCATTCGCCATTCATCTTGTAGAGCAGTTTCCAGCTCAATAACAGTGGCTGGAGGTGGGAAATGTGAAGCTACAGCATGGCCGAGCATCCTAAAGATTTTCAATGGGATTAAGGTCGGACGAATATGCTGGCCACGCCATACGTGCAATCCTTTACTCTCCCGGTAGTCATCGACGATGCCAGCTCTGGGGACGTGTGTTATCGTCCCATTAAGACAAAGTAGAGCCAACTGCTGGAGCGTACAATCTCACAATGGGTTCTAGGACTTCATCTCGATACCGGACTGCCATCACAGAACCCCGTTTAAAGATGTGCAGGTCGGTGCGGTATCCTAATGAAATCCTTCACACACCATAGTGCTTCCGCCTAGGAATGCGTGATGTTCGGTGATGTTTTGGGGCTGATTGCGTGTTCCTTGTTTACGCCATATCTTTATATGCTTGTCATCTGGCTCCAGAGCAAATATTGAATCATCAGTAAACATGACATTGCCCCAGTCCAGACGGTCCAATTGCCATGTTCCCGGCACCACTTTAATCGGGCCCCTCTTGATTGGACGGATAGAGGAACACAAACTCGAGGTACCCGGGCATACATTCCATTCATATGTAATCTTCCGGCCATTACGAGTAGCTACAGATATAGCCTTACCAATGGACGCTGTAACCATAGATGTCACACGTGTGGAGGGCGCTCTGCTAGTCCGCTTGGCTACAATAGCAATATATCGATCTTCCGCGAGGTTTGTAACCTTCGGACAACTGTCTGTGTGGTTTTGGAATTGTTTTCCATAAACGTGAAATTACAGAATGATGAACGCCGAAGAAAAGAGCAACATCTGTGCTCGACTGTCCTGCTTCAATGCGCCCCACAGCACGCCAGCGCTCCAGAATCTTCCATTCATTTTTCTGGAAGTCATAGAAACCTGTATGTGTCTTGAAGGCAAACTGTACGAAAGTTTTAAACACCTATCAGCACTTGCAATCAACTTCTGTAACCCTTCATAAAACAGGCTTCTTATAAGACTGCCCTTTTTGTATATTTCTTGACATGAAAGCACAATTGGATGTTACCTAACATATTTGCATACTTCCATCTACCTCTGCAGCGAATTGCATCCTCTTCAATTCTGATTGGTTTCGGAAGTTAGCATTTTCCTCTCCTTGCTTAACTTTTTGGAGGTGAGTGTAGTTTTAACATTATAATTTTTCCTGTTTTCTTTATTTAATAAAAGATTTTTTTTTTTTGAAAAAAAATCTTACATTTTCTCATTTCGACTGAGTATTAGTGTTAAAAAAATACATCTGAATGTGCCGATGGGCAAAAAAAGACCGATCTTTACCCACCTCATTTAGAAGATATTATTCTTATTTTAATTGGTACACTCTGTGAATTGATACGATTAACCAGCATGTACGATACGAGTAAGCAAGCATTGACATTGTTATCCCATTATCAAAATCACATTTAGCAACTAGGTTTATGATTCTGGTTTGTCTATCTAAACTACTCTTTTTAAACGTCCGTGGATGATCACATGCTCAGATGCGAAAAATATAACTCAGGCCGATATTTTTCTTAAAAATTCATTTATGCTTCTATTTCATTCAAATGAATTAAATCTGCTTTCTACAAGTAGCTTCATGCGAAACTGAAACAGAAAAGAACTAGTGAACATCAAAACAGGAAATCAAAAATCAATGTACATGTAATGATGATAAGTATATGGTTGACGTTAAATTAAAAAATATTAATAAGTTGGTGTTACAGTCATAACAAAATGACATTAGAGATATAGAACAGAAATAAACCGATATTTTTCTCTCGTTTCAATTCCGGTTTTCGTTCCGACCACAGAATTAACGGTTTTCCCTGCTTTTCGATTCAGTTCGGTTCGAAGTCTTGTGCACCATTGCGTTTAGCAAGGGGAAAAAACGAAACAAATATTAGCGGGATGGATCATTTTGAGAAACTATAGTCTTGTGCAGTTATATAAATAGAATATCTGAATATCGAAATACAAGGTTTGCAATTATTTTGTCAGGGGATTTAGGAAAGAGAATACTTTTTCTTACTAGAGTTTTTAGTATTAGAGAGAAGAGATTTATTTGGAGAGAAAACGCTTTTGAAATATTCCTCAGTAGTTTTTTTAGTTCTTTAAAAGGGCCGTGGAAAGGCTTTCAGTTATATTTGCATTATCGGATACAAGACAAATTAAAAATTTCATAGGGAGATGTCGCATTTCCGTCATAGAGTCAGTTTACTACTCCTGTATTTTCGACATGGATTTGAATACTTTGCCTGTTTAGGTATACAATTAATCAATCATTATGCTATTGTGATATGTGTTATAAAGAAATGAGACCTTTATAATTTACGAAATTTACATGATATATTTTACGAAATGATATGAATGAATTCCTTTCTAAAAAGACCTAAGTCACGATGATAACCTATCTATTTTAACCTTTTCACGTAGCTGTGTTTTTTAAAATCAAAGTTAGCCTTGATTTCAAATTTCGTGAACTTAGTTTGAAATGTTTCTGAGTTACAGGGCTTAAAGAGAGACCCTCTTGTTCTTGTTGATGTTGTTCATGCCACCCGTCCGGGACGTGGTCAAATCGAGGCCCACGAAATTCGTCGTTGATAAGGTGCTGGCGCATGCGCAACGTCATGCGCACAAATGCAAATATTCTTCCTTGCTGCGCTGTGCCGGCACTCTCCCTGGACATGCTCCTCCCATAATTTAAATCACAGCCCCCGCAGCCAATCGGAGTCAATGTTCACTGTACCCAGCATCCAATCAGAGAGTAAATCTCAGCTCTCAGCTAAGCCAAAACTCAAAAACTTTTCCACCCCAGATGAAGAAACTTCTCATAAATACGCCTCCCGGATTCCATCGTTCGACCAATCGCCGTCATGCCACTCAGCAGAATGGAAAACACCACTTTTGCCATGCCCAGCATCATAGACTTCACGATATGGATTGAGGACTGTTTACAGTCCAAACGCCCGAAATTAAAACCTATTCAAACGCTGTGCCGGCAGTTGAGAACTTTCTGTGGAACAAGATAGACGAGAAAATTTCTCCTAATACTAGACGTGAGCATTAATATAGGACTCTAATACTGAAGCTCACAATAAAAAAATTACTTAAAATTTGCTGCGCTTGTAAATAGCATATATATGTTGTGTGGTTAAATAAAAAGTAAAAAGAAATAAGCTTGGCTGGTCCGTCGATGAAACAAAAACAACAAACCAAAAATAAACATTCTGGTCCGTCGAGCCGGAGCGATCAGTGCATTATGGATAAGCAAAACAGATTAAAAAGTACCTTGAAGGTAAAATTAACAGAATTGAAACGTTCATTGAAAGTGCCAACGAAGAAACCGATTCGGTTGAAATAAAGTAAAGCCAAGAAGTCTGATCAACGCAAAAACGCGGAGAAACTTCGCAACAACTATTACGCCATTCCGAATGTGAAAGATGCAGAGTTAATCGTCCCAGACGAAGATCTCCATCTTCTGAAGTCCGCCTTGAGTCATTAGAGGTATAAGAATTGAAACTATTCTTAATTCCTAAGAAATCAAGTTCTGGGGCAGTAATGAAAACAAATGGTAATTTCGAAATAAAAACTAAAATACCTCCTTTAGTTTTACCCGAGTTCTCGGGAAAATACGAAGAATTTAGTTCATTTTAAAAATCCAATTTGACAATCTGATCACAAAATAACATACTACTGAGTGAATCCTAAGCTATACTACCTCGATCTTGTTTAACTCATGAAGTTGCCATTATTTATGCAGTAATTTTGATGATTTTAATTATATGAATTTTTAGAAAATAGATACGAAAATGAACGATTAATAATCAATATTCATATTCAATATACTTTTTTGAATGCTTTTGAAAAATACAAAAATGAAAATTCCACAGAAATTAGAAATATGATTGATTGCGTTCAAAAAAAAATTTTTCATTGAGCATTAAAAAAGTACTTAAATATGAGCAAAATAAATTATCCGATGTTTTACTTATTAATATTTTAGTTGAGAAACTTGATAGTGAATCGAGAAGAAATTCTTCAATTATCCAAAACCGTCCTCACATTTCAGAATTTATTGAATTCTAGAACAATGGAATCTGTCTTTATTGTCTGTGTCTGCTGATAGAAATGCCAAAGTGAAACCAAATAAAACGTGTGTGCCAACAATTCTAAGCCAAAGCTTTTATAGTTAATCTAGTACTAAAACAAAAATTGTATAGTGTAAGTCACAACATCCAATATATAAATGTCCTACTTTTTAAAATTCAGTATTGACGAAAGGACTGTACTATCTCGCAAACACAAACTTTGTAATTTGTGTTTAAAAATCTAACCATAGATATTCAAAATTAATTGCCTTTCTAAATATCGATGCAAATGCGGTGATTCACACAGTTATTTGATATGTACTCGAAATTCTAATAAATCGAAAATAAAATCCTTTTAGCTAACGGAATGAAAAAGAATATTGCGAAACAGTTAACAAGAATTCTAATCTGAATAATCCGGCATCAGTGTTGAGTAACAACACATGGCCGGATCAAATAAATAAAAAATGTTCTGTTTTCAACAGCAGAAATATATGTTCGCCGAGCAAATAATCAAAAATAAAATTAAGAGCTATGCCAGATTCCGCTAGCAATATTTGTGTGCTTTACAGAAAGAATGAGTAATTGCTTAGGAATAAAAAAGGAAAATAAAGACAACAGTATCCGGTTTAAATGGATTATCACAGAACATAAAATGGAAATTAAAAACAATTATTTCAAACGAAGATAGCAGTTTTGCTGAACCTGTAGATTTCTTTGATTGTAGACAAAATAACTGAATTTACACCTCCCTCAAGTTTAGATATTTCCAATGTGGAAATTCCAAGTTTTTGACGTTAGCTGACAATCATTTTTATGAAGCAACGAAATTCACGCTTTGATAAGCGCTGATATATTTTTTAAAGTTTTAAAACAGAATACGTATATATAAAGTAAATGAAGAGTTGTTTTTCAAAGAAAGTGGAATTTGGGGTGGATTGTGGTGTGGTAAACTTGAAGAAAGACAAACTAATAAACAAGGACAGTGTTTTTTAGTAAACAATGACTCTATTCAAGATACTTTAAAATTATTTTTTGATTTAGAGGGTTTGGGATACGCGAGATGATCCAGTTCTTTATGAAAGGGACAAGCTATAGAAATTTTTAAAGAAACTGTTGAATTCGAAAAAGGCCGTTACATCGTGCAACTTCCCTTGTAGAAAATCCTATAATGAATTGGTTCTGATACACCATCCCCTAGCCAAACAACGTTTCCAAAATTTATGGAGAAGATTTGGTCATGATTCGGAATTATATCAGCAATACCGTGAAATCATTCGCGATTACACAGAACAGGGTATTATAGAAGTTAAACCGAAATTACAAATAACAAATTAAAAGACTCGTATATTATTTACCTCATCAGGCCATAAAAAGACGGTCGCTTAACATCAAAAAGAAGAATTGTATTTGACGCTGGCAGTCATCAAAATAATGAACTCCTCATTAAATGATTGTTTATGGCCAGAAATTAATTTAAATCCCAATCTTAGACATATTAATTAATTTTAGATTGAATGCAATAGCCTTTGTTCTGATATTAAACAAGCTTTCTTACAAATTTGTCTTGCTGACGAACACAAAAGATGCCGTTCGATTTCTGAGGATGACGAACCGTGTGTCATAAAAGGCCTAAACTACAGGTATACCGTTTTAATCGAGTAAATTTCTTGCGTATGTTCAAGTCCATTTCTTCTGGCAGCCACGATTAGGCATCATATTGAGAGATATAAACATGAATTTCCCTCTGACACTGTAGAACTTTTTAGATAGAAATTTCTACGTTGATGATCTTATTTCCGGTGGTAACGATTTGATGAAGTTTCAAACTCACGAAGAGCAAAAAATATTGGTGGAAGCTGCCGAATGGACCCTCAGAAAATGGATTACTACGATGCTAATTTAATGGAGCAATGGAAGAAAGAAAATTTCAATGTACATCCTGCAAGTTATGAAACTGTAAGTTTAGGAGCAAAATGGAAACAAAGGTCCTAGGACTATCGCGGACACCAATGAAGATTACTTGACTACAGATATTAAAGTCTATTGGAATCTGTTTCCTTAGATAAAAATACGAAACGCTTCATACTGCAAGCAGTTGGAAAGATATTTGACCTTTTAGGGTTAATTTCTCCTTTCACCGTTAGAATGAAATGCCTCCTTCAAGATCTCTGGAAAGAAGAAATTCAATGGGATGACCCTTTGCCAACACATATTGAAAAAGGGAGTGGAAAAAATGGTGTGAGGAGCTACCCCACTTACGAAATCTAAAAATACCTGACTAGTTCTAGATTTTACTTTGCTGGAAGATAATGTAGAGTTGCATAGCTTTTGCGACGCCAGCAAAAAGGCATATGGCGCAGCCATATATTTGAGAACAAAGTCAAGGAATGGAATTTCTGTTAAACTTGTGACTTCAAAAAGCCGTGTAGCACCATTAAACTGTGTAACCCTGTCCAGACTAGAATTACTTGAGCTCTAGTCGCTGCTCGTCTGGCATCTAAGGTGAAAAAGATCGTGAATCTTGAAAGATCCTGTTTACAATATCACTGGACTGATTCCAAAATAGTTCTGTTTTGATAAGGCGGGGTAACAAGACCTGATGGAAGCAATTTGTTGCTAACCGAGTCAACGAAATAACCAGCCTAACAGATCCCACCTCATGGTACCATTGTGCTGGTAAGGAAAACCCAGCAGACTTCCTCTCGTGGACTGAGCGCTGACTGTCTGGTGTCAAATTCCAGGTGGTGGACAGGTGAGAATTTTTGTCCGATTCTGAATTTCCGAAAACTTTCAGCAAGTGGTTCCTGAGTTGGGACTACCTCACCGGAATTGAGAAAGAGACTGTAGTTCAAGAAAGGAAAAAATTGCCTGAAGCTGACAGAAGTGAAGAGATTGTCTTGCTAAATAGTGATTCCTCTAGAGAGCATCCTTGACGAACTTTTTAGAACTTTCTAATAATTATTTCAAAGTTATTAATATTTTATCTTATATTTTCAGATTCAACTACAACTTTCGGAATAAGTCCAAAAGGTTGACCTCTAACTGTAGCCGAATTCAGGAGTCAGAAATTAAATTGATTAAGCATGCCCAAAGATCCTTGTTTGATAAAAAAGAAATTCAAGCAGTATTTCTAATTTATTCCATTTGTAGATGGGAAGGAATAGTTCGCGTAGGTGGAAGATTGAAAAATGCTTCTGTGCCTATCTCCATAAGCATCTGCGATTTTACCAAAAAGGTTCAAAATTAAGTAAACTTTATTTTAACAGCTTGCATACAAGACTCTTTTCACGTTGGCCCACGGGGATTGTTAAAACGCTGTACGACAAAAATTTGGCCTTTGATGCGGTCGTAGCATCGCTCGTAAAACTGTTCATCACCGTGTGATATGCTTCAAAAGCAGACCTGATTCCTCCTTCCGCAAATTATGTAATCTTGGCCCAGTGAAAGATAAACATATCGAGCCCATTTACCATTGCTGGACTTGATTTATGCGGGTCCCTTTATAGTTAAATATAAAACTAGAAAGGGAACTCTAAATAAAGTGTACATTTGTGTTTGCATATGTTTTTCTACGAAGGCTATCCATCTCGAGTTATTATCGGATCTCACTTCCGATGCTTTGATAGCAACGCTTAAACGTTTTACTAGTAGACGGGGTAAATGCTCCAAAATTTACACAGATAACGCTACTAATTTCGTGGGAGCAAACTCCATATTAAAGAAATTTCATAAATGAATTAATTTTCCGGATGAAAATTTAGCTAAATATTTCGTGTCAGAAAATATTGATTGGAAATTTATACCTCCCAAGTCCCCTCACTTTGGAGGTCTTTGGGAGGCAGGTGTAAAATCTGTGAAGCACCATCTTAAAAGAGCGATAGGAAATCTTCACTTTACCTTTGAAGAATTTGAAACTTTTCTGATTCAGGTAGAGGGAATATTAAATTCGCGTCCACTGACTCCCCTCAGTAGCGACGCAGATAACTTCGATGTTTTGACCCCTGGTCACTTTTTGATAGGGAGACCTATAACATCAATACCTGAGCCAAATTTAATAGATGTAAATGAAAATCGTCTCAGTCGACGGGAAAAGATTACCAAGGTTGTGCAACGAACATGGAAAAAATGGAAATCTGATTATTTGAATACACTGCAAGCTAGATCGAAATGGATAACTGAAAAAAATGATCTAATGATTGGTCAAATGGTTTTAATCAAAGAGGATTTCTTACCTATAAATACTTGGCCTTTAGGTCGAATCTTAGAAGTATATCATGGGTCAGATGGAAAAGTGAGAGTTGTCAAGGTTAAAACTCAATCAGGAGAATTTAAAAGAGCTATTAGTAAAATAGCTGTTCTCCCAATTGATACTAAGTAAATTGTGTGTATATGTATTGCTATATTATATTTCATTTGTGTAAAATTGTTGATTTAACTTTATTATTACATTTAAATTGTTGTAATCATTGTATTTAATTATGTGCTAAATTTATATGTATTGTGCTAATTATGATATTTGTAAGTTCTTGCATGTGAACATGGCAAGGCCGGGCGGGATGTTGGCGCATGCGCGCCAACGTCATGCGCACAAATGCAAATATTCTTCCTTGCCGCGCTGTGCCGGCAGTTGAGAACTTTCTGTGGAACAAGATAGACGAGAAAATTTCTCTTTAATACTCAGACGTGAGCATTAATATAGGACTCTAATACTCGAAGCTCACAATAAAAATTACTTAAAATTTGCTGCGCTTGTAAATAGCATATATATGTTGTGTGATACATGTTGTGTGGTTAAATAAAAAAAAGTAAAAAAAGAAATAAGCGTGGCTGGTCCGTCGATGAAACAAAAACAACAAACTAAAAATAAACAAGGGGCTTAAGGCTAAATGTGTGTGGTGGTGCATAGATACTGGTATCATGTATGGGTATCTTCTGGAAATAATGCTGGAGTCGAAGTTTGTCTTTTCAGGGATTTATTCATAACATTTCGATAAACTTCAATAAAACAAAAACTTAATAATTTTACAAAAACTAAATCCTCAATTAAACTATTAGACTGAAAT